>CM037014.1:22096543-22621543 GCA_020875875.1 Dioscorea alata | reverse complement strand
CGGAATTGAACACTTCTTGTGTTTCGGATACGAGCCCGAAGAAACTGAGTCTCGAGTTCACTTTAGGAAGACCGCATTGAGCTCAGTTTCACTTCGGAATATGTCAATTTTTTCTGTTGATTTTAATTCAGTGCTCACATGAAAACCCAATCAAAGAAAAAAAAAGGAAGGGATTAGTAATATGCATGTGTATTAATTTGAAAGTACTTTAAAGTTGAGAAAGAGAAAGAGAGACATAGCCTAAAGGCTATATGTTCTTCAATCTTATGAAATGGATTTATTGATTCAATATTACTTAAGAACTAAGGTGTTTATTTTATCTTTTAGGAATAAGAAAATATGATTCTTGAGAAAAATGTTGGAAAAGAGAAATATAAGAGTGATGGGAAGTGGATGGAATAAAGGAAAAGGGCAAAAAGAAAAAAAAAACAGCAAATCTTTTGTAATGCCTTGTCATTCTGCTGTTGAATTGATTGACAGAAAAGACTTGTTTGGTAAAGATGCTTGTTGGATGGCCATACTTCAAGCATAAGTTTTATGCTACAAATTGATATCTATATATATATATATATATATATGAATAGAAGTTTCCCATGTTTCAAGGAATGAAGAACAACAAAAATAATAGTTTCACTTGAAAATATTATTAATAATTAGTGTGTTTTTTTCTTTGGTAATGAAGGGAAGATAAGATAAGTGGAGGGATATATAGGATGGTAAAAGAAAGGACTGTGTTTGCAGGTTTAGGGTACATATATTACACATTAGACACAAGGCACAAGCATGCAGCAGCACTGTTTAGCTTTTAAATTTTGCAGCAGTTGTTGTTGCAGGAGGGCACATCAGTTCTTTGCCTTTCCATCAAACCAACAGTAATTGATACTGATAAAAGAAAAACATAAACAAAGAGAAAGAGAAAGTGATTTCAATCAAAACCTAAATGCCACAAATGTACACAATGAGACATCCAAATATAATCTAAGAATATATATATATATATATATAGAGAGAGAGAGAGAGAGAGAGATGTGTGTAAGTTATAGTTTTAGAATAAAGTTGATTTTATGGAGAAATGGTTAGATATTTTAGGTTTAACTCTTTATTTTAAAGATATTTTATTTTAATTAAGGTATATGACAATTTGGATGTTGTTTTTTCTTCGTGAGATTCTCTAGTTCTTCTATATTGCTGTCTTTTATGACTCATTTGTTTGTGTTCGTGCTTTAAATCTTTTCATGCAAATAGTGGTTTGTACGCTTCCAATTTCCTTCTCCTATGTTGTATTATCATACTTTCTTTTTTCTAACACCCGTGATTTATCCATTTTTGTTAGTACATTTTAATAATTTTATTTATCATAATATTTGTTTAAATGCTCATTTTTAAGTATGAGATCATTAGGAGGATTACTCTTTTAAATACACTCTTGCTAACAATAGATTCTAACAAACACATACACACATGTTAAAACTGATATTTATAGATTTGTATATATTTATACATATTAGGATTATTATTTCTAACTCTCTCTATATATAATAAAAATCATTAAAAAAAGATTAATGTGTTGAAAAGAAAATGAAAGAAGAATGATGAAATGACAACTCCTTGATTTCAACAACATCATCCTTCCCCACAACTTTCCAAGACTTAACCTCAGCATCTTTTCCCCTCACTTTGTTTTCTGTTTAAAATAAATAAATATTTCAATCTTTTATTTAAAATTTACAAGCTTACAAAATCACAACTGTAGTTCTGCTGAAACTCAATTCATGGTGGACCATCACTCTTCTCCCCCTCATTCCAACAAGTCAACTATCTCACCTTTTCCTTTAATTTATTATTATTACTACCCAATAATATATTACTACCATTTATAACATCATCAAACATAATCTCAAAATTATCCAACTATTTTAAAAAAAAATCATAAATCATAATTTATTAAAAAAATTATAGTTTATATATAAATAAATAAATAAGAGTGATACAGATGGAGACTTTAGGGAATGAATCACTGGGAAGCCACAAAAACGAAATACACACGCGCGAATCACGCGGGATGAATATTCCGCATCTCCGTAACATTCATTCACATCCAACCGTCCATTTCCATCAATCAATCCACGCGTCACTCTCACGTCACCTTCCTTTATTTATCCCCCCTTGCCCTGGGGACCACGCGAGATGCGACAAGAGACTGACTGAAAAGCCCCTCTTCGCCAATGCGAAGCTATGCCAAATAGCGCAGCAGTCGAGGTGAAACATCCGAGGGTGAAATTGGAATTTTAGTACAAAGAACAACCCAAATAAATAAATATAAAAATAAATAAATAAATAAATGATTTGGTAATTGAGTGGTTTATGATTGGCCCCGCTGCCCGCGGGCAGCGTTTAAGAGTGAGGACCTTTCACATCGCCGGGCAGCGCGGGCAGCTCGGGTTTTCGGATTTCGGGTTTGATTGTGACCCGACCCGGACCCGCATTCAAGGCTTTGTCCCCACAACACACTCCTTTTTTTTTTCTCCCTTCTTCTATATCCTCTATATATAGTTATTTTTAATTATTATTATTGAAAATTTTATTTTGTTTGTTTGTTTATTTATTTATTTATTTATTTGGGAAAGGTTTTGTTGTACGGGTAGTTCACATGACGGAATGACTTTTCTGAAACTTTTATCTTTCTTTCATTATTTTTTAACTTTTTGCTTTTTTATTTTTTTATGGTGATGTATGGATTTGTGTTATGAAAGAAAATTAAGGTGTTTGAAATTGGTATTAGTTAAGAATCTAAGAATTTAATTAATAAAAAAACATGGAACTAATTTCACTGTGACAAGTACTTTTGTTAGGATTATTCTACTGTGATGGTAATATTTGGATTTTTTTTTCCTTCAATAAGTACCAGTAGAAAAGTTTGGAATTAATTTTTTATCAATAAATATTAAACTTGACGCTAATTTGGGATTAAAAAAATAATAAAATGATCAATTCCCAATAAAAAAAAAAAAAAAAACTTTGACAACTTTTCTCACTTGCATGAAAACAAAGAGAGGTCATTAGGCCACCATGTAAAGCCCATGGGCTTTTAAGAGCCCATTTGAAGCCATTTGGGCTTCGGCCCATTAAAGTTCGAAGAATCAAAGGTCCAATAGTTTGTCATTCTATCTTCTTCTCATCTCTTTCTTCGTCGCGTCTTCTTCTTCTTCTTCACAGTTAGCGCGCCAATGGCTTCTGCGTTTGTCCCCGCTCTTTCTCTATCTCTCCAAAGCCCTAGAGAAGGCCTAACTAGGGTTTCTATACACCAGAGTCGCACATCTACACTCCAAATCTCCTTCAATGGCTCCAAGCTTCCGTCTTTTTCATCGTTTCTACTCCCGAGAAGATGCATTTTTTCTCTGAAATTTAAATCAGTTTCTGGCCGCAATCTCTCCGAGTTTGCTGTTAAAAACAAGAATTACGAGGTAAAGAGCCTTAATTTTTTACTGAATCAAGCTAAATGATATAGTTTTAAG
This sequence comes from Dioscorea alata, assembly GCA_020875875.1. Lineage (NCBI taxonomy): Eukaryota > Viridiplantae > Streptophyta > Magnoliopsida > Dioscoreales > Dioscoreaceae > Dioscorea > Dioscorea alata. Next base: position 22,618,028 of record CM037014.1, on the reverse strand, counting down.
CTCATTACTTGTGAAGTTCATTCTTATTTGTGGGATTTGAATGGAAAAAGCTGTAATCCTTTTCATCAATGTGTTCTGATTTCATGATATGTTTCCTTTTTCTACATTAATTGGAGTGGATATTTAGCGCGATTTGTTTAATTCTACTGTGAAATGCTTCATCATTAAACCAAAAAAAAAAAAAAATGAAACTTTTTAACTTACTAAATTATGTGTTGAAGATGCTATTTTGGAATACATAATGGATCAATATTATGGAAAAAAAGAGTGTTTTTATTAACATCTTTATGCAATAGCACAAGAAGATGGAGTATAATAGGTTTCTTTTAAATTGAGGTCATGAAGCACAAGATCCTTCTTGTTTCCATTTATCGGTTACAAGAATGATCTTATAAAATATAACTATTATTGGAGAGATGATAGCTTAACCTTTCTTCGTGAGGGAGGGTTTACTTCATAAAATTGGAACTTTTTTGTGTTTTAAATTGTTTGTTTACCTGAGTAAACTGAATGCTTAATAAAGTTTTTAGGATCTTTATCCAATTTCTGGGATTTTCTTTTGTCTGAGCCAGCATTTATCTGCAGTGTTATTGCTAACTCTAGATTCTGTTGCTCATGTACTATAATTTTAATATTTCATATCCTTTGACAGTGTTCACCTCAAATGTTTCATTTCCCATATAAGACAACTCAGTTCTTGTGGTGATGCTTTCTGCAGTTTTATGATGGTGTTGCAGATGTCGAACTGAGGCTAGATATTGGCACCATGGGTGTCCAGGATTCCAGTGATATTTTTGTTGATGCAAATGAGACGTCGTTATTAGTTAGAGTTAAAGCATCAGGCACTTTAAGAACTCTTATGGATACCAATCATCTGTATGAGAAGATAAAACCTTCTGAGACCATATGGTTAGTGGAGTTCAATAAAACAGAATGCCTTTGAGACAATAATAAACATCATAAAATCAATTTGTAGTTCATTTCATATTAGTCAGAAGAAGTTTTACCCTCTTTTTAAACCAAACAGGTATATAGATGAGGATCAACTGGTAATCAATTTGAAGAAATATGATACGGAATTAAAATGGCCTGATATCATGGAGTCCTGGATGTCTCTCACAGCAGGAGTGTCCCAGCTTTTGAAAGGCACTTCAGTTTATCTTGTTGGAGATTCGACGGAGATTAACCAGAAAGTTGCTGGAGAACTTGCCTCTGGTATCGGGTACGTAATTATCTTCTAATTACTGTGGTGTTGGCAAAAGAAGATGTGTGCATTGGATTGGTGCTCTATCTATTCTCATCTTAACTTGTTCTTGGGGAAAACACTTTCCTAGTTCTGTATTGTCCACAGCTCTCACCATGCATTTAATATTCATAAATGTACATTGCTCTTACACCAAAAGGGCAGTTTCCAAAATCAATAGGAAGTTTTATATGATTTGAAAGTGCTCTGGACTAAATTATGTTGATATGATGTTGCAGATATACTCCACTTTTCACTAGTGACTTGCTAGAAAGATATACTCAGCAATCCATTGAATCATGTGAGTATGCCACCTTATTTGTCCCAGCAATAGGAGGTAGACCATTAGTTGTAATAGTCTATTTATAGAGGTGAATATTATTCGGAGCTCATCAGCTTTAGTATGTGCGCATATCAATCTATATGCAATTTACCAATCTTCTTGTTCTTGGGTGGTGAGAGATTTGTGCTACTATCAATTGGTTCAAGTGGTTCAAGGATTGAAAATTGGTATAAGCAATATATATATATATATTCACAGATGTTGGGTGTTGGGACATATTGATAAATCCTCCACTTATTTTATGAAATTCATTTTATCAAGCCTAATGCAGAAGTTAGTTTTAGCTAATTAACATCCTGGATTCAACTAGAGCTAAAGGAAAGAACAGCCATGAAGAAGGTCAGAAACATCTCTGGAAACTAAACCAAGTGAACATACCTGTTATCTCTGGAATAGACTTGTGAATGATCTTGTCTGTTAATGTAGAAAAGGATCCCATGCTGAGCAATATTTTAGATTGAACTCTTCAGAAACACATTGTATGTGTAACAGTCAGCTTATTGTCTGAACTTACAGACAATTACTACTTTCATTCATCCAGTTGCTTTCAGATTATGAACTGGCTCTTACTATGACGTTAATAGCTTATATTGCGCTGCATTAACAAGTGTAATCACTTCCAGGGGTGATTTCTGAAGGAGCTGACTCTGTTGCTGCTGGAGAAGGTGTGGTATTAGAAAGTCTTAGCAGGTATATTCTTTTTAGTTTTGTCTTTCTAATCCTGTTATATGTACCATGAACAGAAATAGCTGATAAATTTCCTTGTTAGTCATGTTCGTGCTGTTGTTGCTACATTGGGAGGGGAGCAGGGAATTGCTAGAAGATCTGATAAATGGCAGCATCTTCATGCTGGCTTCACTGTATGGTTATCCAAATCAGAAGCTACAGGTGAGGAATTTTCCCTCTTTTAACAAGTTCTTATATTCTTGGAGCTTTGGAACTTTTCAATTTATGTATATATTTGTGGGTGGTGAGTGTAAATGCACATTGATTAAATGCGGATAAACCATCATTCATTCATCAAATCGAAGAGTTGGCGTAACCTTCAAAATCACCTTTCTCTAAAAATCTAGATGAGGATTCTGCGAGGGAAGAGGCTCGAATGAACATGCAGGATAAAAATCTAGGATACACAAATGCGGATGTGGTAGTGAAGCTTGGGGGATGGGATGCAGAACATACACAAGCTGTTGCTCAAGCCTGCCTGAGTGCTCTGAAACAATTACTGTTGTCAGATAAACAGCTAACAGGTATGACATTATATCAATGGACATGTTTACTCTTAAAATTAGTCGTATTTTAGTAGTGCGAGAGAACTTGACAATTACCATGTTCAGCCTGTGGATTTAGCAACATCAGTTTTAGATGTCAACCTGCAGATGTTTTGCATACCAATTTCCGTCACATTTATCATTCATTTCCATTTAGCTGAAATTTCATTTATGGTTATAATGGTAGGGAAGAAGAGTCTTTACATCAGATTAGGGTGCCGAGGAGACTGGCCGAATATCAAGCCACCTGGTTGGGATCCAGCAAGCGGAGTTGATTCTTCTTTGGAGTCCTAATCCATCAGCATTTTGTTCTCTATATTTAGGCTTTTGTTATCATTTGTGCAACATGAGTGCTCCATGAAAGAGTAAGAACAAACTCAAAAGGATTATTTGTTCTTTCCACTCTGTTACATGTTCCCTTTTAAATCGTAATAAATCTTCACATGGTTGTAGGCCATCAGTTTGCTGCACATTTAATTTTAAGTTTAGACGTATAATCTGCTTGAACCATTTTGTTGATGTTTCTTTTTTTGGTAGTTTCATTCAACTAGTTTTTATATCACATGAGAAGGGCTCCTGGTAAGAATGATCAATATAATCAAACAGATTAACATTCAAGCAAATTAACAGTAGGTTTGGTTGGAGAATAAAAATGTAGGCAAAACAAAATTTGATTTGATTAATAATAATTAAAATTAAATATTTTTAAATTTTAAGCTAATATATATATAATAAAATCCACCAACAGGTCCATAAAATCAAATAAAAATAGGTACAATAAAGACATAAAGAAATTGGCCATTCTTAAAAGCAACTTGAGGCAAACATCCTGGAAGTTAACCCTCCACACGCACACACACATGTTGAACTACCACAAATGTTCTATATATATAGATACAAAGGAAAATAAATAAGATACCAAAATGTACTATATTACTTAATTACCTAAAAGTTGGTCGGAACTAGCATTCCAGTAATGTCGGCTTATCGTTGTTGCTTTAGAGTTTCAACCTGCAATAGACTCATTCCTTGGCCACATAATTCTTGCACCATGGTTTCGGCCCTGCGCTCCTCGCCACTGGTGGCAGCTGCAAAATTCAGAGAAGGATCCCGAGTATATTAGAGCACATGGTCGAGAAATAATCAACTTACAACAGTTCATAATGTGAAACATCGCAAGTTTGAATAATAGTTTGAAGCATTTGTGATGGCACACAATCTAGTCCCTCTCTAGATTTTCAGGATATCATAAAAGATGCTTTCCATACAATTAACAACATCTTGTGTGAAAACATTAACCCGGGAGACAGCATGGCACAGAGACCTACCTTGCTTGTACATGGTGAAGAGAAGAGAGGATTTCACAAAAAAAATATATAAGCATCGGCAAAAGCTAGATCCCATTAATGAGAATGAGGAGATAGAGCTGAAGAAAAGATCACCTTGTGTTGAAGCCGTGTAATGGTGGAAATTAGCAGTTTGTCTCCAATTATCTGTCTCAACTTTTTAACAAGGTCTATCCTGGTTATCTTTCTTCTCTGATGACAGCATAGAAAATAATAATAATAATAAGTTGTTAAAATGCTGAAGCTTTATGGTGAGAAAAGGAACACATTGCAGGAAAACTAACCTTAAATTCTTCATAATGAGTATTGATTAAGTCCATATCTTGAGGAAGTACTTTTGTAGAAATAGCAGCAAAAAGCATTGAGAAAGGCATCCAGGGTGATGTGGGGGTTCTTGCCCCTCTGCCAGAAGCTACTTGTTCTTTTTCCTGAGATGTCTTCATCGAAGATGGGAGCAATGAACACATTCCCTCCTGCCCATGAACAAGCAGCACTTATCACAATAAGGAAAAGAAAAAGAAAAAGGTTCTGTGGTGAGATGGCTTCTGTATTGACAGATCTCTCCACTAAATGGTATGCATCTGGTCGCTCTATGATCATTGCTACCAGAGGCAGGCGATCACCATCTTTCTTTCAGATGATCACTTCTCCTTCCTCATTGCTTGCAACAAATGAGTTACAACCAATCAGCACAACCATCATAAGCTAAAGTTTACTATTATTAGTGACAGCCCAATCTAAGTAATATCTCCACAAATTAATGTAAAATGAGGACATTGGCAATTGCTGCAGAAAACTCATGCCCAGTTGGTAAAATTGCAATGCAAGTCAAAAATCATCCATTCTCTAATAAACACATCTAATATCAAATCTAAACAAGTAAAATAGAGACGAATCTAGCCACAGATGCACTTAAAATAAAGAACAGCAAACAATCCACCTGCAGAATTAAATAAAACTTTACCTTGGATGGGCTAGAACTAGAATTTGTGAGGCCAGATAAATTAGATATGCTTTCTTTGCCATTCAAACATTCTGCAGAAAAAATAAAAAATTACAAAACTTCCGTGTTTGAAACTCCACTTCACATAAAAGCAAATTTCTAGAGATTAATCACAATGCATCATCATGGAAAATTACCTTTGGCTTTAGAAGGCATTCGAAAATTCACAACGAATTCTGGATAGATGTGAGTATCAATATTTGTATCCCATACTACATAATGCTTTGGTTTTTGGAGATCATCAACACCACTATCAAAACTTTCATTACTGGGCTGGAATTGTTCAGATCCGGGTTGAACGAGTTCCACATTTCCCATTATAACCCGGCATAACATCATATACACTATACCATTTTCGTCGACATCAGAATGACTAGCACTGTGAAGAATTATCAGTGAGAAACCCGTTCTTCAAACAACTTTTCAAAAGGAAGCAAATAAAAACTAAGATGGCAATAGTATGTCGTAAAATAGGTTGCATGATCTTGATTAATGAACACCGAAAATTTTCATTGGATTCTCCTTATGCAATCATGCAAATCCAAAATGGAAGGGGAAAAATGAAAGACTAAAAATAAAATCTCACCAGATATCAGAGCAATTCGCTGGAGCAAGATGAACACCAACACCAAAAGAAGGTCCATGTGAAGGTGCCTTCATTTTCATGGAACCCTTTAACATAACATCCTCAACTGCATCCTTGGCAGAAGCAAGCCAAGCATAGCGTACATTTGCATTGCCACGATGAACTTTTGTAAGCTCAACCTGCTCTTGGAAACGCTTAAAACGAACTTGCCCTGAATTATCCAATAACGGGGTTCTAAAGATTCCAACTATGTCCTTTTCACAAACATACTGACGCAAGCCTAACAATAAAATATTCTGCACAGCACTATATACATCTGGACCAGTAGCAGGCTTAGTTGTTTTATTCTGCAAAGGTCTAAAGCCAGTAAAATTTGAAGGAAAGAGAGAACATGGTTCATTTTCTCCAGTTTTTTCAAGAAGTTCATGTTTCTGGTTATTAGAAAAAATTTCCTCGTTCTGTTCTGCTTTGGAGAATATCTCAACATCTGGCTGTTCTGAATTTGAACTTTCGGCAGCACTAACAGAAACCTTCTGGAATTCAGGTTCACGAGTCCCATTAGGCACACAAGCGGTATGAATAGCATCCCCTTGGTCCAAATGACAGCATCGACATGATACATAAAATTCAGGATGTATTTCTGGAAAGAAACATTTACCATTTTCATCAATCCAAGCAATTGGTTTTTGTGACCCACTTTCCAATGTTGTGCAGACCATATGATAAAAGTCTAAGGACACATGTTGGTTATCAAGAATAACTTCAGTGACAGCCTTTTTCCTTTGGAAATCTCCCTGGACCACTGTAATGATACCACCAGGAAAATCTTTCCATGCATCATCATGGTGAAACAAAACACGTTGTGGCAACCCACTCTTAATAAAATTTTGGTGGTTTCGAAGAGAATGACTTTGTAAACAACTGAAATTAGTCTTGCAGTCCCCAGTAGAAGCCTTGCTGCAATGCCTAATGGATTGAGCAAAACTAGACTCATATTGAACCAATGCATTGCCAGAACCAGCCAAACAAGCATCAACAGCTGCTGCTGTTTCCTTCAACTTGGAAGCAGAAACAAACATCCTATCACCCAACACCCTTTCGTTCTTTGCTTCCATTTTTGTTAAAAGAACCGAAAGCTGACTGGTAAGAAATTCTTTTCAATGAGTCAACCTCCACGAAGCCTACTTACTCAGTATCAACTCACAACTTTCCTTTGCCATAAGCAGAAGAAACTCAAATCAACAAAGACAGCAATCAGGAAACCTCTGAACAGAATGCCTGACGTGAACATACTATTTAAACAAAAAAAAAAAGAAAATCATACAAATAGAAATAAAAAGAAACATCAGAAGATTGTTGTCAAATTCACAAAATCTGGAAATAAAAAATAACTCAGAAGCACTAATCATATCTCAGAACAAAAAAAGGGATCGAGAAACCTGAAGATTTGCAAGTGACATTATATATTCATGTGAAAGGGGTGTGTACGTGCATGTGCACACACACACACAACAGAGATGTTGCTTTGTGCCAAATCAAACAATTCCGAACTGACATGATATACTGTGTGGCTTTACTATTAGGAAATCAGAGCAATAAGAAAAATAAGAATCACGGAACTGAATTCGCTAGATCATTATTCCATCTTAGTAAACACAAATAGAAAATCTGACATACATTTTGATCAGAAACCATTCGGACACCAAAGGAACAGTAGTATATGATAGAATGTGAACTAACTCCCACCACCATCGATTAGTTCAGAGTTAAAAACTATGAACAACTATACCAAAAACAGTCCCAACAACTATCACAGGTCATGAAGTCATGAAGGTAGAAATATTTCAAGGGCTTATCATAGAAAAACATGGTATAAGTTACTGGGACCATGACAATAATTGAAAACTAACCTGCAAATAGCATGAATACGGATAGAAGAACTTGGAAATTTGAATCCTTAATTTGTAGATACCCTAAGAATGCCAAAGATTCAGTAAGTTTCACCAGCACTTCTGCAGTATAATCTTGCAAAAGTAAGGGCAGCAAGCAGCAAAAACAAAGTTCAAATTGAAAAAGCAATTGCATCAATAATTCATACAGAAAGAAATTATAAAAAAGAATTTTATGGTGGATAAAGTGGTCACATGAATTCACCCTTGAACATCTACAGAAATGAACATGACTCTAATTTCATGTTGGATGGCATGTTATTAAGAAAATATAAAAACATAATTAGGGGTCTAATCCTTTTACAAAAAGTATCATTACTCTTTTTAGAACTACAAAGGCCAAGTCATGCAGGTATCCTAACCTCCTATCCATGCTTCATTTACATGTCATAATATTCTATTACATATTACTCCTTCCATTTCAGGAAAGCCGCATATTTGTACATGTTATTCAGTGAACAGTAGTAGGTTCACCGACATCCATTTAAAATCAATTGGAACACAACCAGAATCATTGAATTGAATGGAATTTACATAAGCATAAAAAATACTCATAACATGCAAATACAGTATATCTTTATGGCAAGATTCATACATAAAATGTCAGCCATAAAGGATTTTAATAATCAAAATCTAAAAATAAGAGGAAAAAAAGAAAAATATGGCAACTGGAGGGATATGAGTTCAAAAATGGTAGCAGTTAGCATAAGGCATTTGGCAAAAGAAACTATCATGTGGTCATCTGACAATAAGCCACCCGAAAGGACAGACCGAACACTAGTTACCCAAGCTCTCCCACGACCTTTAGGTGTCGCTTAGATTCCCCACCTAAACTACTGATATAGGAAATGCTGACACTAGTTTACAGTTGCAAATAAGAGATTCATTCCATGCCAATGTTGTCTGGGCATTGACACCCCCTTGCATAAATACAATAAAAACGAACTATATTTCATTTGGCTAAAAAAGCCAATAAATCAAAATAGATTTTCCTCATATGCATCTTCCAGTATCAAACTACATCCAATCTGAAATTCATAGCCTGAGTATATTAACATTCAACTTAAAATCCATAATCTATATAGCTTCAAGATGAAAACAACAATGAAAATGGTATAAATATACTTCTATAAAAGCTATGCTCAGCAAAAGAGATGCCTGTCATGCAGTATTCAATGAGAAGTTTCAGAGAGGTAATATAAGTCTTAGAAAACTCATAAAATGATTGACAAAAGGGCAATATCACCTATGAACTAAAAAAAAACACAACATGACTTAACTATGCATAAATGCTAACAATTGGCTACATACACAAATATGTTAAAAAAACTCCAGAGTGAGCATATACCATTCAGTATTTGCAAGATATCTACTTATCCATTTCCTCAGAGGAGAACAATCACATGTGTCCTTCCAAAAACTACATGTATAAAATTGTTTGTGCCAATTACTTATAGCTGCCCCGTCAGAAATCCATAGGGATATCAACATCAACAATACAAAGCCAGTATCAGGCTCACATGGCCATATTAAACTTCTGAGATGCATATGAGCCACAAGATTTGCTATTTCCGAACTTTCTTGCAGAAAACAAATGACTGTTTACCGGTGCCCCATTTAACAAAAACAAAAAGAAATAAGCATCTTTATTAAAATAGGCAAGCTGAAATGTGGAAAACCAAGAGTGATAACTATTTGATACAATTAACTTACAGCTCTAGCAAACTAGAAAAATCAATCAATCATCCCAAATGCCCACCTATAAAGCAACTTCTGCTCATTTGCTCGAGTATAAAGCACCTCACAATAGAAAGAAACTCCTTCTTGCCACTCAATCTCTTGATAACTCCTATGTCAACCATCTCAAGGATTGCATCTTCACAGATGGCTAAACAAACACTTCTATTATTATTCTGCTAGAAAATGAAAACCATATCAAGAAACTCCCACCATCACACATTGCCTGTAATAGTATGGACATTTGCACACTACTGCCGATAACTTGGGGAAATGTTACGAATCATTCCAATAAGCAAAATAATTCCCATTCCCACATCCACTTGACAACTATAGGAACATTTGCATGCTGTTGCTTTCAACAACATCATAAGATGCACCTAGCCACTTCAATGAGCGAAATCATCTTCATTTCTCTGTCCACTCAGATAACTACAGAGATAAATATTTCATCACTTACAATCAACATTAAGACATTTGTATTCCGAATCGCATGTGGGAAATCATCTTCATTCCTATAACCACCTGATGATGATAGACACTTGTACATTCCACTTCTTGTCAAGAGTAGGAGATGCCTATACTTGGTCTCGAGTGTTCAATTCATTTTTATTATTGCGTCCACTAAATGATTGCAGCCACAACATTACCATCTGTCTGCGGCTGCCTCATATAAGATAGTGCCCTTGCCAAATGAAATTAAGTATCAAATCACATCCCACTCTCCTCTAAAGCTATAAAAAAAGTTTTTTTTTTTTTAATAATGTGAAGGAGATTTTTGTTTTTTCCAAATTACGAATGAATGATACGCTGACTATTCTGTCAGCGTGATCGAAATTCACAAAGGTCACCTTCTGAATGTGAGGAAATAAGTGAAAAACAAAAGAAAACAAAACAATAAAGAAAAATCCTTTCTTGTGCATAGATGAATAAAAATTTTACTGAAAGATTTGTTCTTTTATTTTCCTAGAATTCTATCTATCATCTCCTTCCCTTCCTCTTGTTCTACACCAAATCTAACACAAAAGGACCAACTAAATTTAACACACAGAAAGAAAAAAGGCAAAAAAAGAAGAAGAGAATTTTAAACACTAAACAAATCAACAATCATAAGAAAGAAACTATTTCAAATTATCCCCAGCAACCAAATCCAAGAATCAAAGCATCAAGATCATGGATCTAACACCAAATCAACAAATTCAACATTTCAAACCCTAACTCTCAACATCTCCTTTTCCACAAAACCAAAAAAACAAAATTCCAAAATTTCACACAATCCCCATGGATCTAACACCAAATCAACAAATTCAACCAAAACAACACCCGATCCAACCATATAAAGCACAATAAACGACAAAATTTTTCCCAATAGCCTAAAAACCCTCAAAATAAAATAAAAATAAAAACCCCCAAAAACAAAACAAATCAAAGACTATGATTGAAAACAAAGAAAAACACCTGGGGATTTCGAGAAACAAGCGCTTCATCTCAACGATCGAAGGCGGCTCTCTCTCTATCTCTCGATCGCCAGACGAAGACCTCGCGAAACGGAGGAGAGCAAGAGCCGTGACGGCGCAAGCCACTGCGGGTAGATATAGCGAACCCTTCCTTCGTTGCTTGAGCGACAAGCAAGCAAATCATAATTAATCTGACGGTTGATATCGTTCCAAGTGGGGAAAGAGCATTAATGATGAAGATCCAGCCGTTGTTTTGGTGTTTACCATATTAAGGAAGTCTGAGGCGGTGACACGTGTCGATTCAGTGTTGTTTCCCCGTAACGGGACGGAAAAGCAAAGTCGGTTCCATGTTTGACTTGAAACGGAAGTGTAAAAAAAAATTACTTTTTTTATTTACATTTGATAAATGGTGTTTTTGTGGTGTGCTGTAAATATATTTTAACGGGGGAGTAATTTTAATTTTAAAATTATATATATATATATAATTTATTGCTGTAAAAAATGCAACGTTCATGGTGAGAAGAAAATGGGAATTCATGGTGATGAGAATCACATGCAATGAGTGTTCTGTTAATTAACAATATACTTAAATTAATTTTAAAAACTCGGTTTTTTTTTTTAATAAAACAACTCACAGAATATGAGTTTTTTTCTAATAAAAAACCTCTCAAAATATGAGTGGCACGATGACTACATGAGGGGCCCTGGATTTATCATAGTTTGAAAATAATAAAGATAACACAAATTGGTTTCTTGCCGGATTTTTCACTCACGATTAATTTTTTTTAATTAAAAAATTTGATAAATCACATATATTAATATACGGTAATGAACAAAGTACAAAGATGTAGAGAAAGAAGAGTGATAAAAAATATAACAAAATACAAAAAGTTAAGAGTGCAAAAATAAAATATCTACCAAGTGTGAAGAGAACAACATATAGAGCTGGATGTTGAGCATAAAAGATAAAAATCAGGCCCTATGAGGAAGGTGAGCGACATTGTCTCTTGGGATGACTCCAAAATATCATAATGTCAAGCAGTTCTAAAGGGCGTCTATGTAGGTCATGAACTCTCTTGATCATTCTTATTGCCACCTTGAAACCCTAGACAGTCAAGATTTCTTTTGCTAGTGCTAAGTGACTCTTCCAATTTTTTTTTTCTTATACTTCAGGAGCTACAAACACCCAAAGAAGACATATACAAATGTTTTTCATTATGATCGTGATTGCCATTACACATTTAAGATTAAAGACACAGTTATTCCTCTCAAGTCTCAAGCCAAATATTCCAAATAATTACGCGTATAAAAAATATTATATGTATCTTTATACAAGGTTTGGAAGTCAGACCTATAGGCTTCCCACAAAAAACCTAGAGGAAGTGGGAACAATAGTTATCCTAAATATGTGACCAAAGAAGTGCCAAATGAATGTTGCAAAAGAACACCTGAAAATAGATGATCAACTGATTTAGTGACTGCATGGAAGAGCTCACAAGGAGTAGTGCCCAATATATTGCATCGCTTGGATGCTACATTTTTCAAGTGAGAGTTTATGCGTTCCAAATTAATAGTGCCCCTGTAATAGTCCTCAAGGAATTTAACTAGTTCAGGATAATTGACCAAAACTTATGAAAAACAATATAGAAAATTCATCGGACCATGTGTTTTATTTGCCCCCAACTCAAAGATGGGTTTTTTTTTTTGAGAGAAAAAGGAGCTTCCAATTGGAAAAAATCAACAGTTGTTTATTTGTAATAAGTTTGGACTAATTGAATTTCAAACTCAATTAATGCTCGCTAATAAATTAAGAGCATAATTTAGAGGTAAAGACTTGCCCAATCTTGTAGGAGCTCCCTTGTAACATTGTCCACTTGAATGTGAGAAATATAGTTACGGTTACACCATCCACTAATGACAACATGGAAAATTTTAGTATTAACATCACTTTCTTTGACCCACATTGATGTGGTATTGTCCCTTGTAAATATTTTCTTGGTAAATAAGAGTACCACTAGTTACTCACATGCAGAGGCGGAGCTACATTGGGTTTTGTGGGATCAAATGACCCCACAAAAATTTTAGAAATATTTAAAATATTATATATATATCAATTATTTTGGGAAAATTTGTAAATTGACCCCCTAAGATAAGAAAATTAGGGGTCAATGTGCAAAAAAAAGTATAAAAGACTTATGGGTTATTATATAAAAATTAAGTTTTAAAGAACCATATATTTTTTTAACAACTTTAGAAAATATAAAAATAAAACCATCTTTTGTCTTCGTCATTATTAATATTTTCCAACTGCTCCTCTATCATTTTGCCTAATTTTTTTTAATTTTAAAATTAAACTCTTAATCATGATAGAGTTTTTTTTCCCACTGTCCAAACTACATTAAATAGTTTGATTAAGTTCTGATATGAGTTTTAATTTTTTAATATAAGTTTTTAAACAAAATTTCTTGGTTTTTTTTATTATTTATAAGTTTGTATTGTTTTAACATAACTGTTTTATTTATACTTGTGCATATACATGTTTCTTTTATATTATATGTAATGATATTATACTTATATATTGACACCACTTAATAAATTGTCTAGCTCCGCCACTATTGACATGTTTGATTCATGCGCCTTCTTATCTGAGGTGAGATTATGACTTTCCTTAATAATGTCTAGCAACTCCAACCTCTAAATTATGCTAAATAGTGAGATTTATATGTTTTCTTTTAATAATATATTTATATTTTATTATCATTACAAGTTTTTATTATAGTTTTGAGGTGCTAAACTTTCCTGTTGATGTGAACTCTTAGGGAAGATCAGCCTGTTATCCCCGAAGTAACTCAGCTCACTCAAGAATGGGACGGCAGTGGTCCGTCGGCAAGCTCGTTCTGTTTTAACAAATGCGACAAGTGTGCTGTCAAGACATACACATACTCAGAAAATTGAATGTTTAGTCATATATTCTCACTCGACGATATGTGATTTAGGTTGTATATCCATGCTTACAACCGCGGATCTGTTACCACCACTACATTTGGTTGGATTTTAATTTGCGGCACCAACTCTTTTCACGGTGAGTGAGCCCAAAATTGTTGAACCAATGGCCTTAGCCATCCTAGCTTCATAAATAGTTGATTTTAATTTGAATGTATGTAATAACTAGTTAGCCCATGAAGACCGAGTCACTGTTCATCATATGCCTCGGGATCTGTGCTCATCTCGATCCACTGATCGATAAGCCCGTCAACCGAGTTTCGCTCCATCTCACGGAGCTCTCCCAGTTCCACTCGCGCGCGCCGGCCCCAAAGCTCCTTGAGCCCTCTCGATCGGTACGACTCCTTCGAATCCCTAATTCTAATCCATCTCGCGCTATGATTTATGAGGTTGATCTTTGTTGTTTCTCAATCGATGCATTAGATTGTTCTTTTTTTCTTTTCTAGGGCATCGTTTTCGTTTTGTTTCTATTTTTTCTTGAATTGATTTGACTTGTTGTGCTACGCTAGTCGGAATTGAAGATGAAAACGAAGATTAGTACTGAAAGAATGGCCATTGTTTTTCTTTGTGTGCATTGTAAATGGTGTTGTTTGATCCTCGAAACTATTGGGATGCTAGGATTATTGTCATCAAGTGACATCTTCTAATTATATTTTGGCAAATTTTGAGTTTTTTTTTTCAAAAAAAAAAAAAATTGAGTTGTTGAGCATGTTGATCAAGAACCAAACGTTGGTATTAGAATATGAGATCAGCATCTCGGGAAAGGATTTCACTGATTAATGTAGCGTGATAATCTTTGCTAATCACTGAAATCATATGGTTTTCACTGAAAAAATGTGGTCTTGATGGTGAGTTTTTGGATATGGTATCATAATCCTTTTTGAAGGGCCATAGGAAGATGGTTTTTTAGCTATTTTGTTTGAAAAGGGAAGCTGCTAAATCCTTAACTTTTTTTTTTTGTTTTAGCTGCTCTGAACAATAAATGTTTATTTTGGTGGAAATCACATAGATCGAATACTCCTGTTTCTTAACATAAAAGTGATCCGAATATATTATCACCATCTTCTTCTTATTCTAAGCGCTTCTTCTAGATGAAATGATTCGTAATCATTAATTCATGTTGGGATAAAAGTTTTGGCCTGGATATGCCTTATTATTGCATTCATCATATGGCACTACTCATGTTCATGTGAAGGATTAAACTCACTCACCTTCCTATGCCGATTGCTATTACCATATGATTGAGATGGAGGAGGCCAAAGCTCATGGTTTCCAATATAGATTCATTGATTAAAAGTAGTCTTGTCAACCATGGGGCCAGTATGATTAATGTTTGATGACCCTCCCACTAATGCCTTCAAGCTATTATTGAATCTGTCAACCCAATATAGCACTAGGTCAGGGATGTGCAGCTATGAGTGCGATGGATTTATAACAAATCTTTCTATATTGGGTTTAAGTCAGGTGCCACTCTCTGTTGAATTTATGTTTGTTTTTCTAAGATTATCAAATAATGTATTGTACTATACTTTTCTGGCTTGAAGGTATATATTGAATGGCCATAATCTAATGCTTTAATTTATTGCAAAGACTTCAGATAATGGATCATATGTTTGCCTTTAGGTGAGTATCTGCTACTCCCCAGCTTAGTAATGCAATCAAAGCTCAATGAGTTAATGTTTGGTCCACAGAAACCATAATTTCTCCGAAATATTTTCCTCTATCTTTGAGCAAGTGAAGGCAGAAGAGGTTCACAATTGATTTCTTCAGCTAAATCAGCAAATCAAGGAGCTTAAAGTTTAATTTTTCCCCACTCTGTTCAGGAGGATCAATTCCTACTGTCATTTTCTCTCATGAGAAAAGTGCTGTCTAAAAGGGGTGACATTTTTTTCTCACCCATTGATGGCTTCATTTTTGTTGATCACAAGCTTGATTTCCTTTTTGAATTTTCATGAGCTAAGCACTTCCTTTGAGGTCAAAATCTCACTAACAATACCCATGAAGCTTTAAGTCCATTTTGTACAATTATGAAATAGTATTAGGACATGGCTTTGTTTCAGTCCAAAGAGTCAGAATATATGTCTTCTGGTTTTTCTGGCCTCACTACTGTAATCTATAGACATCACTCCAACTGCTTATGTTACTATAATGTATATGAATTCTGTCGGGTGTTCTTATTTCATTAAGTGGTGATGATTTTGCTTTTGCATCCTTGAACGAAATCTACTATAACAACACCTTTGGTTGTTTTGGCCAAAGACAGAAAATTGTGTTGTTCTCCAGCATTTCTTACAAAGTTTCCCAAACCACAGGACAAACTGGAATTTGTCTGGCCTATCCATGCTATAGCTCAACTGTGTGATAGATGTAATATTTTTGCCTGTCATTACATGGAAACAACATTCAATCAAGACCATCAGGGATACAAGAATCCTATTCTTCCTGTTGTCTGCATACTCGGTTAAACTTTTTCCATTCATTGAACCAAGATATTATCACAAATTAATATTACCTTGCATCATGCTTATATGATGTGCTGCAAGTATGGGTGGCCATTGGAACTTTGTTCAACACCTACCAACCTCAAAACATGCACACCATTTCTTGAGATTTCTGAAAGCTACATGGTATACAAGGAACGAAGGCAAATAACAAATTATTGATTTTCGTTTTGCAGATTGCTTTGATTTTGATGGAGGACTCATACACAGTCCAAATTAGTTCCAACTTAGTGAACCGGCTTGTAAATAATGAGAACAAACCGAGAAAGAAAACCAAGAAACTGAAGCCAAAGCTTCCTAATGAGCCTCAACAAGTGCAGAAAACAACAAAGCCAACTCCTGGTTCCCCAAACAGCAATCTTGGTGGAGGATGGCCACACCAACCACCAATGTTCCTGCCAATAGCCCCTTCTCAGCATGCAACAGCAAATGCTGAATTAGAAGCAATACGCTCTGTCCTCCAAGAGAGTGAAAGGGTCCTCGAGAAGTTGGAGAAGCAGGAGGCCGACATGACACGGGAACTTACTCAGAGAGCAAAAGAACTCCATGATAAAGAGTTCAAGCTGCCCTACCAGAAGCCCATGCCCTGTGAAGCCGAGAAAGAGGCTTGTCTCAAGTGCTACAAGAACTACGCCAAAGATCCCCTCAAATGTGCTCAAGTAGTTAAATCATTTGCCGACTGTGCTCGTTGGGCAAGGCAGCAGGATTGCTGAACACCATAGTATGTTTTCAACCATTTTCATTACAATGAGAACCCCAATACATTGAACTGTCATATTGATGAACAGATTGAACACTTGCCATTTTTGTGCAAACAAATCACAAATTTCTCTCTATTCTGCATCCTTTTCTTGCTGTAGAAATAAAAACTCAGTGCTGTTTGTTTGCTGAAAGCCAAGAAGAGTTGGTTCTTTTGTTCAGACTTATCATCAATTTTGATGCATCGCTTTAGTGTAGATGTAATAAATTTTCAGTGTTTTTTTTTGGTTGCAAATATACTGAAAAGAAAGAATGGTTTAATGTAAACAAGTCATATAAACAATATTTTGTTGCAACCATTTTGAAGACCATTTCCTGTGTATGCATTAAAGATCTTTAAATTGTTACATCTTGGCCTTCCTTTTCATTTCAAATCATATGAAATAATGAAAATGAAAACCATTGACATAGTCTTAATATTTTGTCACTTTCTTCTCACTAACTGCTTCATTTGATGTAACACAGCATAACATTCAACAAGATTATTGTTTCAAGGAATAATCTGCTCCTGAGTTTTCTCATTTGGGGACTGTCACGCGTTTGTATGTTTCTTGTTTTTGTTGGGCTTGGTTGTTGGTGCTCAACTTGCAAAAATGGAAAACAAATAATAATAATAATAATAATAATAATAATAATAATAATAATAATAATAAGTAAAAGAAACGAAGCATGCAACTAACTACTCCCTTGGAATAGGCAAAACTCATGTACGTGACTTTTTTTTATGAGAACATTACTACAATGCAACTTAATTTTTTTCTTTTCATTTTTGTTGTGTTTAAGTGTATATATATATATATATATATATATTTTGAAGAAGACTTAAATATTTTCTATTAAACTTTTTCTTTGACAAAGTTTATCCATACTATAAAATCTGATTTATGATTGTTTAATTATTGATATTAACATGAAACTAATCATAAGTGTTAATCACACCTGAATTATCAGATTATTACCTCTGTAATCTGTAACTAATTTAATCCAATAATACCCGCTAATACTCACCCACCTAAACATATCTTTTAATATTAATTAAAAAAATAAAAAATGGACAATTAGTAACAAGAGCATTCAACCTATGTTTACATTAATTCAATGTTTTCAACAAACACGTCACTTGGCTGAAGCAATTGCCAATGGATGCTAAGAACAATGTACGTCCAATTCAATGTGCAAGCCATTTATTAAACACTTTATTGAATCATAATTACATATATATCCCTAATATTATATATTATATTCATAAAAGAAAAACAGCAAAATTATATTTATTTATTTATTTATTTGTTATACATAAAAATAGGGAAAATAATTATATATGATTATTTAGAATTACTGTAAAATAGGGAAAAAAAGGGATCAAGAAATTATAAATTTATAATTATCTGTTTCTAAATTAACTAATCGAATCTAAAAAAGATTACTTTTTCTTTAACATAATCAGGTGTAATTTGGTTAAAGGTCAGGGGCAATCTTGGAATGATAACCCGACCGTGTTCGTAGAACTTGGGGCGATTACCGCGGCTTTCAGCCGAGCAGAACCATTTCCTCGCCACGTGGCATTCTCGTTATATACACCCCCGCCATTCCTCCGTCCACGCCATCTCTTCTCCTTCTTCGTTCTCGCTTCGCTTCTTCTCTGCTTCTCTGTGAACCATAATTATGGCAATGGGTTTGGATTTATGGAGTTAGAGATGGAGTGAGGAGGAGTTGAAGTGGAGAATGAGACATTGGATTCCTCTTGTGAATGAAAAAGTAGGGTTTTTAGAGGGTTTTGGAGGTTGGATCGTCTTAGGCTTTGTGGTGCTTGAGTTTTACTTTCTTCTCTGAGTATAGATTGGAAGAGTAGAGGAGAAAGCATTGGTGGCATTTGGTTCTGATTGAGAGCCGAGTAAAAGGTTGGCTTTTTCTTTTTTTCTTTTTGTTTTGATTTGCTTTGGGGGTTTTCTTTGTTGTTTCTTTAGTTGTTTATTTGTTTATTTTTGAAAAGATGAGGTTTTTACGGATTATATTTTTCTGTTTATTTGGTTAGTTTGGAGGAAATGTGGGTTCTTAAAGATTTTAAATGTTTGTTTCATTTCTGAATAATTTAGGATTTGTTTCAGATTGAGATTGATGATATGAACAAGAAACAACAAAAATAAAATAAAATAAATAAAAAGATGGGTTTTTGGAGAGAGCTCATTGGTTTTGTGCAGCATCTTTGATTCCAAGTTGACTCGGTTTTGCTATTTTTCCAAGGAAAAAAGGAAACCTTTTTGTTTATGCTCACTATCAACGTTGAAAATTCTGTATTTTTGGATTGTTTCCATATTGTTCTATAGTCATATTTGTAGACTTTTAATCCTTCTCTGCTACTTAGTTTTTCTTCCTCTCATGAAACTTCTATGTTTCTGTTTTAAGGCAATTCCTTCTATAAGACTTAGTTGCATATGTTGTAGGATTTGAGGGTTAGATCATGGCCACAAACTGTGACTCTGATCCTCCTGGCAGCCCTCCGGGAGTTCCCACAGTGCCCTTTAGCCATCACACTGTCTCAGGACAGTCATTCACCTATTCGTGCGACGACCAACATAGTGAGAATGGCAATGTGGAATTCGCTAAGTACCTTGTCGATGCCCCCCCAACCCCTGACGTCCAGCCTTTGGATAGAAACATTGGACTCATAGCAGAAAGACGGCATGCTTCTGAGAATCTCTTCATTGGTGGATTCAATTGTCTCACTCACGGACACCCCTTGGGTCGTAGGATTGACCCACCGATGACGAAGGAATCGCTCTGTGCCATCCATGGATGTGATGGTCAAGTCATGAGAGATGCTAGCGGGCAAGCAATCTTCCCTTGTGAGTGTGCCTTCAAAATATGTGTTGATTGCTTCAAAGATGCTACTAAGATTGGTGAGGGGAACTGCCCTGGGTGCAAGGAGCCTTACAAGTCGACAAATTTGGATGAGGTTATGCGATTGTCTTTGCCTCTCTCACCAGGTCCTGTTGCATCAAAGATGGAAACGAGGCTATCAATCATGAGGTCAGGCAAGTTGTTAACAAGGAGCATGACCCCGAATGGAGATTTTGATCACAATCGGTGGTTGTTTGAGACAAGGGGTACTTATGGATATGGGAATGCAATCTGGCCACAAGAGAATGACCGTGATGGAAAGGATGGGGGTGCTAATGGGCAGCCATCGGAGCTATCCAACAAGCAATGGAGGCCACTCTCGCGCAAAATCAAGATCCCTGCGGCCATTCTGAGTCCGTATAGGTACACTAACAAGTGCTCTTCCTTTCTTGTTTGTAAACTCTTTTATGCTGTTGCTACATTGTCTCTGAAAGTTATAGTTGGAATGTGGTTTTACCTATTTGCTGATTTTCTAGTTTGTTAGTGTTAGAGAAAGAGAAATTGTGCTTCATTAGAAAGACTATGAGATGCTCATGATCATGTATTTATGTATTGCATTGATCCTATTCAATTTTTCTTTTTGTTATTTACTCTGTTTTGATGGCCTTGTACTGCTTGACACTTCCCTTTCTACAGGCTTCTTGTTGTTCTTCGCATGGTTGTTCTAGGCCTGTTTCTCACATGGCGGATTAAGCACAAGAATGAGGATGCCGTATGGCTCTGGGGGATGTCAGTTGTCTGTGAACTGTGGTTTGCATTTTCTTGGGTTCTTGACCAGCTTCCAAAGCTATGCCCTGTTAATCGTGAAACTGACCTTGATGTTCTCACTGAGAAGTTTGAGACATGCAGCCCTGATAACCCCCATGGAATATCTGATCTTCCAGGAGTCGATGTGTTTGTTTCCACAGCTGACCCAGAGAAGGAACCTCCATTGGTTACAGCAAATACTATACTATCCATCCTTGCTGCTGACTATCCGGTCGAGAAGCTCTCTTGCTATGTTTCTGATGATGCGGGCGCTCTTCTGACATTTGAAGCCATGGCTGAAGCTGCAAGCTTTGCTGAGATCTGGGTCCCATTTTGCCGTAAACATGATATTGAACCTAGAAATCCAGAGAGCTATTTTAATATGAGGGGGGATCCTTACAAAAACAAGGTGCGTTCTGATTTTGTGAAGGATAGGAGGAGGATGAAGAGGGAGTATGATGAATTCAAGGTCCGGATCAATGGCTTGCCAGATTCCATCCGTCGGCGTTCAGATGCTTTGCATGCTCGCGAGGAGATGGATGCCATGCGCAGTCAACGAGATAATGTAAATTTTGATATCATGGAACCTGTGAAGATACCCAAAGCTACTAGGATGGCAGATATGACTCCTTGGCCTGGAACTTGGATAAATCCCTCCGTCGATCATTATCGAGGTGACCACGCTGGGATAATACAGGTGAGTCGCTCTTCATACATAGTCCTTTCTGCAATCCCACACATTGGACGTGGTTTGATAATCGCATAACCAAAATAGATATCCTACATTTATATGTTTGATTAGCAATGCTATTGTTAAAACCATGTGCAGTGAGCATTGTGCATGTTTTCTTACACTTTATCTGTAATTCAAACCAAAAAAGTTATGAGATGAAATTAAGTTGCTCTTCTTTGCAGGTGATGCTAAAGCCTGCAGATGATAACCCCTTGCAGAACAGGAATGTGAATCTTCCCCTTGATTTCACAAATGTGGACACCCGCCTTCCCCTACTTGTTTATGTCTCTCGTGAGAAACGCCCTGGCTATGATCACAACAAAAAGGCGGGAGCCATGAATGCCCTTGTTCGTGCATCGGCAGTCATGTCCAATGGTGCATTCATCCTTAACCTGGATTGTGATCACTACATCTACAACTCCCTGGCAATTCGTGAGGGAATGTGCTTCATGATGGACCGTGGTGGGGATTGCATATCCTACGTACAGTTTCCTCAGCGTTTCGAAGGCATTGATCCTTCTGACCGCTATGCTAATCATAACACAGTCTTCTTTGATGGTAACATGCGAGCCCTTGATGGCCTTCAAGGGCCAGTCTATGTCGGAACTGGTTGCCTTTTCCGCCGCATTGCACTCTACGGTTTTGATCCTCCTCGAGTCAAAGAACATCAATCTGGTTGTTGCAGCTGCTGCTTCCCACGACTACGCAAGAGTAAAGCAGCTGTTGCTTCTGACGAGACCCAAGCTCTGCGGATGGGAGACTTTGAGGAAGAGGAGATGAGCATTTCACAATTTCCGAAGAGGTTTGGAAACTCTAACATCTTTATCGACTCAATATCAAGAGCTGTGCAGGAAGGCCAGCCTCTTGCCGACCACCCTGTTGTGAAGAATGGTCGCCCACCTGGTGCTCTCATTGGGCCCCGTCAGCCCCTCGAGGCTAAAAATTTGGCAGACGCAATCAATGTGATCTCTTGCTGGTATGAAGATAAGACTGAATGGGGTGACCGTGTTGGTTGGATCTATGGCTCCGTAACTGAGGATGTTGTCACTGGTTACCGAATGCATAACCGGGGATGGCGGTCAGTTTACTATGTGACCAAGCGTGATGCTTTCCGAGGAACTGCTCCGATCAATCTCACTGACCGGCTTCATCAAGTGCTCCGATGGGCAACAGGGTCAGTGGAAATCTTCTTCTCTCGCAACAATGCACTCTTGGCAGGCCCCAGGATGAAGCTATTGCAGAGAATTGCATATCTCAACGTCGGCATCTACCCGTTCACATCCATCTTCCTTATTGTCTACTGTTTCCTGCCAGCTCTTTCCCTCTTCTCAGGCCAGTTTATAGTGCAGAACCTCAATGTCACCTTCCTCATATACCTTCTTGTTATTGCCATCACGCTCTGCTTGTTGGCTGTGCTTGAGGTCAAGTGGTCTGGTATTGAGCTTGAAGAATGGTGGCGAAATGAACAATTCTGGCTCATTGGTGGTACCAGTGCTCATCTTGCTGCCGTACTCCAAGGATTGCTAAAGGTCGCTGCAGGAATTGATATCTCATTCACCCTCACATCAAAATCAGCTGGTGATGACATTGATGATGAGTTTGCTGATCTTTACCTTGTTAAATGGACATCACTGATGATTCCACCGATCACAATCATGATGGTGAACTTGATCGCCATTGCTGTTGGGATTAGTCGCACAATATACAGTACGGTGCCGCAATGGAGCAAGTTACTGGGTGGAGTTTTCTTCAGCTTCTGGGTACTGGCCCATCTTTATCCCTTTGCAAAGGGGCTGATGGGTCGGAGGGGACGGACGCCTACCATTGTGTTTGTGTGGTCTGGCCTCATTTCCATTACAATATCGCTGCTATGGATTTCAATCAATCCTCCAAATTCAAATTCGCAGATTGGCGGTTCATTCACTTTCCCTTGATCAACAGTATAGCGTCCTCTATTCAACGGAATTTTCTCAATGAATTTTTATACCGACTAAACCAACTGGAGTTACTCTCATGTTTTTCACTTGGATTTTTGAAAGGGAGTGACCTTTTTTTTCCGATGTGCTTCTATACAAAGAGCTTTTTATTCAACTTAAGTTTCAGAACTTTCATATGGGAGAGGTTGATTAGATCGGTTTTGTGGAATATATCTGCTTATTTGTAAATCAGTAGCAGGGTAGAAGGTTTCATGGTTCATCAGGATGATGTAATTTTTTTATTTACCATTCATTCTGTCGGTTTATTTAATTTACCTTTTCAAGTTTGCAAAGTAGAAAAACATACTTTTATGTCTATCCATCTTCCTGGTGATGCTATTATATATATATATACACACACAGGATTATTCACAGAAATCAAATTTGATAGACTAATTTGGATTGAAGATATTGATTCTCGCACTCAATATTTACAGAGATCGACTGTGGAGATTATGGTATGTGTTTCTTCACTTGTTCGGTTCACCAGTAGCCTCTGCATGAACACTGCCCTTGCTTGAAGTGGTGAAATCGTTGCCTATCTTTTACGCTGATTTCTCTATTGAATATTTGTGATATCAATGCAGTGTATTCATGGCATTCTCTGCTCATCCGAATATTACTAACTATTAGTATTTTACTACCATTGCCTGTGTTCAGGAGAGCGAAGGCAAGCGCTAGCTTGTGACTATTGGCACTGAGCATCTGTCGCTTCTCCTTGTCGTCGACATTGGCTGGCACCTGAGACACGTCCGGTGAGTATCCTTCAAATCTCAGCTGCCACTCCATCTGATACAACATCTCATACACTTCGTAGCTCTGCGGATGTGACCAGTCGTGTGACACAAAGGTATGCATCTTCCCCTTCACCTCCACTCTACTGATTCCCGGAGCTTGTGACAATCCTCTGTTTGCTATATCTTTTCTGATTTTTGCTGCATCTTCCCATCTTTTAGCTTGTGCATACATGTTCGATAAACTTATGCAGTCGCCGGTATTCTGTGAATTCAGCTTTAGTAGCTTTCTATGTGCAATTTCCGCCAATTCAAAGTTTCCGTGAACCTTGCAGGCACTCAGCAAGCATCGCCACGTCACTTCATCTGGTTCAACCTGCATCTCCTTGATGAGCTTGTGCGCCTCCTCCAGCTTCCCAGCACGCCCCATGAGATCTACCATGCAATTGTAATGCAAAAGTGTCGGTTTAATTCGATGCTCAAATCTCATCCGATCAAAGCACTGAAGGCCCTCTTTGAGCAGCCCTGCATGACTGCAAGCATTCAAAACACCGACATAAACTACCTCATTAGGCTCCAGGCCTTGTTTGAGCATTCTCGAGTATATTTGCAGAGCTCCCTCGCCATCGCCATGCATTGCTAGTCCTGAGATCATGACGCTGTAAGTCCACACATTCTTTATTTTCATTCTTTCGAAGATATCTAATCCTTTCTCCAATCTTCCACAGTTACAATACATGTCAATCAAGGCGGTCTGCGAAGTTATATCTGGTTCACTGATGTTTCTCAGCAATGAACAATGGATGCTTCTGCCAAGATCAAATGCACCAGCATGTGAGCATGAAGTGAGTGCACTAACCATCGACGTTTCATCAGCTCTCCACCCTTCATTGTTCATCGTCATGAATAAATTCAGACACTCATTCCACTGGCCATTTCTGGCATAAGCTGCCAGCAATGCACTCCAAGAGGCAATAGTTTTATTAGTGCCTGCAAGATCAAAGACTTTGCTCGAAGATTTCATCTCGCCGCACTTTCCATACATGTTGATAAGACTATTCTGGATATAGATATCAGTTTCGAGCCCGAACTTGATTGCTTGTCCATGGATTTGGGCTCCTTCTTTTTCGCCTAATAACTGAGCACAGGCCTTGAGCACAAATGGGTAAGTGAAATTATTCGGCAGTGTATCTCTCTCCAGCATCTCTTTATAGTATCGAACCGCAGCATCTGGGTCACAATCCTTAACATGAGCTCTGATCATTGTGTTGAAATCATATGCACAGGGTTGATCAATGTCATCGAAAATCAAGCGAGCGTAATCCATGTCACCCCATTGCGACAAAGCGCAGACTGATAAGAGCTCACTGGCATGACGAGGAACTTGATCAAGTCCAAGCTTGAAGAAGTGAGCATGAACCTGCTTGAACTCTTCAATGGTTTTGATTTGGTTAAGAGAAGGGATACATGAAGCTTGCTGCTGTTCTCTTGGTCTCTGTTCTGACCATTGAATTGGATTGTTTGAAGGTGTTATCAGGTATAAATTCTGGTGAACTGCTAAGCTTCCTACCATCATATCAAATGCTATTCATTGAAACAAATAAAAGAAAAAAAAAAAGCTTAAATTGATGTTCATAAACAATAGAAAATCACAGAAAAAAGAAAAACACAATTGACTTACATGAAAGTTTTGTGATTGCTTCATTGTAATGGATTATTGGGAAGATGAATGTTGTTGATCAGCTCCATTGCTGAAACTTGAAGAAGAAAAGGTTTGGTTTTGAATATTTATTTATTTATTTATATTTTTTTCTGAAATTGTTAAGGGACACATGTATATTGGGCATATGGTTTTAAATGTCATCCATGAATTCAATGAAAGAGATGACAAAGCAGAGCATCCATGAGATAATGTTTTGTTGAGGTCCCACATGAATCCATTGAGTTGTAGATATATGATCCTGAGCTGGAGACTTGTGATTGGCTGGAGAGATCACCAAACATGCTAAGACAGACACTAACTTGTGGCTTCTGGTTTGTGGCTACCAACTATGTATGTATGTATGTATGTATGTATGAAGTACCAAAATTTTATATTCAATTTTAAATTTATTAATATCTATTTTCAGTCAATTTTGCCCCATTGAATATATAGATTTTTTTTTGGAGTGTGTATTATTAGTAAAAATATGAAGATAAATAATTGTAGAGGCTTGGGTTATTTAACCAAGTGGCTTCATTCATTACTGAAGAAAAGGTTATAAACAAAATAGTCCACTAGAAATGAAGAGTGATAACATACAGCAAAAAGAACAGAGAAAAACACAAAATAAATAAATAATAGTAAGACCATGGCCCATAGAGACCACAGGATACAAAATTATGAGTATAACAATGGGGCTTCACTTTGTGTATACAAAAACATAGATATATTATTTAATTAGGATTTTAAGTAATTTTTTATAAAGTTTTCAGTATCTCCTTATGTGCTGTAATACTGTCTTGTTCTATGGATAATGGTCAAAACAAATGTGAAGATTTAATCATATTTATTATGCTGTTTTTTTTTTATTGAAATCAGTTATATATCTTTTTATTTTGAAATAAGATTTTATAATTTTTTTATTAAAATTAATTTTCTTATTTAATAGCTAATGATAAAAACGAATTCATATCAACAAAATAGTAAACACAATCATTTTATCCCAATAAAACAGGATAAAATGAAACAAAAAGGACATGAGAAAATTATTATATTTAAGGTTGCATTGTTTTAGAAAACACATCTCAATGCAATAATAAAAGTAGCCCAGTGGAGTATAAAGTATCATCATGATCCTTTTGTTATCTCCAAATCACAAATTCATTTCTGATAATCTTACAACTTTATCATTAAAAACAGATACAACAAATCAAACATAACAATAACAATATATATATATATATATATATATATTTCAAATGTTTTCACTAACAACAGCTTCTTGTTGAGAATGTGAACCTTCTTCTTTTGCATTAACAGAAGAAAGCCTTTCCTTGAAAACTCTTCCATCCTGAAAAATAGAATCCCAAATCTAAATCTTTCCTCAATTAAAAAAAAAATCTAAAAAAAATCACACTAATAAGACAAAGAAAATTAACAATAAAAAAAGAAAGAGAAATAATATATAAATTAAAAAGAGCAAACATTTAAGAGAGAAGTATCTGGCTGTGGACATTGAACAGGATGATCTTGTTCAAGAGGTTCCATTGGATGCTCCACTGGTTTAAATTCAAGACAAATCTCAATTCCATGAACAGCAACAGCAACAGCATCAGCAGCAGCAGCAGCACAATCAACAACAGATCCTTCCACAACCTCTGCATTTCTTGGCAATGGTGATGTATCTGATGTTTCCTATCCAATAAAAAAAAACAAAACCAAATTTTAGCCAATTATGTTAACAAAACTAACAACAACCCACTTAAATCAAGAACATCAAACTGTCAGCATTGATCTCAATGTTCATAAATATAAACATATTTGGTCAACATTCATGTTCATTGTATTCTGACAAAAATTTAATAGTTTGGTTCTCAGCTGTCATCCAGGCACAACATTGATCTCAATGTTTAGAAATTTATTCATGATGAGAAACATCAACACATGTAAAGAACAGAAGAAGATCAAGTGATAAGTTTTTTTCATCCAAGAAACAATGAATTCATGATGAAAAAGAAACTGAAAAAACAAAAACAGAAGAGAAGAATACAAAGGAAAAGAATTGATGAGCTAAATGAAAAGAGAAAAATAAAGATGATTACAATGGCACTCTGAGCTCTTCTGTGGCCTTTTCTACTCCCCAACCTTGAGAAAAACCCTACCATCTCTCCAAGCTCAGCAATGGTTGCTCTTCTCTTTCCTCAAAAAAATAACTGCATATATATAGAGCCAGTGACCGTTTGCTTCCCGCGTTATTGTATTATTAACTGAACCTTTTTTAACGGCTGTGATTTCATTGAGATGCGTGACTTCTTGATCTGAATAAAAGAATAGAAGAGTTTTATTTTTTTGGTAATTGGTACTAATTTGAAGGTGTTTTCTTGGATTGATTTGATTGATGAGAGAAACATAAAATTGATTGGTTGGACACATAATTGTGACTTGATTTAGACATAACCAATATTAATATATATATAATTATGTGAATTTCCAATTAAAAAAATATATAAATATATATTTGTTTAAAAAAAATAAAAATAATAATTGAATTAATGAATTTTATGATTCATTATGACAAGCTACAATTGGTCCCTTTATTTTGCTGGAACCAACTCAGTTAGGCCAACATTTTGATTGTCTGATGGCAATGGATTGAAGGAATGGAAATTAATTCTCATAAATTTTAAATAAATTAAATTCTCTTTTAATAAATTAAAAAAATGTATAGAAATATAAATTTTAAATTATTAAAAAAGTAAATAAATAAACTAATGAAAAGAAAAAGGCTGGCATGCTAATGAACCAACCTACAAGAAGGACCCATGTTAATGTGGAGCATTGCATGTTATGTTCCCTAAGCTATCAAACTTAAGACACATGAAAAAGAGTCTTTGCTTTGGGCTTGAACCAGGGATGCAACTTGGTCCCACTTGACCATATTTTATATTTTGATGTACTTTTTTGCTTTCAAATTAATTAGAGGGTCACTTTGATATATTTAATAATGTTTTTATTTTATACAAGTTATACATTATTATTAGATTATTATTAGTATATCTGATTTTATATTGAATTTGATAAATATTTAACTTAATTCTCAACAATTTTTTTGGTACATTGACACTAAATCTTATGTATAAGTTGTTCATGTTTCACTGGAAACGTGTCTGAATCTTAGCTCATGTAAAATATGAATATAAATTGGTTGAAATACCAGCTCTTCATCTATAAATATTTAAGACCTAACAAGTCTATTTTGTAAAAAAAAAATAAAAATAAAAACTATTTAGTTTTATCCATATATAGATGAACATGAATTTCAACTTATAATTGGAATATGTTTCTTTTGCCATATAGCCGCAGAGTTCATTATATATAGGTGATTGAAGACATTTATTTATTGGTATAATACCCTATTTAGTCCCTTTAATATAGTTAATCTGTCCTTTTAATCATTTTAATATGATTTATTTTTAAGAGATTTTTATTTTAATTTTTAAAAAATGTAAATCCTCATAGGACCTCATATAGACAAATTATATTAGAAAGAATGACTTATATTTCTAAAAAATTAAAATATATGGATCTCTTAGGAATAAATCATATTAGAGGGAATAAATCATATTAGAAGAAGTAGAAAGACAGATTCACTATATTATAGAGACTGCATAGGCTATTCTTCCTTGTTTATTAGTTCATTTTTAAGTTCATTATATAAACTTTAAGGCTGCCAAGTTTGGGGAATACAAGACTTTATTCTTGGTGCCCTTTTGAAATCCAAAAAATCATCTTTATTAAAATGATAAAGATTGACAAGCGGACCTCTTACCTAAATATTCCCATTGAAATCTCATGTTTATTTTTTTTTTCTTTTTCGTTATTGTTAATTGTCCTTTTTAATTATGCTGCAAAATTAATAAGAAACACCAGTTCCACATTTTACTGAGTATAAATCACTCCAAGCAAACAAATCCCTTAATTTGGAACAAAAATTTTATTTAATATAATTATAAAAACATATTCACATTTAAATATATTTGGGTTTATATATAAAATACATTTATGCAATAGTGTAGCAATTAAGGCACTTAACTTTTATGTAAAAAAGCAGAGTCGGAGTGTCTTTAATTATAAATTTAAAAATAAAAACTTGTCCTTATAATTATGTTCTTCCTTCCTATGTAGCTGGACATGCTAACAAGGCAACAGATGCATGAATGTATGCGTGTTTGCCAGAGTTTTTCGAGGTTACTGAATTAAATGAATATATATGCATATATTCATTTAATTTAAAAATTACATATTTTTTTTTAATAACAAAAACACCAGTTCACCACTAACTCTAATGCCATGTGTGAGTTAAAACAAACCACTCTTAGTAGACGGATTTTATTTGTTCCCACAGGTGTTTAATGAGTATTTGTTGTATTGCTCGCTTTTATTTAATTAAAATGGTTTATTCACCTTTAAAAAAAATTAAAACAAAGACAAATTAATTGAGATTAGTGATTTATATGATGAGTTAAACCCTAATCATAGTTACTAATATGTTCAAGTAAAAACAAAAAAACAAATCATTTTCAGAAAAGGGTATGGATTTTATCATCCTCTGTATTGTATATTTCTTTTTTATTAATTTTTATTTCTTTAAAAATTAGATTCTTTAATTATTTTCATAACAAAATAAGAAAAAACTTGCTTAAAAGATGTTGCGAGATTGAATTTTTCTTACTGTATCATCCGTGTATAAATAATGACTTACCCACTTTTTAAATTTGGAAAAAAGATAATTAACCTCCTCTATTAAAAAAATTATTAAAAAACACATAAATATAATAATACATTAATTAAATGATTTATTGACTCTTTAAAAATCTATTAATTAAGTTAAATATTATATAAAATAATTAGAATTTTATCACATATTAAGTATTTACATAATACTATAATAATATTGATGACCTAAAAAGTCGATTATAAATCTAGTTATTCACCGCTCAAGTAACAATCTAATCCACTGCACTAGCAAGTGATTATTATATAAATATATAACTCTAAATAAAATTTATGCACTTGAACACCTAAAATTATAAATAAATAAATAAAAATCCAATTTTTAAAGGGATTTTTTTTAATAACTATCAACATATCATTATGCCATAACAAGGAGTCATATTGGGGCCAAAGGGCCGTTGTGGGGTATTTTTCTACGGGCATAGAAAATAAAAAACCAAAACACTATATAACAATTAATCATGAAGACAAAAAATAACTTGACGGAATTAATAAATGAACATATTTCAATCACTGATCCATGCAACAAAGGGCTTAATCAATCAACCAGACTAATCGTATTTTCATTCAGATTCCATTTTCCAAATTTTAATTACCTTTTTACGTAACTAATACTGCACATTAATAATTCAACTGTTCATGCAAATTACCACCGACGTAACCTCACATGGGACACATCACCACTCGCTCCCTACTAATTAATTACCTTTTTTTTTTTTTGCCCTTTTTTAAAAGTAAATTATTAAAACAACTGAAACCGATAATAGTAATTAACTAGGAAAAACAAAATTTAATTTCTAAAAAACGGAAAAAAGGGCGGAGAATTCTAAGGATACGGTCACACCTTGGTAGCTAGAACCGGCGGTTTCTGGAGCAACGCGGTGAGATAAACCTCGCCGTACCTTACACCGCCGCCGTCGGTCTTGTTCTCCACCGCCCATTTGATTGTCTTATAGCTCAGTCTGCCGATCATCGGAGTGTAGATGCCGGTGAGGTCGCCGGTGCGGCAGAAGAAGTGGTCCATCCACAGGAGTCCACCGGGACGAAGCACACGGTCGGCGTCGAAGAGGAGAAACTCCAGAGATGGCGTCGGAATCCATCGGTTCACCGCCCGGCCGGCGCGGACGAGATCCAGTGAGCCGTCGTGGACTGGGAACCGCTGCTGCAGCGGCATGTGTAGTGGGACTAGACCTTGGGAGGCAACGGCCTCGTTGTATGGGTAGCCGAGGTTCATCGTGGTTGTTAGCACGGTGGCGTTGGCGAGTCGGCGGAGGAGAGAGGCTAGAGCACCGGAACCGCCGCCAATGTCGAGGGCGAGGCGGATGGGGGAGGGGGAGAGGCGGAGGAGTTGGGGGACGGGGAGATCGAGGGCGGATCCGGCGGAGAGGAGCCGGGTGAAGTCGGTTTTGGGTTCCGTTTGGGTTCTGGCAAAATGGGAAGGTGAGAAGCAGCGGCGGCGAGGGAGAGGGTGGCAGCCGCGGAGAATGAGGGGTTCGGCGAGGGAGAGGGAGTCAGGGGGGCAAGGGCGGAAGGGGGTGTAGTTCATGTAGCGGCGGAGGAGCTCGGGATGGTCGGAGCAAGCGGAGGCGATAGGGGCGATGCGGGAGTAGAGGAGGAGGTCTTCTGGGGGCGGTGGAGGGGCGGCGGCGTCCGAAGAGGGCTTCGAATTGGAGCGAGTGAGTTGAGTGATGGTGGCGCGGATGGTGTGGAGTTGGTGGAGAAGGTGATCCGGGACGGGGGAGTGGTCGATAATGGTGGTCGGCGAGGTGGCGCTAGGGTTCCGCGTGGTGGAGAGAAGGTGGTACAATGAGAGGATGTTGGTGGCCACCATGGCGAGCAGAAGGAGAAGGTTCAGCCCCATCCCGATCCCCATTCTTCTTGCTCCTTCTCCTTCTCAGAGGCAAAGAAGCAAACACCTTGTGAGCACTCCTGCACTGGATCTGAGAGACTCTGAGAGTGACAAAGTGCTTTAACTGTTTGACTCTTGTCTTTATTTTTATTATTTATTTATTTATTTATTTTAAGAGATATTTATATTGATGCACAGAACCTGTTTGATGTTTTGTCTCAATGGATTCTCAGAGGCTGATGAGGCTTCTCAAGTCTTGCATTGCTAGCAAATCCATGATACTTGTACTTCAATCTAAGGCCATCACTCTTGGTTTGCGGGATATTTCTTTGTGGAATTGTCTTCTCTCTTGTTACACGAAGAATCGGTTTTTCGCCGGAAGCTCTTCGTGTTTTTGATCGGCTTCGTGTCGTGGGAGAGCTTCGACCGGATATGTACACTTATCCGAGTGTTCTCAAGGTGTGTGCTGGGCTGGGGAATGCTGTTGTTGGTGAAAAGATCCATTGTTGTGTTGTGAAATCTGGATTCTTGGTTGATGTAGTTGTTTCTAGCGCTATAGTTTGTATGTATGCAAAATGCAAGTTGTTTGCATCGGCGGTGCAGTTGTTTGATGAAATGCCGCACAGAGATGTTGCTTGTTGGAACACTGTGATTTCTTGTTACCATCAAGATGGGCAGGCTTTGAAGGCTTTGGAGGTGTTTGAGACTATGGTGAATTATGGTTTTGAACCAGATTCTGTGACTTTTGCGATTGTTTTCTCTGCTTGTGCTCGGGTTTTGGATTTGGAGAGAGGTCAGAGGATACATGAAGAGTTGATTAGGAAAGGAGTTGAGCTGGATGCCTTCGTTGGCTCAGCAATTGTGGATATGTATGGGAAATGTGGCTGCTTGGATAGAGCTAGAGAAGTTTTTGAGGCAATTCCGATGAAGAATGTAGTGTCTTGGAACACAATGATTGGCGGGTACTCGTTGAGAGGAGATACTCAGTCTTGTTTGCAGCTTTTCTCGAGGATGAACCGTGAAAGAATCAGACCCACTTCAACAACCATAAGCAATTTGCTGATAGCTTGCTCCAGGACATCTGATTTACGGCATGGGAAGATCATTCATGGGTGTTTGATACGAAACTGCATCAGTTTTGATGTGTTCATTGGCAGTTCACTCATTGATCTCTACTTCAAATGTGCAAGTGTTCGATATGCTGAATCTGTTTTTGTGATGATGCCGAAGGAGGATGTGGTTTCTTGGAATGTCATGATCTCTGGGTATGTGACGACGGGCTCTTACTTTAAAGCCCTCGATCTGTTCCATGAGATGAGGATCAACAATGTGAGACCAGATGCTGTTACATTCACCGGTGCTTTATCAGCCTGCACTCAATTGTCAGCTCTCGAGCAGGGCAAGGAAATTCATCAACAGATAAAAGCCGATGATCTAGAATCTAATGAAATACTAATGACTGCTCTTCTTGACATGTACGCAAAATGCGGTGGTGTTGAAGAAGCACAAATGGTTTTCGACAAGTTGCAAGTAAAGGACATTGTGTCATGGACATCTATGGTTGTGGCACACGGCTCACACGGTCAAGCCTCTAAAGCTTTAAATCTTTTCCAAGACATGCTTAAGGAGCCGAGTATAAGACCAGATCGAATAATATTTCTTGCAGTGCTCTCTGCTTGCAACCACGGAGGATTGGTCGAGGAAGGTTGTCACTACTTCAAACAAATGACTGATGAATATGCTATCAAACCTGCCTTAGAACACTACTCATGCTTGATCGATCTTCTTGGACGATCAGGAAGGTTAAAAGAAGCATTTGATATGTTTTCAAACATGCAAGACATAAAAGCCGATGCGGGTTTGTTAGGATCATTATTCGCAGCATGCAGTTTGCACAAGAACTTGGAATTAGGCGTAAAAGTGGCCGAACAACTGATTGAGATAAATCCTGATGATCATTCAACTTATGTGGTTTTAGCAAACATGTATGCTTCATCAGGGAGATGGGACAAAGTTCGGAAAGTGAGAACAGAAATGAAAGAGCGTGGATTAAGGAAAAATCCGGGATGTAGCTGGATCGAAATCGATAAGAAAATCCATCAATTCTTTGCTGAAGATGATTCACATCAACATGCTGAATTTATATATGATTGTTTACAAAGTCTTTCAAAGCACATGAGGAAGAAAAGATCCAGTATGTCTTTGTCCTGAGTTTGTTACAAATGGTATCAGAACTTTATGAATACATATTTTTTTGGTATATTTAACCTTGAATCATGGACCCTATCTTTTGATGTTGCAAGCCATGAAGCCATCTCAACATCTCCCTCATCTTTAAGGAACCATGCTTTTGTTGCCACCTGGCAAAGCCATATCTAGACTAATGCAATAACAACCAAGCTTCTCTCTGCATGGCTGCCCATCACAAATAAACCTGATCAACAAGCAAACATCAAACCAAGAATAAAAAAAAAAAAAAAAAAAAGAAACTCAAAAAATCACCCACCATACTCAAACACCCACAAGTCCTCACTCTTCCCATCTGCAAAGAAAATTCAACAACAATATTTAGTTTTTCACAAACTAAATTAAAACACACATCCTCAGTCTCCTCTTCTTCTTCTTCCTCCTCCTCCTTCCACCAAAAAAAAAGGGGGAGAAAAAATAAAGAGAAAAAAGAATGGCAATCTGTGCAGTGTACACAGCAACAAATCCAATATTTCAGACAACAAAACCAAACTTTGGATTTCACCAAAAACATGAAGTGATATTTACACAAGGAAGGAGAGGAGCAGAAGATGGGAGAAGAGAAAGATATCATGCTCAGCTGAAGCAAAGACAGTGGTGATTGGGCTTGCAGCAGACTCAGGCTGTGGGAAGAGCACCTTCATGAGAAGACTCACAAGTGTTTTTGGAGGTGCAGCAGAGCCACCCAAAGGAGGAAACCCAGACTCCAACACTCTCATCAGTGACACCACCACTGTGATTTGTCTTGATGATTACCATTCACTGGATAGGACTGGAAGGAAGGAGAAGGGAGTCACTGCACTTGACCCCAGAGCCAACAACTTTGATCTTATGTATGAACAAGTCAAGGCTATCAAGGATGGAATTGCAGTTGACAAGCCTATTTACAACCATGTTACTGGTCTACTTGATCCTCCTGAGCTCATTAAACCTCCCAAGATCCTTGTCATTGAAGGCCTCCATCCTATGTAATTAATTACTGACTTTCTCACTTAAATTTTCTTTTCTTTTCTTTTCTTTTTAAGATGAATTATGAGTTTTGAGTTAACTTTTTTGTTTTTCAGGTATGATTCTAGAGTTAGAGATCTCCTTGACTTCAGCATCTACTTGGATATCAGTAATGAAGTCAAGTTTGCTTGGAAAATTCAGGTAATTTGTATGATTCTGGTGGCTTTTGCATGAGACTATAAAACATCTTCATTTGTTATTCTTTTCATGCAGAGAGATATGGCAGAACGTGGACATAGTCTTGAGAGCATCAAAGCCAGCATTGAAGCTAGAAAACCAGACTTCGATGCTTACATTGGTACTGGTCTTGTTTTTGTTTGTTTGTCAAATTGTTTTGATTCATCTTGACATGCAAAGTGTTGTTGTTCAGACCCACAGAAACAGTATGCAGATGCTGTGATTGAAGTTCTACCAACAGAGCTCATTCCTGATGACAATGAAGGGAAAGTGCTGAGAGTTAAGCTGGTGATGAAAGAAGGTGTGAAGTACTTCAGTCCAGTTTATCTCTTTGATGAAGGCTCAACAATTTCATGGATTCCATGTGGAAGAAAGCTCACCTGCTCTTACCCTGGCATCAAGTTTGCTTATGGTCCTGACAGTTACTACGGCCATGAGGTTGGTTAACTGATCAATTCAATTACCAAAACAATTCATTGCTTTTCTGCAACTGATGATGGTTTCTGTTTGGCAGGTATCGGTGCTGGAAATGGATGGGCAGTTCGACAGATTAGATGAGCTCATCTACGTCGAGAGCCACCTGAGCAACATCTCAACCAAGTTTTATGGTGAGGTGACACAGCAGATGCTGAAACACGCCGACTTCCCGGGGAGCAACAACGGTACAGGTCTATTCCAGACCATAATTGGACTGAAAATCAGGGATCTTTATGAGCAAATTGTTGCCGAAAAGGCAGCAGCTCCAGTTGAGGCTGCTAAAGTTTGATGATTTAAGAGTCACATAGATTGTATCCAAAATTTTCTTTCTTCTATTTCGACTTTGTTTTCAATTTATAATCTCCTAAAGAGTGGGAGCACCACTTTGAGTATTTCATGTAGTTCACTTTGTTGGGACTTGGAAGTATAAGATGATGATGATGGGAAAAAAACATTGTAGCAATTCCCATCAGATAAACATACTATGAATTTTTCAGTTAGCTTTTCTTGTCATCACTGTTGTTATTGGCACCTTAATTTCATATCCAGATGTATGAAATTCATAAATCAACAAGATATAACCACAAGATAAAGTCCTCAAATTGCATTCACAGGTTTGGGGAATTTCTCCATTTCAAAGATATATACAACATTGCAAAGAGAAGAGCACATCACAAAGTGGACAGATGTTTCTGATCAGTGACAAGAGAATATGAATAATTTATCTGTTTTTCAGAGTTGAACACACAGAAACCACATGCACTGCAAGTTGATACAAGTAAAATAGCTTATCATTAAGACGAAAATGACATTTGGCAATGAAACATACAATAGCAGACATTGATGAGCAGCAGAATAATAGACTTAAATGGCAAAGATAAAGTTGGAACGGTTAGATAAGTGTCAATTACATCATTACATGATATAGTCTTAAGTAGATAGTCATTCAATTAACACAGAAGCTCAGTAGATAATCTTAAAATTATTTCTAACACAAGGAGAGCATTTATATAG
Source organism: Dioscorea alata (assembly GCA_020875875.1). Taxonomy (NCBI): domain Eukaryota; kingdom Viridiplantae; phylum Streptophyta; class Magnoliopsida; order Dioscoreales; family Dioscoreaceae; genus Dioscorea; species Dioscorea alata. The sequence continues at coordinate 22,580,471 of CM037014.1, read as the reverse complement.
ATGTGGTGGTGCTAAGTCTCCATTGCTACCTGATTGTGACGAACTTATTAGTGCCATGCCTCGCCCAGTGATTCTTCAGATCAACCGGAAAAGAGAAGTCATGGCCTTCAGCAGCTAGTTTTTGTAGAAGTTTCCCGTACGCACCGATGCTCATTTTTCTACCAGCAAGGCGTGCACCAGGCCTTGAGGAGCTCATTGGAAGTGGATATTCAGATATATTTGTAGTACAGCATGATGATTGCCAGCCACCGGCTCCCCATCTGTAGCATTGCCGAGGCACACCGGTGCATGAACACACTGGCACAGGTATGGTCGAAAGATCTAACATAGCTCCGTCCACAATCTCATTTTGATTCTTCTTCTCTCGCTTCCCAACGGAGACCGGTTTGTCTTTCTTCTTTCTAGGCACAGAAGGTGGCTTCTTCGGTTCTTTTGGTCTCAATGCCTTCGATGCAATACGATTCGCACTCTTACCAGAAGCTTGTTGCTTCCTGACCTTCGCTGGCTTCATCGCAAGTTCATCACCGTGCAATGTGTTCTCCGGTGCTTCAGGCATGCGAACCATTTCTGATCCTACTTGAGTTGACGGTACCGGTGTCAAATTTTTCTTATGAGACAGAAAATTCCTCTGAGGATTCCAAGAGAAGTCCATTGCAGATACTTCAGAGTTAGACTCATCGATCATTGTATTTCTATCAGGATACGTGTTCATTTTCAGAAAGGTTGGTTGATCCACCGAGGCATTGTCGGCAATCGAAACACCAGAATTAGACTTTATCAGTGAGCTAGTGTGTCCAGTGTGATCCAAAAACTCCCAATTCCTCATACCCACTCTGCTCTTCCCATCCATCTCAACCAACTTCCTTCTGAATTTTTCGATCTTTCCCCAATCAATCCATGAAAGTAATGGCACTTACAAGCTATATAAAAATACTTTCCGCGATGCTACTACCTGAATCCATAGTCAGTAAAGCAATGAACACAGTAAACTGAAAGGCCTTCTTCAAAGACTCAAATCCAACATCACAGCATCAAATCAAGAATTACATGAAGAAAAGCATGATGTGCAGCATAATAATTTAAGAATACAATGAAAAATTGCAGCTTTAATTAAAAGAAATAAAAACCCTAATCACAACAGATAGAAGAAAGAAATTCCCCACACTAAAATCCATCATGCATAGATTTGATCTGAAATCATCCAAAAAGATACAAAAATTGCATCTTGACTAAACTTGTGAGCTCAAAACATAAAAAGACTACAAAATACAATCATAAATCCTGGAAAAATTGAAATTCCTCACACTGAGCAACCACAGAAACATAAACCCTAATCCACAAATCACCAAAATAAAAAAAAATTCAAACTTTCCTCACACACCACAAGAACAAACACCATAAATTAAAAACAACTAGACTTCAGAACAAGAACTTAAAAAAGCACAAAAAAAAAATTAGGAAAAAAAAAGAGAGAGAAAGAGAGAATTACAAGATTAAGACTTGAGAGAAGAAGATGTTCTTCCCTTTTCCTCCAGTGAATCCAAACTTCACAAACACACACACTCATACATACACAGAACTACATGATTTTGGTCACTTTCCTAAAGATCTGCCAAGAATAACTCCTCCACTATAATTTTTTTTTTTATTTTCCTATTTTTATTTTTATTTTTTGGGGGAATTTGTAGTTGAGAAGTAGATCAAGAAAAAGTGAGTAGGTTCCTCTTTCCTTTCTCTTTTATGTTTTCTGGGAACAACACTGCACTGCACACTGCACTGCACCAATGGCATGAACAAAGTCCTGTTTTTGTTTGATGGGACGTTTCCTTCACTCCTTTTTTTCCCCACTTTATTTATTATTTTATATTATTTTATTTTCTCTCTTGTCTCTCTTGATAAAATATCCGTCAATTAATAATAATAATAATAATAATAATAATTATTATTAGTATTTGATGTATTGATTAATCCGTCTCATGGATTCTCTCCCCAGGGGTTTAAATAATCAAATATTTATATAACTACTACTACTATATTTAAAACCATTTAATCCTCCATCGCTAAAACAAAGTTCATTGATGCTTTGAGATTTGGTTTGGGTGTGATCAAGTATCCTAGCAATGATTTGATTTAAAGCAAAAAAATATATAAAAATAGACAATTCATTAAAGAACCAAGGTATTCATCCAAGAGAATATTCAATAATAAAAAATAAGGTATTATTGACAAAAAGAAAAAGAAGAAAAATTCAAGGAAAACCAATGTGTTTTGGCATTACAAACATCTCATATTAGCTGATTTTGTTTTCTCCCACTGGAAATACCTCTCCTTGAGGGATGAAAGTAATTTATACGTAATGTGACATAATTGCTGAGTTTCTTCATGCAAAATTTGTATCGGTGAATCTCGTCTCATGATACTACCGGTTCCTGATGAAGATTCGCAGCCAACTCCTTGGGTTGCTGCCTCTTCAATCTCTCCTGAATTCGATCTTTAATGGCAGTTTCCTGTCGACAAAAAACAAATTGAACTTGGATGATTAAAAGATTGTGCAAGAACAGTAATCTGTGATATATGTAAAAGCTTGTAGACACTTATCACCATGTTGTGCTGGTGGTCTTAAAACTCTATTTGCATAATATGATCTGATTGACTATTCTAAAATTCTCACCATAATGTGACATCCTTCTTCAAATTTCTCAAGAAAACCTGCAACCCAACGATCTGCGTTCTCCACCCACTCGCTGTGATGCATTCCCGCTGTCCTTGCTACCGTATGCAACTGTAAACACCAGGATGAACAGTTATTTACTCTAACAAAATCATTGATTTCAATCTACTTAGCAACCGAGAAGTATAGTGCGATTTTTTCATGGTAAACAGGGAAATGGTATGTGATACATTGGAGTTGGATGTCATTGACTTGCAGGAGAAGGCATGAATCGAATTTTCTCGTAAGCAACAAAGGATTAAATTAAAAAAAAAAAGTTTTATCTTTAATGATTATAAATCACAACTTTCTTGCCTACCTTTTCTTGTTGCTCCTTTACTTTTTCGCGCAATTTAGTTATGCCCATATTCACCCTCAATTGTTGCTCCTGATATTGACAGGATAAGAAAGATAGGTCTCAAAATTCCATAAGTAAACACCAAGATATTACTGGTGAACTGTAGACCATTTGTTCATACTTTCATACCTTCACATAGCTCACCCCGAGGTCCTTTCTAGAATATCCACGGGCTAAATTTCGCATGACATACTTATTGTAATCCTTCAAAATCCTCATTATTATATCTGACGTAGAAATACCATCTGTGCGTTTTGTTTCCTTGAATTTTCCTATTGCTTTAACCTAGGTTCAAAGATAATCTGTGAGTAGGCAGGCTTAAAAAACCTCTACTTTTCTTGAATAAAACAGCATCTTATATCAGTGACAAAATTATCACTCACAAATTCATAGACATCATTCCCAGCCCCACTTGTATCTGCATATCTACAGTATTTAAACAATATGAGTTAAGAAACAAAAGCACTGCAACTGGCCCTCAAGCACTAACTAGCTTTGGACTGTTTGCATAAAGTGAAACTTGGCAAATGAAATTTTTCTACAAAGAATCAATATAAAGGAGCAACACAGTGGAATTAAGTCTCCATCCAAATCAAAAGAATCATTATAAAGGAACAGCATAATAGAATTAATTCTCCATCCAAATCAAAAGAATCATTATGAAGGAAAAGCAGAGAAGTAAGTCTCTATCCAAAACAATTGAAGGGACAGCATAGCAGAATTATGTTCCATCCAAATCTTAACCATTAATAAATCAGATCTGAGCTATCAACTTGGCCACAGAGCTGATAAATCAGTTAACAGCCAGCAAGATTATATATACTGCTGATGACAATCAACAAATAATTTTCCTCAGTGGTTACATCAGCATCAATTGACACTGGAAATAACAGTCCAGGGCACTAGAGATATCCCTTGTGATGAGACTCAGGGTACCTTTTTAACTTTTTTAGGATGAACAGCATGGCCTACATAAAGTGGTATAAGAACCCTTTATTTATAAAAGTAAGGGATGCTTGTCAAATAATCTTTTCTATTTCCAGACAGATATCTTCCTGATGTTTAAGTCCTTTATCTATAAAGACAATATTGATGCTTAAAAACGAGATAATGTCAACTCTAAGAAATGTATGTTAAGATAAAAACTTACGGAAGGGCATCGTGAGCCACATAGTCAATCTTGTGTTTGTTGATGAACTCCTGTGTGATAACCCATGGAGCATCAGGGATAACCTCATCAACCCACCTTTCACAGAGAAGTACAAAAGAAATTTTAGTAAATTTTTGCCAATAAACAAACCATTCTAATCAGCTAAGGATTGAATCTTCTCACATAAATATATATAAATTTAAAACTGCAACAATTAGATCATCCTCATCAAATTAGCTCATAGATGCTCATGCAAACAGGAGGAAACATATAATTACTTGCAATGACGAAGTGATTCATAACGCTCAGATTCTGTCATGACTGTTTTTCCCTTGTACATATGGGTGATCTCGTCATTGCAACAACCAACAAGCAAATACGTGTTAGGCAACCTGAAAGAATACAAGATCTTGGTTAGTCCCAGAATATTATCTCAATATATGCATACAGCATAATGATTATAAGAGCTCACAACAATTATAGCAGACATAAAGCTTTCCAAATTCAACCACAAATAAAAGGGTTTTTTGCAATATAAACAATGGAAATTCATTGTTTAACAATTAAGATATCCTTTTCCTTAATTAATGGCACCACTGCTTTATTTTTTTCATAAGCATACTACTTTGTTGTTAATGCCCATGACGACAAAAAAATTAAAGACTAAATGACTAATGTAACTCATACAAAAGCAACATTAAGTCTACCAGTCATAAACTAAATTCTGAAACCATCCATCTTGCTGAATATAAGCAACAAAATTTTCTTTTTGAACTATGGCGCAGCTTAAACTTGGTCTAATATTTTGGAGCCAAAATGAAATCTAAGGGCCTATATGACTACTCAAAAGTCAAGGGATGATTGACAAATTGTCAATCTGGCAATAGCCCTAAACAAAAATAGAAATTTTCCCCTTCGTACACACAAATTAAAGATAAAAAAAAAAAAGCAAATAATAAGAACCACACACCGACAAAGAAATTTCTACATTCAGAAGCATATGATGATCTTATCATACAAAATCACAACCCAGGAATCAAAGTGCCTCCTTTTTTTTCTCCAATATTGATATATATTTTCTTCAAACTCCCAATGAAAACATCGAACATTCATATTAACCAAACAAGGAAAAGATCATACAGTTCATAAATTCAAAAACACGAATCACATAAACGAGAAAATAGCACAAAATCTCACAGTTTCTTAGCTTGCTCAAGAGCTCTCGCATGGCCAAAGTGGAAGAGATCATAGATCCCATCAGCATAAACCCTAACAGGGCGCTTATTTTCCTCCTCCACATCATCAATCACCTCCGGCGCGGAATCATGCCAACTGGTGGGAGTTTCCGGCTGATCCCCGTCCTCCATAGTCAATCCCAACTGCGGCAGCGCCGGTGCCATGAGCTCCTCCTTCTCCTTCTCCTTCTCCTTCTCCTCCGGCGCTTGCCGATCGATTGATGGGAAGCAGGGACGCATGCCGATCTATTATAGAGCTCTCGGTTCGGCACGCGTTTTGAGAGCTAAATTTGGTAATTGTTTTATTTATAGATATAGAGAGAGGGAAAACGAGGGAGTTTATTTATTATTTATTTTTAATAAATAATAATGATTTTGATTTTCAATTTATCATATTTATGAATTTAGAATTTATGGGGTTTTTTTTAGTAATTTCAAGTTAATTTTTATTATATTTGAATATTAACATATTATATATATATATGAGGAGTTACTGGAAATGTGAATTATTTATTTGTTAATAAGGGAGACAAGGTTGGTGTGTGTGAACCTTTTGGAAACTCAATAATAAAACAAGCAATCAAAAGTGGAATTGACAATAATAAGTGTACGTTCAAGGAAGAACACAAATAATTCATTTCATTAATTTTTTTTTATGGTTTTTATGGTCAATATCGTTTGGCATTTCTAAAAGACCCCCCTCAAATTCGATTTTATTTAATTAATTATACTGGGTTTGACTTGACTGGGCGTCCCCTGGATTTCCTTATATAATGACCAGCTTAGAACTAATTCTAAGGACTAACTAATAATTTACAATGTTTACTTGACTTGGACTCATTCATAGATCTAGATCTCATTCCCACTTGACCCAGAAGCCATTTCCTATTCCATTCAATTAATCAATAAAGAGAAAGCAACTCATTGATAATTTATGATCATTAAAAACTATAGAGTGAGTCAATATGAATTATTCACAAGAAGAATCCCAAACCATAACTGCACACTAACACCACACCAGAAAACATTTACAAGAACTCTCAACACTTAAAACTCAGGGACAATGAATGAAGGTCCCATGCACACAAAGAAAGCAAATTCACTGACAGATTAGTAGCTAAATTTCACAGGTTAGGTGTGCCTTTTGTCGTCGAGTTTAAGGCTCGATATCATAGTGATAGACATAGTGAGGTGGTGACGGAGAGCTCGCCTCACTTCTTGTGATTTCACTCCTTACAGGGGAGGCTGCGTATGATTGCGTTTTATCGACTCTGATGTCTACTGCCTCGACAACATCATTATCAAATGAATGAAATATTGGATGTAAGTATGCATCAGCCAAGAAGGCTTTGAGGTTAAGATTGGATTCTGAGTCTTTCTCCATATTGTCCTTTTCCATTGCTTCCTGAAATGATAGCCGAAATTACAAGGATGAGTTGAATATAGCCGCTATCGTTTTTCTTTTCCTTTTATACATGTAACTAAACTTGAGTTCGAGACAAGAAATCCGGCTTACCTCTAGAGGGTATTTCCTGAAAGCAGGCTCGAAACGGGACTTGCAGTACTTATGAAACCATATTGTCAGGACAGGCAAGACGATAAGCAGAGGAGTTGAATCAGCAGCTTTCTTAGTGCTGAGTAGGCCAAGAAGCAGCAATTGGGATATCAACAAGCTTCCGATAATCCGGCCATGAACATGTGGCCAGAATGCACCGGCACTTTCATACTCTTGATTATAAACATTAATTATCTGAAAACACAAACATATTGATGAGGTTTTGACTTGAAGAGAGAACACAAAAACATAATCAAAGATTTGAATAATATATGTCAGTGAAATAGTTTTCTGAGAACAAAAAAATTGACTAATTTTTCTTGTAATATACAAGAGATCATGAACAAGATATTATAACATCCCACAATCAACCATGATAAACCATTTACTTGTGTAACTTTTTGAGTTCAGTTTATATCAGAGGGTGAATGAGAAGAATGTAAGGATCCTATGGATCACTGGGCAAAGCATATTGCTACTTATGGAAAACAAATGATTATATACGGAAAAGCAATTCATAAGCAAAGCAAGTTTCTGACCTGGTGCCGGTAAACAAAATATGCGAATGCGAAGAAAACTAGCACAAATGGAAGAAGTATCGGAGTGATCACTGCATAGACAAGTCCAAGAAGAAAATATAATTGGAGAGTTGGAAGAGTTTCTGGAATACTTATGCTTCCAGGATCCATTGCCTTCTCCCTGTCTCTTTCTGTTTTCACTATAAATGTGTTTTTGAGCAGGAATATAATCAGTGGCTTTAAACGAAGAATTTCACTAGCAATGCCTGCCCAACCATCAACCATGATGAAGGTTATGAAGAATGTAGCTTTCATGGGTATTGATACACCGATGGTCCTTGGGATCCTGCAACAATTTATATTTCTCTTATCAAAAATGTGATCATGAACCAAAAAAATGCCATGCAAAGGAAATCTCAATAAAGATCACCAAAGCCATCGGAAATGAATAGACCAAAACCCATGTATTGAGAGCTCAAGGTTAACTTACAGAAGAAAACATAGTAGAAGAAATGTGAGGAGCTATAAGGCAAAGAGAATTACTGTGTAGGTGACTGATGAAGGAAAGAGTAAAGCTGTTCGAAAGCTGTTCCGGTCACTATGCTTCCCAAGAACACATTCACTAACATAAAATAGTAATATTTAGATGCTGTTCTCCTTTCAAGTGCCGATAATGACAAGTGGCCTTCCACTTTTGACATAATCATAAGAACTGTAGGAAGGATGTACAAGAAGATTTTTAAGGCTAGTCCAGGAAGAAAGCCTTGTAAGAAAGATTTGATCACCTTTCTGCACCACAATGACCAAGAAGTTAAGGCTCATCTTTTTATCCAGAACAAGTTTTTAAATACTACGGCCTAGCATAGAAGAACTTACATTTCTATAACAGGCTTGAGAAATGATGCCTCTTTTTCTAAACCCTCAAGATTAGCAAGTGATTGCACAAAAGCAATAGGTATCATATAAAAGAAGACCAGCGCAAACAAAGAGATGGACATCAAAAGTCTCCGGATGCTGAGGGAGACAAATGGTATGGCTAGATTCCTCCAGTATACATCACGGGGTTCAGGTGCCCAATCAGTCAACCACTTTGTGGGGTCCTTGCTTTGTTGTGTCTGTGCACAAACAGCAGCAGCCCATCTTGAATCAAATGTAACAAAAGCCACAGGCATGATAGCTTTTGAATCTTTTAGAACCCTCTGACGTTCAGCTGTTATCTGAAAAAGGAAAATTGATTGCTGGTCTCATGTATGAATAGAATGGGAACTGGAAAGATGAATTTTTAGGGGGAAAACCCAGTTATTTATCATATGGATGCGTGCTGTGTAAACTATCTCATCAAACAAGCAAAAAGATAATGTTTCATCAGAAAGTCAAAGAAATCTAGATATAACACCTTGTGAAGAATGTAAGAATATAATTAGAGAAAAAGACCATTGAAGAAGATATAATGCTCACTCTTTTATCAAGATCTCTGATCTGCTCTGCATAGAAGTCAATTGCATCCACCCTTTCACCGCAAAGGCCAAGAAACCCAGTCTGACATACCAAGCAATCAATAATTTTAGATGTACAAAGGTATAGAACCTACACCTTGAACAGAAAAGAACTAACACCAAAAGGTTAAAAACAATAATGATGATTTCTTCGAATAGATCAAGCAAATTGAGTTTAGAGGAAGCCATACCATTCTAGTGGGTCTCTTATCTGGATGTTTTTCAAATTTGATCTGATTATAGTCAAGCCAGTTTTGAAGCCGCTCCTTTCTTCTAATTAGTCTCGCAAATTTATTTGCATTGTAAACTGCCTGTAGATAAGACCATGAATAAATATGGGCTGATATAATAGAAGCTCTAGCAAGACTGGCATCAAGAAAAATGTGTAAGTTAGTCGATGAGGGCACTGGAAGCAAACACACTCTAACTTGCTCCAAGTTGTTAAAAGTCTGATAGAATCATAAAGATGTTATAAGACTAATCCAGTACCTGGTGGCCAAGATAATGCTCAGGGTGATTCCTTTGAAAAAACTGATCCACACTCTCTGATATTGAATGCCCAGAAACATGTGGCACGTTACTGACTACCACCTGGAAATTACATAGTAATAAAAATAAGGCCCTCAACAACATATAAATCAGACATCAGTTTCTTGTTAATATAAACTAAGACACTGGCTTATAAGATCCGCCAAGCCTGAATCATGCTTACAACCATAAGTCATATCATTTCCTTGCATGCAATTAATTTATTCAATCATGATTATTTATCCACACTAGCAAGCCTAGGAGCAAATCCTTAGTATCAACCAGTGTCCAATTAAAATTTTTCATAAGCATAAATATGCTTCAGTAATTATGGTCGAAAGTAATACTGCTTGTAATTCAGTAATTTGTAACATTAAAAGCTTATTCATTTTTATTATGGTAGTTTAATTTAGAAATCCTTGTAAAAATGCCATTTGAGCTTGTGAAATAAAAGGTGAATAGAATATTTATTTCATGCAATAGCAGTGATGCAAGTTTCATTCAAAATGATCAAGTGAATTTCAATTCCTAATTATCTGTCTAAAATGCATTCTATACATGAAAGCAACTGCAAAAGAGTCCACCTTTATAGGCACTTGACCATTTTGTATATATATGCCTTTCCTAAGAGACTGGCCAATCTGAAGCATCAGTAGGCAGATAAAGTTGAACTTGTGTGGAAGTAAAATATCCACGAACAGCAGTTACTTACAGTGAACTGTTCAGCTCGACGTTGTTGCGTGGCCAGGAAATGGAGTCTCATAAATGCAACATTACTGTATTCTTTGTAAAGTATAAAACAAGCCCAAAATGTGAACAGATACTCCATTAACAGATGAATCCAGAACCTAAAAGTCAACACAATGGGGAACTTTCAGAAGAAATTCATGATGTTGACACAGCTGAAATCCCTTATTTCACCATTTGTTAAAATGGAGCTAAAATCAGATACAAATTTAATTTTACAATATATTACTTATTTGAACATGAAGTAGGAAATGAGTTAGTCTAGCGTAAAACAGAAAATCATGAAGGAACATGTTCAACAATGGCAAAAATACCATCCTTCAGACAAAGTGACATTTTTCTAGTTCTTTTCCATAAAAGAGCATCCACCATATTACACTACAAAGATGAAACCAAAACAAAATCAAGTGTGCATATTGCTTAACTATTATAGGTAAATGAAACTGTAACACTATCAAACATTGAAGAAACAATGGTTCTACCACAATTGACAAATTAATGGGGTTTTCAGCCATGAAAAGGAGAATTTGCACCAAAAATGGCATATCCAAGGTCAAAATAGCTACGCCACCAAAATGTGAATTCTTCCCTTATTTAATAAGCCAATAAGCAACATGAAGCAAGAAACTTAAGCCATAGGTACTGAAAAAGCAAACTATAGTTTCATAGAGAAATTTTGATATACCTTTGGGAACCAGCACTGACATTGGAGATTGAAAGCTTATCAATATCAGTAAACACTACTTCTTTCTTGAGACTGAGTAATGTTCCACCAGATACATTGACCGGAATAAGAAACAGCAGTGCAGCAACGGTCACTGGCACAAAAATCTTCATACTATCGGAGAAATAAAAAACATAACTTCAATTCAGGATAAAATTACAATCATACATGATAAAAAGGAGACTCACACAATTTATCTTCAATAGAAAATCCCAAGGCAGACCAATACCAACCATTTCATGAAGAACTACACAGCTTAAACTTTTTCCTCAATAACAGATAGAGAATCAAATACAAAACCAAAAAAGCTCTTTTTTCAGTTGTAAAAATCTTCTCTTTTCCCTACATAATTAAAAATCATCAAAAAAGAAAAAGCGAGAGAATAAAATTAAAGTTCACATCAATATCTCTTTCTCGGACATTTCCCTCTTTCCTAACAAAATTAAAGATATTCTGTACGTTATCTTAAGAGTAGTATACCATAAGCAAGTACAAGGAAAAACACACCAGAGAATTCTTAAACACGCCAAGCATGTGTAAATCCTCGTGAATGTATGTAGCTATCGTTTTTTGGTTGGAGAAAACCAAAACCCAGATCCAAGAAAACCACACAAAAAACCAAACTTTCTTGCAGTCCATTAAAATATAAATTAAGGGGCTCAATAACCAAAACAACAGCACAAACCACTATACCTTTCAAACCAGAAAGCGAAATTAACATCAAAGCAATCGTCATGACAGTAACTAGTTGAGAAATCCAAGATGCAAGACGAAGGACCAAGAAAATCAAATCATTTTTCCCATATTTTTCTCTCAATAGTCAACAAAGTCACAAGCCAAACCAAAATTCAAAGCTCAAACAAAACCCAGAGTAAAAGAGATAGAAAAACCACAACCATACCCGAGAATATAAATCCTAAGATAAACCGCAGAATCCAGCCCGGCATGGTCGATGATATCAGCTTGGCTCATCCGCAAAGCCTCCGGCATCCAGTTCAAGAAGGTGACATAACTCCTGGCATCAAGATTGACGAATCTCTGAAAAACCCCACCACGGTTGTTGCTCTTGCGCATGCCCTTGATGTACCATTTGGTGTTGTAAACGCGATCAGCCCATGGCTGGATCCTGATGAAAGCGAAGCCAAGAAGGAAGAGAAAGGTAAAGCCAATGTTGATGAAGGCCGAGACACCGATGTCCTCTAGCGTCGCCATTGGAAGCCAAGGAGAAGAAGCAAGAAAAAAGGCGGCTTTTTTTAGAGAAAGACAAGTTCTCTAGAGTGGAGAGAAGGAGTTCGAAGAGTAAGCAAAAGAAGCAACGATGAATCAGTGATCAATCCTTTTGTTACACTTGAGGGGAAACGGGAAACGCTTTTTTTTTAAAAAAAAAACTTTTAAAATAAAAGGGAAAATTTATCTTTTGGTTAGTATTTGATTTGTTTAATAAATTTAGTTTGGAGTTGATATTCAGTTATTTATATTTTTAAATTATGGAATAATTTGGGGGAAAAAATGTAATATTTGAATTAAATGTGTCCATGATATCCACACTTTGAGCATGTATATCATTCCTGCTTCATTTGCATCCATGTGCTATGGATGATGCCATTGCCAATGGAGTTTTATTTGTGCAATATTTGTTGTAATGGTGGACCACAAAAGCACCTTTTAGTTTTTTAAAATGTAAAACTCTTTATTTATTTATTTATTTTAAAGAAAGGGAAACGCGTCACTCAAATAGGAAAGGGAAAGGCCAAAATAGACACCACAGAGTGCAGCTGGAGTGGGTGATGCCTTGTGATGAAAAGTACGAATCTTGATGGAAACTGACGGTTGATATATCTTACGTATTGAATAGATTAGCGGTATTCGCGGGATACGGAAATTAGGTCAGTTATCACGGAGCGCTCTACCAGCTAGTTATCATATATAGGACTATAGGAGTATTGACCTGGATTAGAATATATTTATGTCATCCCGGATAATATGGTCTCTATGATTATTAGTTTAATGCCACCTAAGCGTTGTTCACATGGGGACTTGGTGGAAGAATGAGCAAATGGGATAAAATATTTCGTTGCTAATATAGTTTTATTAAGTGATAATTCCTTATTCATGATGATGATTATTCTGTTGTTTTGTTTGTCCCACCAAATGATCACTTTTGTTGAGTTTTGCTTCCTGTGAATGCATAATTAATCAGCAGATTAATGTACGAATATTCTCTGTTTCTCACTGAAAAAACAAAAGGTGATGCTTTGATTTGATAAACATGCTTTAATTGCAGTTGGGTTTGGTTACTGTTTTGAATTTAAAATCAATGCTATTACCCGCGAAATAAGCTTGGCCTTCTTCTGTGAAACAACAAGGAAAATACATCCATACTAATTTTTGGGTGGAATAACTTAAAAAACAAAAAGGGGGAAAACAAATCCATGATTATGTTCAACAACTGACAACACCTTCTCTAGTATTAATTTCTAAATTAAACATACCACCTAGCATAAAGAATGCCTGCAAAAAGTTTGCAAAAGTAAAAAGTGGCTAATAAAATAAAACCAGAGACCTTCAAAGCTTGCACATTGATGCACAAAAGAAGAAATAATTAATGAACTTTGTGCAATAGGCCTTACCCTTTTTATGCTTAATAGAACTATATTGACACATCAAGCAGTAGCCTTCAATATGTACATATATTACAAGTAACCAAATTAAGCAGATAGAATATAACTGTTTTGTTGGAGCTCTGAGCTGTTGAGTTTATAATATATCAAATACCTGCCCGCTCTCTATGTGGTTCGCTTGTGGAACTTCAGACAACGGCCAGCAAAAGCTTGATTTATTTTAAATTGGGAACACCATCAAACCTACCAAATGACACTATGATTGAACCATCTATAAAATCTTTGCCTCAATTTCCTCCAGAGTGAGCCCTTTTGTCTCTGGGATGATGAAGTATATAAAGATAAGCGAGATCAAAGTAATCACTCCAAAGCCAGCGAATAAGATTGCAGTTCCTAGCAACGCCTGCAATGACAGGACAAAAAAAAATGTAATGGTCTGAGTTTGTGTGACACGTTAGAGTGAAGAAGAGAATCTCGATCAGAATAATTCACTCAATATGAAGGTTGAATGAACTTCTGATGCAACAGTAATGGATGCTTACACTAGAAGTAGGTTGCCAATCAGAAAATTACTCTGACAGTAAACTTGTTCTCAAGCATTAATACTATGTGACATGAAATGCATCTCTCAAATCAATAAACCGGCTCTTGTATCATGATAATTGTGTAACCATGCACAGAATACCTCATTAACATTGACTGGCAAATGGGGACAAAAAAAGGAAATTGAGATGAATCTTGCCCTAGTCTTCAATAAGTATTTAAATTCAGAATTCTTGATCAATAAAGTCAGAAGAAGCTTGTGGGATGCATAAGCAGCCATTAATCTGGATGATGCAAGTGAACATATGGGCGGATTTAAGAATCAAGATGATGCCACCTGTGTGGTGCAGCTTGAGGTGTGCTTAAACATGAGCTATGCTCATTGCATTTTGATTGTGAAAGGTAATACATATTTTAGTTTATGAATCAGACTCTTATCAGAAGCATCTAAGCATAACAGGTAATATAACATAACAGGGAGTATTGAATATGAAGAGTACCTCCAATGGTGAGAAAGCAAAAGTCACCAATGCATTTGACGCAAAGTTAACAAGGACAGCGATGCTTAAACCTTTACCCCTTAGCCGTAAAGGGAAAACCTCCGAAATCATCAACCAACCAATGGGGCCAAAAGACAACTGCAAGATATAGCAATAAATCTTCATGAGAACATTAACTCATAAATAAACCTCCACAAGAGCACAAAGCCATAGGTCCATAATAAGGAGCTAGAAAATTCTTTGATCCGGAAACAAATATGAAATAGAACCACTGGCGTAAAGCTTCCCAGAAAAGACCAACAATAGGTTTCACAAATGTCACAGCATATGATAATATGACAGACTAGTGGTTTTTAGGAGTGATGAAGCTTCCTGAGTATTACGCAATTAAGCATGAGAAATTCCAACTTCATCAATATTTCACTTCTACAACCATAATCAGTTAATGTCAAGATTTATAATAAAGAAAGACACATTACTGAAAGTTATCTGATGATGAAATATACAATGAAATAACAAGTGCTGAAGTCTGACATAATTCATAAATGGGATAAAAATGTTAATGCATCAAGGACATGATGCTGGTCCAGCATTCAAAAATGAAGGGACAGAGATATGTTTGTTGAACAATCCTTAATGTCAAGCATATACTTAAGCTTCAGAGGATGCAAGTGTTGATAACAGAAATTAGCGTTACTGTATAATCTTCCAGAGAATATAAAGCTAAATAGAGAGCTTACCTGATAACAACTAACATATAGCAACAACGCAACTACAGCCACTAAGGGCAAATCTTTCAGCAACGCATAATACGATGACAACAAGAACAGAGAGATAGCCTGCACACCAAAAAGCTCACACATTCAATGAGAATATCAGCCTAGCAGAAAGCTCATAATTGGTCCAAAAAGGTTCGGGGGTGATGTTGTAATTTGTGGGCAGGTAGACAAAGAGAACTTGCTCAAAAGGTGACTAAAATGTAGGCATGGATAAATTGAGAAGCTTAGCTGTTTTTCATAGATAATTTAAGTTGCATACAAAATGTTTGGCCATGTAAAGTTCAATGGTTAACTGGCATGCAAAGACAATGATGTCTACAGCGATCACTTGAGAACCAATGGAAAAGTAACAAGAGTTCAGTAAAGGACATGAATAACCACCATGTGAGAAATCATAACCAATTGAACAAATTCTGAATACCACACCAGTAAGTATGCTAGACTAAGTACTGAAGATTTGAGATAAAGCAAAAAAAGGACACACACACACACACGAAAGGGAAGAAGAAGTAGGTGTATATCTACTTGGACGATACTACAAGTCTACAATCTTTCCAAGCTATCTGTTCCTTAAGCATAATGGGCATTGCCCATATCAACATAATAATTTTCTGTACATTTTCCTATAATGCATGCATAACCATATACGATGGCTAACATGCTAAAACACTTTTTGATGTTTATACTAATATACATGCTCCTAGAAAACACATGTAGTTGTACAACTTTGGGTTAGGTTTCCGTAAGTCATCACTAGAAAACTAATACTAAAAGTATTATTATCGCTATAACCGTAAAAATTATAACAACTTCTTTAAGATGTTTGTATGAATACCTGTTGAATTGCTTATTTTATTTTATTTTCAACTACAACAAGCACATATGCATTTTGCAGTGATTTTTTGCAGGTAAGTTTTTTACAAGAGTATGCATGGCAAGCAAACCTTTTCCCTGATAATTTACTAATTCTATAGTAATGAAAGTGAGAAAGAGCATTGGTAGCAAAAATGAAAATGATTTTCAAAGTTGATACACGTTCAGGTGAACCCAACTAGGAAATCAACTCCACATGACCCTAACTGGTCTTCATTGTGGTGAGGCTTTCTCATAATCAGGTTCCATTTGGGTCAGGTTGTATTACCCTGCTAGCAAAATACATCAAGTTTCAATTAGAGCTCTCAATTAATGGGAAATTGGTTGGGACAGGGTGCCATACATAGATTAAAAAAAGTTCTTGCTTCTTAGTAGATTTTGGTTATGGCTTGGCTGAGTGACTTATATCATGTCATACAAGAGATTGGAGGTGGTGTGGTCAAACAAGTCTATCATGTCATACTATGCTGAAGGATTTGGGTGATAAAATTCCCCATGGAAATGGAAGCATTGAAAATTCCAGGTTGCATTGCAAGGAAAAGACATTTTTGACTTGTGCAAAACTTAGTGCAAAAATCAGGAAAACAAAATTAGTGAAAAGGAAAACTAGCTGACAAAATATATTGTCCCTGTTAGAAAATAAGTTTTGCAATGCATACCATTGTACTAACACCTCCAATTAGTAAAGGCCTTCTTCCAAGTTTGTCCACCACAAGTACTGCAACTCCAGTCATGACCAACTACAAGAGAATAAATTGATCACACCCTTACAGCAGGAATAGGCACATGGCGAAAATATCACATGTGAAACATCCCCCAATATGGCAGGCCACCTTAAAATTGAAAATAAAAGACATGCTTAAACAAAAGTTTGCATTATGGTATTTGTCCATAAAAGCAGAGTGCGAACTTTCTGCCACTCAAGAAATTGTTAGGTTATACAAGTGAATCAATTCACAGGAGAAAACAGACAATAGACCACTAACCAAACTTGTAATTCTATGCTAAATATACAATATAGCTAAATTAAAAACTAAGATTACAAGTAAGTAACTTAAAAAGCACCAGCAGTTCCACTATAGATAAAAATCATTCCAAGAAGTAACTGCCAATCCATAATGTTGGCAAGCAGGTGTGATACATAAGGTT
Organism: Dioscorea alata; assembly: GCA_020875875.1. Lineage (NCBI taxonomy): Eukaryota > Viridiplantae > Streptophyta > Magnoliopsida > Dioscoreales > Dioscoreaceae > Dioscorea > Dioscorea alata. The sequence goes on along the minus strand of CM037014.1, from coordinate 22,562,985 downwards.
GTCAGTTGTAATAGACACCCTACCTTTACACCATTTAACTGATAGTGTTTATAGCATAAAGCAAAGCTATTTCAAAATTAACAAACAGAAAATATTTCTGAATCTGAGGGCAAGCCAGCTCAGGATAAGAGAAGATGCTTATCTTAAAACAAGTGAGTAAACTTTCCACAAGCCAGTAATTGAGGGCAGATAATTGTAATGCTGAATTACTTACACCAAATCATTTACAGACATCCCCACATTCTAAGCAATTGACATACAACTTTGCATAATATAAACATTTGCATATTTAGACTGATAATTCAGACCTGCAAAAGAGGATCATAAGCTAGAATAATTATCGTGTGTGGAACTCATTTACCTTTAATAACCCAAGCAGAATTGAGACACGGGTTGCATCAGATGCAGAAGAAAACCCTGCACTCTATAAACACAATAATACTCATCTGTGATATTTTTTGACAACATAAGTAAATAAAAACATTTCCCTGTTTTACCAAGTCACAAGGAGAAAACCTGAAGAATTGTTGCTGCATAATACAGCACGCTCGGTTGCCCAGTGACCTGGAAGGAAAAATGACATAGCAAAAGTTACTCACTCTGTCAGATGACCAATAAGATATAAAAGCAAGCAGATCAAAAGAGATAGTACCTGCTGAAAAAAGACCAGCCCCGCACCAATAATTAGGGCTTTCAGGCATTTTCCTTGAAAAATTTCCTTCAGTGTTGCTTTGCCCACTTCATCAACATACGAAAGCTCAGCCAGAATGGCATCAACTTCCTCAGAAGATGATGCATTCACAGGCTGACCTCTCAGCCGACACAAACTGCATATAGCTATTTCTTTTGCTTCTGGCAACCTTCCATTTTCTTGTATTGCATAAAGAAGCAGCCAACGAGGTGATGGTGGCAACCACCACATACCAATTCCCATTACCAGGCAAATTGGTGAACTGGTAGCATACATATAACGCCATCCAGCGACCACATTAACATATAGACTGCTGAACGAATAACCAAGCTGCATCACAGGCCAAAAAAAAAAGGAATACCATTATAATACATAAGATTTCACTGAGCAAGAAGATGGTGATTACGATGTAGATATGTCTGCTTCAACACTTACAAGCATTCCAACAACAATAAAGAGCTCTTTCATGGAGATGAGTCGGCCTCTTATTTTGCTTGGGGCAGTTTCTGCGATATACATTGGAGCGCCATGCATTGCCTAGTAAATGGATGATTTATTAGACAATACATGCACAAAAATAAAATTGTAAAATATCCATTTGCGGAAAAGAAGACCAGAAAGCATCTTCAAAATAGAGAAAAAACTACAATTAATAACAACCAATATTAATCACAACGTGTAGAGTAGGAATCATTATGACAAAATACCACCAAACCCACCAATCCTTAAAGTTTATATGAATTGTTACAGAATATGACAGGTGTTCAACTTAGAGATATAGTAACCAAAAACCACTGCCAAACCTGGCTGGATATTCAGTAGAAAATAAAAAGATGATCAAATTAGAAAATCAGTTAAAATTACTGCAGAAATTAAAAATATCATGAAATAAAACAAAATCAGTTCAATTACCAGCCCAATTCCTATACCATACACAAATCGTCCAACAACCATGATAGGGAAACTGGATGCAAATGCAGTCACTAGAGCCCCAATGAGATACAGCACAGAGGATAGGATTAGCTCCCGCCGTCTTCCTTCAATTAAAATTTATAACTGCTATTATGATATGATTAAAAATATGAAATAAATTAGAAAATGACTTAGCAGATGAAGTAAGAAGACCTAAGAAATCCGCAACAGTAAATGCCAAAACCGAACCAATCAGAGCCCCATATAATGAACCACTGGCCTGCAAATTTATGCCAATTGAACGAATGACTTATTGCAAAATTAAATACTCTATCAAGAAGAATGACTTCATCATACGGCTTCAAAAAAATTAAAATTTAGCACATAGCTCACCACAAGACCAATCTCGATCGAGCTCAAATTGTACCACGTAGTTCCGCTTAATGTGGACGACTGCAAAAAGACAATTTTTAAATGCCTATTATGTAGAACAGTGGACTAGCTCAAATTTACATTCATATTACTTAATTATTGACAAAATATTTATGCACTTGAAACAGATACGTATAATATATTCACTAAAGCCATTCCAAATAAGATTCTACCAAGATAAATGATGCACTTTGCAAACTCAGAAAGTATCAATATTTCTCCCAAATGACCACATTATTGTGTGTTTCTACAATAACCCAAACAAGAATTGGACAGAGTATTCCTTTTGAAAAATTATTTTCACATACAGAATATTCACAACAATTAAGTTCAAAAGATGGAATCCGAAAGAAACTACTCAATGTAGTAATTAAATAGAATACCCCTTCCACTTAGAAGACCAAGGAAAGAAGAACCGAATATGAGAAATTTTAGTATAAGCTAAATGTTTATATGCCTCCCCCAAAATGATTACTTTAAAATCAATAATAAAGTTATCGCAGCAAAGTTGTCAACTGTCCTATCAGCGAGGAACCCAATAAGCATTGTATAGTCCCTAATGCAGCCAGAATTCATGATCATTCTTTTGCTACTCTTATTATTCTTGGATGCCTTTTTATGATGCAGACTGTTTCTTTCTAACATAAAATATGATGATCTATTATTACATGACCTTTGACCAAGTTTAACATGAACTGAGATAAATTGTGGCAGTGCATGTAAGTGTTAAGAACATCAATACTAGTGTTTCAATAAGTCACGAAAAAAAAAATTATGCTACATGAGAACTTCCCACAGGAAAAAAGATCCCTGCACTAGGTAATCAAGACCTTCTAAATTTATAGTGAATCCAGATCATCATTCCAATTTGTTCACTAAAGGGAAGAAATCTTCAACACAAAATGTGATAGATACTGAAATTTGAAGGATTAAATTGTATGTCATGCAATTCTCAAGACAGCAAACAAATTTCAGCTTTGACTAATAGATGCTTCGAACAACAAATATTCCTCACTTTTTAACTGGCACAAAAATATCTCACACCTTCAGATTTGATCTATGGTAGCATCTTTTACTAAATTTGAACTTTGATAAAACAGGAGCTAAATACCCAGCAAAGTGTATTCCTTCCTGCTTACCTCTATAGATATTGTAGCACCTGATGTCGCGCCAATATCATAGCCATAAAGCAACCCTCCTAAAGCTGGGAAAAGAAACCTAAAGCTTACAAGTCATAAAACTCCACATAGATGAATGAAATTTGTAGATGGTATTTTAAAAAGAGATACTTCATGCATCATATTACAACTTCTGTAAAATATTGTGGCTGCAAGGATCAACATATTATAACCCTAAGCGAGAGGAATATATAAGAAATCTCCTGCTTAAAACAAAGTATAAGTTTACTAGAGTCTGCATCTACGATTCTCAGAAGAGAAAATTTCATATAAACTAATGAGGAAGTTTTTTTGGCCTTGCAAAAATTCAACAAAAAAAGACAATATCTTATGAAAAGGAAGTCAAACTAAATGACACAAGGTGATGGAATGTGCATAATGGTGACAGAGAAAGCCTCCATAATTCATGCAAAAAATACAAAGAATTATACAGCTAAGATGCTCAGGTCACAAGTATTGTAGATAAATAAACAGTAAAAGAGGTTCACAGCATGCAAAAAAATACAAAGAATTGTACAGCTAAGATGGTCAGGTTACAAGTACCGTAGATAAAGTAACAGTAAAAGAGTTTCATAGAATAGAATATCAAACACAACAATCAATCTCCTCCAGGAAACAGATAGAATTATACTCACGAGATCATCACAGCCCAAACAGAATAGGCATCCGATGATTCATCGCCACCGATAAGAGCCTCTCTTGAACTATCTGCCGCACTTTCCATCACCTACAAGCCAAAAAATCAATGAAAGTCATCAAGACAAAGAAAAACAAACACAAATTTCTACAGGAACCAAGAACAGAAGAGAAAGAGGTTCACGTTGTTATCTGAAACCCTAGAAAAGAAGGACAACTTGGGCCGCTCCGGATCCGAGGTCGGCGACGCCATCGATGATCTGAGAGAGCTCAATCCGATGATCTTCTCGTCTCTAAAGGGCTCAAATCAGAGGAGGATAGCGAGGGAACGAGAGCGAGAATGGCGGATGAGGAGTGGGAGTTGGAGCGAATGGATGGGTTTTCAAACCAAGACGCGAGAGGCTGCCGTTAAGCAACCGTGTTGCTATTTGTAGCCTCAGGACTGATCATTTAGCTACGTGGCGCATTATCATTGGCTGCAAAAAAGGGTCCCACCTTTTGCCGGAAAAAACAACGGCTGGCAGCCTTTTAGATTCGTGTAAATCAACAATCGTGATCTTAATGCCATCTCGAGGCATATCGATAGGCTTTGGAGGTTCCTTCGTGCTCACGCATGCCAGCTAATCATTTACCGTACAAAGCCCAATAAGGTAAAAATCTTATGCCTGCCAATTTTTTTTTATTTGGAAATTTATATATATATATATATTTTTTGTTTGAAAAGGTGGATAAACCATTTTAATTAAAACGAAAAGCAACTGAAACAACCACTAGATGTGGCAAGCATACAAGACGAAAATAACAGCAACTGAAAGCAAAGATATAAAAGCAACCCCACCCAGACACCTACTCACACCTACTCCTCCGTCTGAGCAATGATCTCCCCCTCCGCTGATGAAGCATGGGCTCCATCAACCTACGGGCCAAGAAACTCCAAGTTTCTCCTAATAGTAGCAGTCATCTCAGTCACCTGCTCACTAGCTCCATTTGTCACCAAAGAAAGCCAAGAAAGGATCATCTTATGAATACGCAGGAGAATACAATTCACGAGCAACACATTGCCATTAAAGATACAGTCATTTCTAGCAAGCCAAATGTTCCAGACAACAGTTTTAGCAACAAGAATCCCTAAGTCTCGTAGATCCGGCTGTAGATTCCTCCTCCATAACCCCCATAGGCTACACATGGAGGAAGAAGGCCGAGGGATCTTAAAAAGTCTAACAAAGAAGTCCCACACTTGTACGGCTAATGGGCACTGGAGAAAGAGGTGGTCCACAGATTCCACAGTCGCGTGGCACATCACGCACGTGGCCGTCGGCAGTTTATTGCATCTCCTATGAGCAAGGTTTTCCAGTGAAAGAATTTTATTCTTCTAAGACAGCCAATTGAAGATGTTAATTTTCTTCGGACACCATTTCCGCTAGAAGGATTTTGCCTCAGGACAACGCAACCCACCATTAATGAGGAAATTGTAGAAGGATTTAACCGAGTAGATCCCATTCCCGGTCCGATTCCATCTCTTCAAATCCTCCACCTCCCTGGTAGCAGTCCAGAGTAGAGATGGGCACGGGCCGGTTAACAGGCCCGGCGGGCCCGACCCGCCGGGTTGCGGTTCACCGGCCCCCCGACCCGGACCAGGCCCCGCATGGGTGTAGAACCCGCCGGGCCAGGTTGACCCGTCAGACCCGGCGGGTCCGGGTCACAAGAGGCCGGGCCCGGAACCGGCCCGGAACCGGCCCGGCTTCACTGTTGAACCGGCGGGCCGGGCTGACCCGGCGGGCCAACCCGGCGGTTTGGGCCCGGTTGGCCCGCTCAAAAATATTAAAAAAATCAAAAATAGAAAATAATAATAATAAATTCAGAAAATAAAAAAAAAAATAGAAAAAATTTCTGAAAATTTTTAAACACCAGGCCAAACCCGGGCCCAAACCGGGTTTGGCCCGGCGGGTTGGCCCGGCGGGTTGGGTCTCCCCAACCCGTAACCGGCCCGTCTACAGTACGGGCCGGTTACGGGTCATTGAACCGGCGGGCCGGTTCCGGGCCGGGCACGGGCCGGGCCGGTTTTTTTTTTGGGCCCATGCCCACCTCTAGTCCAGAGCCTCTCGCTGATACATCTCACCTCCTCCAACTCCGAAAAGGGTCTAGCTTCCAGTAGATGCGCCAAATCCTGAATAGTTCCGTTGGGGAGCCGACATCTATTGTACTCCACCAGCCAAAGTTGCATGGGGTCTGCCCGTTAATCCAGCCATCTATTGTATTCCACCGGCCAAATTTTTTCAAATATGTTTATTGTTATAAATAATAATTATTATTTGATAATAAGATTTTCTCTATTTCTCGAATCTAATGTATAATTTTAGCCATAATTTGTTTAAAATTTAAATAGGTTTCTATATTTGAAATTTTTATTTTAAAAAAATCTATTTTCGAATTATTACTAACCAAATTTTACTAGGAAATAATAAAAGAAGATTTTCGCGGTTTCTCGAATCTAATTTATGAGCAAAAATTATTTAAAATTAAAAAAAAATTGCATAAAAACGACTATAAAAGCCTCCAAACTTCACCGATTTGAGATCAATGGAAAGCGGGAATTCATCCTCTGCTTTCCATTTCGTTCTCTCAAAGCGGGATATCTCTGTGAATCGCTTTGATTCTTTGCTGCTCTCGTTGTATTTCTGATGATTTTTAGATTTATCTTGAATGCTTTTGAATCAATGGATTGCATGGATTCATTCTTGTTCTTGTTGTGCTCTTGATGATCTTTTTCTATTGATTTATATTTTTTTTCCATATTATCTCACTGTGATTTTTAATGCATTTTGAATCATATCTCAGTGAATCACACGGATTCCTTGTTCTTGAAGCGACCCTGAAGATTTTTTTGCAAAATTGTTCTTATTATTTCAATTTCATGAATGAATGCTTAGCATTTTTCAAATCCTGTTAACATAGAAATTGGTATTAGGCCTATGAAGACCGCAGCATGGACAGTGTTGAAGAATCAGGGGGAAAAACCCTTGCAGGAAAGGATCATTGTTGGCCATTTCTATTGCAAAATTTGCTTAATAGATCTGTGTTACATTTGGCGCATGTTTAGGTACTAATAAAGTTTGAAAGTCATTCTCTAGTTAAAGTATCAAACTCTTATGAATAAATGCTGCAAATGTTGAACTATAATATAATCATGCATATGCACTTGACTGAGAATGGGTTCTAGCTAGGTCAAGATGCAAAATTGGTTCTTTAGTTTGTGTTGTGTTTTTTCTTTTTCTTTTTTTTTAATGATATAAACACAAGTTTATGCATTATTAGCATAATTAGCATAAGTTGTGCTATGTGATGTTCTCTAATTAGCATAATTTATATCTTTTGTTTTAGTTAAACCTCATTTTTATATATATGTCTCACTAGCATAGTTAGTGTAATCTGGTATAAATAGCATAATTTATGTTTGACTATACAATAATTTGTTGTTTTGCAATTTCCTTTATAATTTCATATTTTTACATGATAGGTTATGAATGTTCGAAATTTGATTACCTCAATGGGAATTAAGTGATATAGTTATATGTTTTTGCGCTTGTAAACATGCCAACTGGTAAAACGGTCAATGGAATGGCAAATTGAACCTGTTGGTATATGATGGAGTAGCTTATTTATGGTATTGGTATACCTCTGATGTGGGGTCTTGTTTAACCACTGCAGATTTTGAATGCTTCTTTTATTGATCTTTTTTTGTTGTTCAGTTGTGTTGGAAGTTGGCAAACAATAGATGTCAAACAAGGTGGTGTCAGCACTTATCTGATATAAATGGTAACAACTGGTGAAATGGTACTCTGGGTGTCTTATTTGCAGTTGTGCAAATCACACACACACACACATATATATTTGCCGATCCAAAGTAATTAGAGTGACATAGGTTGTGCTATAGAAAAAGAGTTGTGTTTTGCCTGACAGTGTTGCCTATGAAGATAGATTTAATAGAGGCATGCAGGTTAAGTCATGTAAGAACAAAACACATAATAAATGCATAATCGATGTTCAGTAGTATTGTAACTTGACAATCATAGATGTCAAACAAGACAACATCATACTAAGCTGATAAAAATGGTAACAACTGGTGAAACTGACGGTGATCTGGGTACCTTATTTGCGGGTCTGCAACTCATACATGTCTGTGAAAAATGTTTTTTCTATTCATTTTTTTAGAATCCAAAGTAATTAGAGTGACATAGGTTGTGTCGTAAGGAAAGAGTTGCTTTTTGCCTGACAGTGTTGCCTATAAACATAGATTAGATAGAGACATGCAGGTTAAATCATATAAGAACAAAACACATAATTAATGCATAAACGATATTCATGTGCACTTCTGTTTGAAAAAATGTCGATTAGTGATCATTGAGAAGCATCTCTTCTTGCTTAAGCAGATGCTACATTCAATGATGTCTTTATTTTTGCTTTCATTCAATCATTAGAGAGCCCATAAAACTTTTTTTTTTATGGTTACAGTTACTGTAATGGAGAATAGAAAATTCGTACACTACGTAATTCACTTTTGCTATTATTTTTAAGCGTAGCTACTTGGGCTTTGTGAAATATTCACAGAATGAATTCTATATGTGTCTCTAGAAAGTTTAATATATTCACTGTTATTCTTGTGTGCGCTTTAATCTAATTTCTTCTACGGTAATAGTATGCATTTTTTGTTTCTTTTCCATTAATGTAGTTAATACTAAATGCATGTCATTCTGTTTTTTCATCATAGTTCTTTTAATTGATTATACATTACATATCAAATAGAGATCTGAGAGATTTGGGTAAGTTTTGGAGAGTTAAGAGAATACTTCACAAGATCCGAGTCTTTTCCTCTGTTGGCGGGGTAATATTCTGATTGTTTTTCACTGAATAGGCATGGTTTTCCCCCAAGTTAATCATGCCATAAACTTTGATTGATATCAAACACCTTTTTATCTTGGAAAAATCTGACAACTAAATCGTATTCTGACATTTGACACCATGCCATATCTGTCCTGTCTAGAGTGATTCTTGCCCCATAACCTTGAATGGGAAATGTTATTTATTTTGCTTCTTTGAAAGCCATATATTGAGGCATAATATTATCTGAATTTCATATCCGTGGAGAAAAATGAAGAAATTGGTGTTAGGCCTATGAAAACCACAGCGAGGACAATTAGGAAGAATCAGAAGAAAAAAAACTTGCTGGAAAGGTCAGTGTAATTCTCATCCTCTGTATAATGTGAATTCTTCTTTGTCCTGTTTGCCCATATCTGATGCAATTTTTGGGGTCAGTAAATTTGGTAAAGGCTTTCTATGGTTAAACAATTTACTGCTATAAATAACTCCAAACATTAAACTATAAGATAAACAAGCTAGATACTAGCCATGTATAATTTTCGGGGAGGATGGAAAGGGTAGAGTTGATATTGCTAAGTCCTATAATGGATCAATGCTATTTAAGTTGTGAAGTGCTAGTTGAAGTTAGAATTTTAAAAGAAATATAGAATCCCTACCATAAATGCATGGGAATATTTAAATTCCAGGGTGTGTGTGTAGGAAATAGACTTATTAAGGTTTAAGACATAAGATATTATGGAATCTGAATAGATATCATGCTTGTGCTACATTTTTCTTAAGCAATTGAAGGTTGAGAGGAATGGACGTATTATGGTGCTGCCATGATATTTTATTTGTGAAACTGCTTCCAAAGCCATTTCTGCATCTATAACAAAATGCCAGGAAAGATATATCTCGTGTCTGAGTTCACATTGAATCAAATCAAGAAATTCTTTCTTGTTCATTTTGCAGTGGCCTGTATACATAACATGATATTTACCACTTAACCTTCCTTAATCTATAATGCTCTGGTTTATGATTTATTTTTTCTATCCTATTTTTGAAAGTTACAATCTTGTTGCACGCTAATATATTTGAAATTTATTTTCCTTGTACATATCATATTGTTTTATTCAGCAACCTTGAAGGCTTCAAGTGTCTGTTTGAAACTGTACCATAATCATGTAACCACTAACCATGCACTGGAGGAATTGGAACATTATGTGGTTCAGGAATCCCAAAGTAAATTCCTGAAGCACAAGTTGTATATCCCTGCTGTAATAACGGTAAATTAATTCCAGCTCTTGCCATTCATTTTTTTCATCCTTGACAACCAACGCATGAGAAATGGATGATAAAACTGTTATTTGATGGATTAAGGCTAAATAACCTTCAAATGCTTCCCTGCAAATGTGGTGTTGTGACTTAGACCTGCATTATGTTGAAATTGTTATTGTCCCTCATAATGTGGCCCTTCCCAATTTCTTTTTCTTATTTGGATTCTAGTCTTAATCAGTATATGTTCATATTTGCATTTTTTTGTGATCACCACTGATGAATGAAAGATTCGCATGGCAAAGGAGCCATGTGATATTGTCATTTTCGCTGTTATTTTTAGTGATCCCAGTAATAGTAACAAATCCCCTTGATTGCTCTATTGAACTTAACCGCTTTCGGTCCACAATTGCACACTTGCAGAAGCAGCTGTTAGCAGCTACCAGGGAAGAAGGCCTGAAGAAGAAAGTATAGGTATTAATTCAACGCTTGCTATTTCTTGCGTGCAATTAGAAAACGCTGCATTGCACTGTTAGATGGAAAACAAATGAAACATAACTGTGAATATGAAGATATTTGATGCATGTGAAGCCCACTTAGTTAGAAAAGGACATGCACTAGTTCATCTCTTTTCTGAGAGCAGTGAGGGAAGGGTATGTGGATTGTGAGGTCAAGGAGCACTTGCAACAGGAGTGCCTGTTAACTTTAGATTTGATATGTGTGTGTCTGGGTGGCCCTTGCTTGCTTTATATGGGGTTGGTTGTTGTTAATGCATGGTCATGCTCCCTCCGTTCACTAGCTTTGCATGGGTTGGTTGGCCCAGTGCAAATCATTCCATCTGAGAAAGCAACTCTGCCAGTGGGAAGGATCCCTGCCTTTTGGTATTTAGTGGTGTGGGTTGTGTCCACAATACTTAGATTCTGCTCTAAGGCCAGGAAAGAGGTGTCAATTCCTCCTCCTCCTCCACAGCTTTTACTTCTTGAAACATCTTATCGTATCCGTCCGGTGGAGATCATGCGACCGATGTGCGTGGGGCCACCGGATTTTCTGAGACTTGTTTGCATTGCCATATTTCGCTGCCACATGATTAAGAGTCCACAATGTCATTGAATTTAATCCCCCTCTCAAACTCTTCGACAAACTTAAGGAAATAAAACTTTCTTCTCTGACTGGACTGAATTGATATTCATCAAACCAAAAGAGCTTGTTTTAGTCATTAATGTTTTCACTTAAAACTTAATCACTGCTGGTCTTCATTTTTGATGAATTTGCACAGCAATGTTGGACTTTGTTATGTTCTTTGACCTTGAATTTTGTTGCAGGGAAGTCAAGTGGTGGAGCCAGAGTCAAATAAGAAAAGATGTAAGGGAGAAAGGAGATCCTCTGGTATGTTGACACCTTGATTCAATCACTACTGTGTGATCGCCTCTTTGATAAGGTGCAATGTTCATTGTCTTTGATAGATATAAAGTCTTGATAAGTCACTCTCAATCTTGTCTTATTTTATGTACTTCAATGCTTTTCTTTTCACCATGCTCTGGGCCTCTTGGCCCATAATAATTTAACTTGCCATGACTTTATTCCACTCATTGAATTACCTTTATAATTGTCTTATAGGTTCCTTATACTAGTTGATAATGTTGACAGACTTAGCAGCCAAATTGCATATTGAATTTTCACTCACATTAATTTGAAGCAATGGTCCCTCTTTTTGCTGATAGAAAGAACCACATGCCACACACCTTTCAATGTTTATTATCACTATCTTCTTGAATCCATATTGTGTTGTTCATAGGCAAAGAGATGGGGAAGTAAAAGCTTGAATTTTTTTTTGTTTTTTGTTTCTTTAAATAACTCGAATGTTTCATTACTATGAGATTTAAAAGAATATATTTAATTTTTATTGATAAAACAACATAATAGAGTAAGGGTTGTGACATCATCATACGTCACTAGCATTGACATCGGTGGCACTAAACATGACTTCAAACTCATGTTTAATTAGTTTAATCATGATCATGGTCATCGAAGCAAGGTGGCAATTATGGTTGCATTATTTAAAAAATGAAGGCAACTGGACCTAGTATTAGCATCCTTAATAGGTGATTAGAGTAAGGGCTTTCACATGGGATGGATGATGCTGAAAGAATCCCAGTGGCCATTAAATGCCATCTTGAGTTGAGTTGTAGAAATCCAATTTTCAAATCATGAAAGGATCTAGCTATGTGACAAGACTTTATCATGGTTTTTAACTTATTAGGCACTTAAAAGTAATGAAAATTATCTTGGTTTATTTTTCTCTTCAACTTCAAACTCCTCAAAGTTTAGATTACTATGTTTCATGAATATATAAAAAATAATGAAGGTGTTTGATTCAAACCTCACTATGCTGTGTGCTTGTTCATTAGATTCTCATGTGGTTATTAATTAGGCATGTTCATGCTTGTGGAGAATTCATGTGAGGGAGTGGTAGCATCATGTGGTCTTGATTTGGGTTTCAATAATTTTAGACAGAATCTTCCTTGGTATCTCCAATTAATCAAATTTTGGACAATTAAAACTGTAACATAGCTCTAATTCAACATATACAAAAAGAGAGACTATTAAAAGTTAGACTATGATATTTTATTTATTTATTTTCAACGTTAAACACTGCTTGTTTAAAAGCAGTCGAAGACTTGGTATGAGCACCAAAATTAAAACGGTGCACAAGAGATTTAGTGCTGATGAACTAAATAATTGTTTATAGGCTCTATTTGTGTAAATTCTCCTAATTTATTATTTATAGTTTCTTTTCTTTTTTTTTTCTTTGAAAGGAAAAAAAAAGAAACCCTGGTTTAGAAAGAACAAAGTTAGAATGGCATTGGCTAGAAAGCCTAAACAATATTCTGAAAAGGTCCCATCAAGAAAGAAGAGAAGGAGGCACTGGATTCTTCTGTATTTCATCATTGGTACATTGAAAGCTTGAAACCCTTTTTTCCCACTAAGCCAAACAGCCTAAACCCTTGCCACATACCCTTTTTGCATCACATCTAGTTTGGGTTCAATAGACTAAATAATAATCAAGAACGCCCAACCTTGTTGACACGGCCCCCAATATTTGACTTTTGATTCTCAGCTTCTTTTTTTTTTTTCATCTTTTCATAAGTAAATGGTCTAAGTCTTCAGAAAAAGGAAAGTCTCCGGATTTTTTTCTACCCTTAGGATTACTGAGTACGTTGCTTTGTGAGATTTCTAAGTACGATGTTTTTCTAAGAGATATTATTATAGTCTAAAAGTAATTGAGTAAGCTAGTACTATAATTTTTTTTTTATGGTCATCTTTGCTTGGTTTGCCTCCGTGGTGTCATTAGCCTCACCAATTTTTTTTAATATATATTGTGGTTTGTTTTTCTTATGTTTTTTATCAATTTATTTTATAGATTTGCTCGTTAATTTTTTTGTATTTTATTTGAATTTATCATTGTTTTAGACTTAAATGAGTTGAGTTGATTTTCATATGCTGAATATCACGGAATGCTATTTGTTTAATTTAGTAATGAACAAGATATGTGGTAACATGGTAATAGAATATAAAATTTTTTGTTATTATTATCTAATAAAATTTTTGCTAAATCAATATAAGTAAAAATTACCAATGCACTGTGCACTTGGTTTTTTATTTCCTTACCCTTTTTTAATAAAAAAAAGCCAATAGAATGGAGCCAATATCAGGCTAGTGCACTTTATAAGTGTTTTTAAATGAGATCTTTTACATGATATGAAGTTCCACTAATAAATATTAATCAGAAAGACCATATTTGATACCACTTGGTTGTCCTACTAGAAGCCAAAACCACTTAAATGATTTCCTTGTTGCACTCAAACTTCACAAGGTTCCATGAATAAAAAGGCCATAGAGAACCCTATTATATTTTTTATATCTAGTTTGATCTCAAACATTGTACCAAAGTCCTTTGGACTCTTCTTTTATGATGAGGTTTTCTACTTGGTTTTCATTTTAATAGTTTAGCTTACAACTTTGAAGCCATATATTATCAAACTCATGCTTAATATATATATATATACTTAAAACTTTACTTCTATGAGGTACTAAACCCTAAAAAATATGCAACTTCAACAAACTCCTATATATTCTAAGGAACACACCTTCCACAAGGACCTAGAGTCAACTCCGTTCTCTCATCATCAATGAGACCCTAATGAATATATTATATTATTATATTATTATATATGTGAAGTGTAAAGTGGTAGGAGCAAGGTGGCAATCCATGTTTGTTTGAACTGGAGTTTTAACTAGGAGGGTAAAAACATATTGAATAACTAAATACATACAAGTTTCGCCTAATACATGTATTTTACAATAAACTATAATGATTTATTAATTTAAATCAATATTATCTAATGCTATCTTATTTGAGAAGACAAGAATAAGTTGAATGAATGAATTCAACTTGTAGGTAATATTTCAATAATATTTCAATCTTCAAACTATCCTCCATTCAAAGTTATATATGATTGTTTAATAGGTTTAATGGAACTTACTCAAGCATAGACACCTATTACTCTTTTTGAGTCCTCTATCACATCACCCTTCAATCAACTTGTATTGTTTTATACCATGGAGATGGAATGATTCAAGTCAACAATAAAAAAGAAAGGAAAAAAGAAGGAACTATGAAGGAAATAAAAAAGAATGTCATAAAAGATGATGACTAGGGTTTAGGGTTCTTATTAATTGATTTTGATGGCCTAATCTAATACATCACCATTAACTTAAAGTATGTTTTCATGTTTCTTTCAAAATATTTATATATTTCTTGCCACCTCAATAATTTGAAGATTTTTTGCAATAATTATCTTGAAATAGTATAATGAAGCATTATCATCAAAATTATTCAAGTCAATTTATTTATTTATTTATTATTATTATTCTTATTTTTACTTTTATGAGATCCAAAAGGGTTTCATTAAATTTTATAAAAATAAAAATTACGAATAAAGTGAAATCATATAAAATTAAGATGTAACAACATTGTTTTAAAAAAACAATTTCAAATAAAGTGAATAAATTATCTTGGTTTCAATTCAAACATGGGTTTGATTGATGCGCACGCTATGTTCATAGAAATATTGACCATATAAAAAAGGAAAAAAAAACATGTATTGGTGTCCATGGTCAAAGACTCGAATTAATGGTATTGTACATTTTCTCTCTCTCTCTCTCTCTCTTTTTTTTTTTGTATTTTAATGCATAAATTTTGCCGTGTTCTGCATATCAAGCATGCTTGCATCTTCTACTCTTTTAAAAACTTAATGGAGAAGAATTCTTTGGTCTTAATTGGCATATGGCAAACCAATGCTTTTAAAATAACCCTCCATTTCATGTTTTAATAAATCAATTTAAAAAAAAATGGATAAACCATGAATACATAAAAGGAGAAAAAAAATACCACAAATCAACTTCGATTTTTCTCCTAATTTTTTACATATTATATTATTATTATTATTTAATCATCCAATAACATTACTCTCATTAGCTTCATATATTACCTCTCACATATACAAATTCAACCACAAGAATAAAAACTATGTACACAAATATATATTTGTACACTTCAGATACTAATACCATAAATATATAAAAATTAATTATCAAATAATAATAATAATAATAATCTATTTTTAATATTTTAAAATAACAAATATATTGTGTAAATTCCTCCAAAAGATTGATGGATTTGGAAAATTGCAACACATGGAGTTAGGAATCAAAGAGAATCTCTAATGACAGTAGTAGCATCCACATTCAAATACAACTCATGTAAAAGAGAATTAATTAATTATTTAATTAACTACTTAATTAAATAACAAATTAAACTTTTTTATAATAATAATAATAATAATAATAATAGTAATAATAAATAGTTCCCAAACAGTTTCAAAGCCGTGAAATGCGGCTGTTTGCCGCCTTCCCTCTCTCTCTTTCTCTCTCACATTTTCTAGAGAGAGAAACACGCTTAATTTTAATTAATTTTTTTTAGAGAGAGAAAGAAAGATGACATGATTCTAAAATGAAATCCATCACACAAAGCAACAAAAGCAAGAGTTCAAGACCACCTTCATTATAAATCAAAACACAAACAGTTGTATAGATTTGGACTTCTTCTTCATATAACCATCCTCCTTCCCAATTCTTTTTACACCATTACCAATCTTCTTCTTCTTCATCATCTTCATCTTCATCTTCATCTTGTTCTTCTTCTTTTTGTTCTACTTCTTGTTTCTTAGAAACAAGAGCCAAAGCTACCAAAAAAAAAAAAAAAAAAGTCAGCGTCTTTGGTTTCCAATATAAAAATAGATCTTATCTTCACATCTCTATCAAATTTGTCCTTACAAAACTACTCCTTTGGTTTTTCTTTGTTTAAGACCAAAACTAGAGCTTTCCTTCAAAATAGAAACTTTGAAGCTTTGAGAAGAAGAGAAAGAGAAGAAAATAGAGAGCAAAAGTGAAGGCTTTTGGTAGCTTGTTCTTTTATATGGTGCAAGTGATCCTACTAGTCTTGTTAATTTAGATCTGTTGAGCTTCTTCAATCTTTTGAGTTAGATATGTGTGATTACTTTTGGAAAAAGATGGAGAATGGTCAAGGAGATCTTGCTGATATAGTTCGAGCAAGCGGTAGAGTTGGAGGGACTGATATCGATCTTTCGTCGGTGATGTCTAATGACTGGCAGTTCATCCCTTCAGAACCAGTGAGTTGCTTCCCACAGCCAAAAGATGGCCGGAGAGAAGAGGAAGAGGAAGAAGAAGATGTGTTTAGTGATCCTTTTGGGACTTTTTCTAGAGATCCTTTGCTTCATGAGATCACAGTGTCTTCTTTCTTTGATCATGGTCAAGATCTAAAGAGAGGTTTACAGCAGGAGATCACAAGGAGTACTCCTACTACTACAACAACTACTACTACTACCACCAATAGTAATACTAGTGCTAGACCTTGTGATGTTTTCTCTAGGGTTCTTCAGATCTCACCAGGAGTTTCTAAGCCTGCTCAGATGATAAGAAGCTCTGGTGGGATGTCAGCCGGAGCTCGGTGATATTCAGATCTCATCTCCCCGGACTCCGGGCATCAAGAGAAGGTTTGGTCTATTTTTTATTTTTTTATTTTTAATTTTCTTGAATCTTCTTTTGAAATCATTAATTTGCATGGTATATATAGTTCTTGATTAATATTGTGTTTTGATCATTAGTATTCAAGAAAAGAATATATGATTAGAACACTGAAATTTAGGCTTTGAGAGACAAAACATGATAAGAAGTTGTTGTTTGATGGGATTGATGCTTAAGGACTTATCATGTTTGAGTTGACAGCCCAAAGAAACAAAGAAAAGTAGATAGATAGATTATGAGCCATAAATTAACTTTGTGTTTCACCTTTCATTTGTTGGTAAGATTAACCCAAGAATAATAAACAGCAAAAGTCAACAGTTTTGATACTAAAAACATGGAATTAAATGATCATATGCAGGAAAAGCCAAGCAAAGAAGGTGGTCTGCATTCCTGCTCCAGCTGCAGCAAACAGCAGAACAAGTGGAGAAGTTGTTCCTTCTGATCTTTGGGCTTGGAGAAAATATGGCCAAAAACCAATCAAAGGTTCTCCTTATCCAAGGTAATATATATATCTACACACACTAATATCATCAAATTCACCATCATCATCATCATCTCATTGTTATTGTTACTTCAAATTTCAAAGACATGCAAATTTCACATATAGTGATTGAACATAAAATTTGCACATTCTATATATATGTATAGGGGGTATTATAGATGTAGTAGTTCGAAAGGATGTTCGGCGAGGAAACAAGTAGAGCGAAGCCGGACCGATCCAAACATGTTGGTTATTACCTACACATCGGAGCATAACCACCCTTGGCCGACGCAGAGGAATGCGCTTGCCGGATCGACACGGTCACAAACGTCGAAGAATGTTACTTCTTCATCAACTCAAAAGAACAACCACAAACAAGTAGCAAATTTGAAGGAAGAACCAAAGGACACAACAAGCTCAAGCAGTACTCCATTAGTGAAAGAAGAAGGTGGAGAGTTTGTAGACAAAGCAATGGATGCATCTGATCATGATCAAGATCGTCTTGATCAAATGTTTGTTGGGAGTTACAAACCATTGATACCAGAATGCAACCATCCTGATGATTTCTTTGCTGAGTTAGCTGAGTTGGATCCTGATCCAATGAGCCTGATATTCTCAAAAGGAATTGATGATGTTGATGTTGAACAGGATCAGAGGGAGAGAAACAACAACAACAACAACAACAACAACAACAACAACAACAAGAGCATTGATCCTTTCAACATCTTTGACTGGGGAGTCATGAACTCATTCGGAGAATCAAAGAGAGGTTTATAACAAGACCTTGTTACAGTATATGTTCAAGGTCTGAATATAAACCATTTCTTATAATATCTTTTGGATTTAGAGACACAGTTGTTTTTGTCCCTTTTTTTTTTTTTCTCTTCTTGTTCTTGTTATTTAACAGAACCTTATAAAGATTAGAGGAGAACATTAATCAAAAGAAGAAGAAGAAGAAGAAGAAGAAGAAGAAGAAGAAAGGGTTATTTGTTGTTGAAGGAGAGAGAGAGAGAGCTATAAACTTGGAATACTGGAGGATGGGACAGAAAGCTGAGGAACAGAAGCTTTCAACAGTTAAGAACAAGTACATGTCTGAGATGTGATTGAAAAAACCTCACAAAGAAGTTGATAGTGTTGTAGTTGTTGGTGTTCATACAGGGATGAGCTTTTCCTTTTTCACTCCACTTCTCTGCTGCTTGCTTGGGATGACAAGAGAGGTCATACAAAAAGAAAAGAGTAGCTTGACCTTTTCTTTCTCTCATGGATTCCTTTGAAGCAAAGCCTAACTTGAGATAGGGAGAGAGAGAACACAATTAATGATCAATTGATCATCATCAATATATATATATAAGAGTATTGGGATAAAGAAAAGATAAACTATATATATTAGGGTTTTAAGTCTTCTGTTCCTCATCTTTCTATTTCTTATTCATCTACTCTACCAACTTCTCACAGTTGGAGGCCCCTCCCTTTGGAAGTCAAGTCTGTAAGTTATAAAATTAAACTCCTCATTGTATTTTTATATATATTTTGAGAGATTAATGCATTTGAATAAATACTTTGTGTAACATGGTTCAACCATGCAGGCTAACCATAAAACTATGTAAATTATGAGTTGAATAGATAGGGATGGGCACTATATGAAGGTGGCCATTGAGCATTTGTCATTTTATGCTTGTGCGTGTGTGTGTGTGTGTAGACATGCATGCATGCATGCACGTAGAATCAAGCAAATCTCCTGACTGATTATTTTTTTTTTAAATATATATATATATTGATAAATGGAGCCATTCTTAGTGTATATGGAGTTCAAGTTTGATATTAATCACTGTAGAAAATTTATTACTTTGAAGTCTCATCTAGCTAGTCCTATATGACTAAATCTGTACTGTTTAACTAAGTTTAATTATGGTTAGGAATTAAGTATAAGGATTTGGTATATATACTCCTCTTTGTATAGTACCTAGCTAATATTATCTTATTCTACTTGGACATTAATATTATCTGGGGTTTTATAGTTTATTCAAATTATTTTTTAGTTTAAATCAATCAATCATGAATATGAGGTAAAGAAATTTTATCAATGTCAACCAAGCATCATCTTTTTCCACTATATATATATATATATATATATATATATATATATATATATAGGTATTGGTGAATAATATTGGAGTTGACTTTTATATATTGTGATTTGATATACTTTGATGAAATAAATTCTCATCCTTCAAATGACCCCCCTCTTCTGCCCTGATCTTACTTATAATAGCAAGTCAATCACTAATCAAAAGTTCTATATATATATATATTGTTTGCAATATATATTACCAAGTTGAAATTCAAAGGTTTAATTAATACCACATGAATATATGCCTGGTTTGCCATAAAGTAGCATTTGTGATTTCTCCCCCACTTTGATGATTTCCTCCATTATTCTCCAATTTGTCATATTGATGTGTTGTTTTGTGGGAGAAACTGTGGCCATTATAATATTTTCATGAGATTGAAATGAATGCGTGAATGAATGAATAAAATATTTTTATCTATTTACATCAAACACAGACTTGAGACCATTAAAATTTTCAGAAACCTTTGATGAAAAGACAGCATGATTCTTACCTCAAATCACCAATCATTCATGAAAGAAATCAAATTAATTTGATTCTTTAACATGATAGCTGAGTTGAAAGGTTGAAAGAAATTCAATGGTTCAAAGTAATTAGATCCTAGTGAATATTTAGTGAATAATATTATTCACTAATTCTAAGCAGATAATCTATATATATTTGTTGATGGGATAGTTGATTAATATATATATATTACTCAAAATATATGTGTATATATATACATATAATATTATTATATAAGTCAAATAACAGCTAATCAGTGACCATGGGGAGCATGCTAAGTGACAAAGTACATTACCAAACTTAATGATTTTATTAGTCTAATGAGGGGTAGGTTAGGCTCAACTTAAACGTGGTCATGACTGGATGATGACGAATGTGTGCGTTCAGACTCACTTATTTATGAATCCTTTTTTTTTGTTTTTTTGCCTTTTTTCCTTTTACTCTTTAAAAAATTTCTCACTCCTTTTATTATTATTTATTTGGGATTTATGTCTAAGATCATGCCGTACCATGGGCCTAGACTACCCCTTCATATGGGCCTCGCCCGCTCAGCCCATTAATTGGCCCACAAGGATTTCACAACCGACAGACCGACCACGCCCACCCCATCCCCACCTTCCTCTCTCTCCCGCTCACACACACACACACACACAACATGCATAAATTATATATATATATATATATAATTTTATTAATGGATTCCTCTTGCTCTCTTAATTAAATTTATCTATATACATGAAAATTTTAATTAAAATTTAAAAATTATAAATAACTAAATTAATAAGCCTAAAAATTAAAAACTAATTTTAGTAAATAGTTTTAATAAAATATACGAAAAATTAATCACATGTTAAATCTTTGAATAATTTTTTTTTAAATGGATGAACCACATGATTCATGATTAAATAAAAAAAAAAATTGGAATTATTATATACATAACTAAGTAACGGGTGTTTTAAAATTTAAATTTGTATTTTATATATAAGTGAAAAATGGATATCGTTTAAGCTAATTTTATTATATAACTTTTTAATGAAAATATGTAAAAATATCTCTCATATAAATTTAAACTCTTGAATATGTGTGTGTGTGTGTGTGTGTGTGTGTGTGTGTGTGAATTCATCTTCTACAAATGTCTGTAAACATCCACGTCCACAGAAAATGAAAATAAGAGTGAATGTTTGTAAACTTCTACGTCTATAGAATACCGGACGTGGTCTGTGAACGGATTTTTAAAATATTTTTTTTAAGTGCATGATTATTTTAAAATATATCTTAAATGTCTCTAACATCTTATTTCTTTTTTAATTATTTTTTTAATTCTCTGATTTATTTTAATTTATTTTTCTAGATTTGTTAGTTTTTAAATAAAAGTTAGAGGTGCCATCTGCTTTCACACTAGGATTTCACATTCCATCAGTTTCTTTTCACCATTTCCACGCAAAAGCATAATTCAACCGCTCAAGAATAACTAAACATGATGCACTTCACCACCACACCATAAGAAAAAGAAGAAAAGAAGGAGAAGGAGAAGAAGCAGCCTATTATGATGCACAGCTTTGAAGAAGGTGCACTGGGCTTTGAGAGACATCAAACTGAAGGGAAACCCAATTGGATTTGTACTGACATTCATTTGGCCTTTTAGATCCACAATCACAACAAAGCTGCTCAGAAAGTGCAACATTAAACATATCATTCCATTTCTCGCCGCAAGAGTTTCTACTACCAATCTAAACTCATCTCATCAACTAGCAAATGCTTAAACAATTACCAATGTGATTTACACATTGGGTGACAACACTGTTATGCGTCAGCTAGTAACTCCATCAAATGAGTTCATCAGTATCCATATCCTATCAAAACAACAGAAAAAAAAGGGTTAGATTGTTCTCACTAAATTGTTAGCTTTCAAATATGACAATATGGATTAGGTTAATACCTGAGTTGTCCATTGGATTGGTAGCAGGTACAGGTTCAGGCTCCTTGATTTCAACCACCACCACATCAGAAGTGAGGAAAGTTTTTGCAACTGATGCAGCATGCTCCAAGCAGCACCTTACCACCTGGTTTTGACCATGGAAACAAAGATTGATCACAAAGCATGCAAACATATTTTGTTTATCACTGAACAATTCCATAGAATCAAAAACCTTGCAGTAGTGGGGCATACATACTTCTACTTAGTTTCTGACAAGTATACAGCATCATCAAAAGAAGTAATGAATTGTGTCATAGAAGTTTAGTATTATCAGCAAGATATGGAATTAATTTGTGTTAGTAGGTGATGTAACCAAAATAGCTAACAGAAATCCAGATACATAAGTCCAGCTATTACAATCAATACTATGATATAAAAGAAGCTTGAGGGAAAGAACTGCAAGGCAAGGCCAAAAGAGAAATGATTTCTAACAAGACAATAAATGTGAATTTAGTTCACTTCAGAATCTCTATAACAAACTACTTCTCGCATGCTCTGGTTTTGCCTGAAAACTTTATCAGAGGAAAGATTATTTAACCAGGTGGGTCAAGCAGAGGCCAGTCTGATGAGCAAATAACTAGGTTTCATATCTTGAAGAGGGAAAAAAAGTCCAGGAAAGATATTGATGTAATCAATTATAATGAAAGATACAGACCTTGGTTGGATCAATGATTCCAGCAGCCATCAAGTCTTCATAGTTTCCAGTTGCAGCATTGTAACCAAACTTTAGATTGTCACTAGAGAGCACCTAGAACAATGACCAAACCACCAACAAGCTCAGTCACATTTAATAGAGCAGGCATATCAGAACACACTCGAAAAAAAAATTGCATTGCCAAGTCCACACCTTCTCAGTAACCACACTTCCGTTGACTCCAGCATTTTTGGCAATTAATTTCAAAGGGTAACTCAAAGCCCTCTTAACAATGTCAGCACCAACCTGTGGTTCTCAATAGATAAAAGACATACAGTATCATGACAAGCACAAAATGAGGAGCAGCAAAGAGAAGTGCAACCAGTGACAAACCTTTTGCTCTTCGTTCTCAAGATTGTCTCTGATGGCATCAACTTTGGCAGCAAGCCTCAAAAGGGTGCAACCACCACCAACAACAATTCCTTCCTCAACCGCAGCCTGAATTCAAAAGCATCAAGTCAATAACTGTTTAGCAAAAAAAATATGAATCCAAACTAACACAAATACATATGAATGGCCTAATTAAATCACATACCTTTGTAGCATTCAGAGCATCTTCTACTCTTAATTTCTTCTCTTTTAGTTCTGTCTCTGTTTGTGCTCCAACCTACACATCAACAAGCATGAAATGATGTGGCCTAGAGACTTAAACTTCAAAAACATCAAAGGAAAAAGAAATCTAAGCATATGTGGAGATTATCTGCTGACCTGAATGACAGCCACACCACCAGAGAGTTTTGCTATTCTCTCATTAAGTTTCTCCTTTTCATATTCCTGTTCTGCAGCCTGAAAAGCAACATGCACATGGTTCAGAAATATAAGAATTTCAGAGAAAAACAGAGCAGCTGCATAAAACAGATGGCTAAGTGGAAGTAATACCTCAATCAAGTTTCGGATCTGTGCAACACGTTTGGTTACTTCCTCCTGAGTGCTACCATCACCAACAATGGTGGTAGAATCTTTTGTTAATACAACCTTTGCAGCAGTACCGAGAACCTCTTTGTCAGCTTTATCCAATGACAACCCAACTTCATCTCTGATCACAGTCCCTGCACAGATAGACAGACTGTCAGCATGATTACCAACAGAACCAAAAATAATATTACACAGGACATAGAATAAGATTCAACCTCCAGTCAGGATAGCAATGTCATCAAGATATTGGCTTTTTCTCTCTCCAAAGCCAGGGGCTTTAAGTGCAGCTATCTTCAAAGCCCCTCTGAGCTTGTTCACAACGAGGGTTGCAAGAGCTTCCTGCTCAATATCTTCAGCAATAATCACAACAGGATATCCCCCTCGAATAGCATCTTCCAAGACACTAATAAGATCTCTTGCATTTGTTATTTTTTTGTCAACAAGAAGCAGCTGAGAAATGCAACGATTTATAAACAAGATTTTAGTATAGATGATGAAAGAATCAACCAACCAAAATTTATAATAACATCCAAAAATCGCTAAACGAACCTTGCAGTTTTCATACTCAACTGACATTTTCTCGCTGTCCGTCACAAAGTAGGGAGAAATATAGCCACGATCAAATTGCATTCCCTCGACTACATATAAACTATTCTCCGCACTCTTCCCCTCTTCAAGTGTCACAACTCCTTTTCCTGCCAACCTTGCTCATAGCTTCAGCTATCATGTTTCCTATTTCATAGTTGTTTCCAGCACTAACTGCAGCTACATCAGCAAGTTCACTGTCTTCAACCTGAAAAGTCAACATGGGAAGTTAGCAAATGCTGTTTCAAATACAAGACTACTCAAAGATAAATGTGGATGGTTGTCAATTACAAAGACTAAGTTCCATCATTCATTGTTCATCCCTTGATCCCACATACCTCTTTTGACATATTCTTGAGCTCAGCCACAAGAGCTTTGGCAGTTTTCTCAATGCCTCGAGTAATCTGGACAGGATTGGCACCTGCTGCAACCACCTATACAGATTACAAAGAGATGAACATCAGAACAAGATTTGCGGGAATGCTCAAATATTAGGACAGAAATAAATGCATCATACACTAACCTTCACGCCTTCAGCAATCAGACCTTGAGCAAGAACAACAGAAGTGGTCGTCCCATCTCCAGCTAAGTCATTGGTTTTTGCAGCAGCTTGTCTGACTAGCTTAGCACCAATGTTCTCAACAGGATCCTCTAATTCAACCTAATAAAGATCAAGGGCATTTATAACAAAAGCTTTGATAAGATAATTTACTTTAGAAGAAACTGAAAATTGGAACCTGATTACAAAAAACATCAATGCAAAATAACTAGATATCAAGGCTGACAACCAAAGCAATTTGTGCAACTCAAGGTTATGTAAATTTAAAAAATCTCAAATCAACATTGCCCAGAAAAACAAGTGCAGGAAGGGTCGACACCTCTTTTGCCACTGTAACACCATCATTGACAATTTTTGGTGATCCATACTTGCTTTCCAAAACAACATTCCTTCCCTTTGGACCAAGAGTAACCCCAACAAGATCTGCAAGCTTATTGACTCCAGTCTGTAGCAGTAAGAGGAAAGGGGGATCAGAAACAACAGACAACATAAAATAATTCACCAAATAAATAATGAGAAAATGGAAAGAATTCCTCAAGGCACTTACCTGGAGCTTCTTCATGGCTGATCCATCCTTATTGAAATACAACTCTTTAGCCATTGCACTGATTTTAACGTTGCATCTCTTTTGCAGATGCACATTCTGCCTTCTTCCACTAAAAGAACTAGAAGCAATAGAAGACAAAGAAGAAAACCGGGAGAACTTCACAGTAGAAGATGAGGGCTTCTTCTCTGCTGGATTACTGCCAGGGGCAGCAGCCAAAGGACCAGCAGTTGACATGGCACTGAAGGTTGCTGCCATTGGCTGCTGAATAGAAGTAGAGATTAGACCATCAATCTTCAAGAATTCATTTATGCACTAGCAGAATCAGATTTTGTTTTTTATTCCAAAAGTAAAAGACATCAAATTTTCTTTGCAGACAAACGGTGGAAAACCAGGAATACGAAAGGACCATATTCACAAAGAAAAAGGCCACTGTCCACTCCATGCTAAACAAAGGAGAAAAAGAGATAAAAGAAAAGGTAAAAGTAAAAGGATGTTGCCATTAAAAAATCTGAAGATTTCTCCAAGAAGAAGATGACTGCTCATATACAATGCCTGCAGAAGCACTCTCACACACCACAATCTCCTTGATAAGAGTTTTAGCTTTTGCACCATTAGAATGTTCTAGAGTATTCCCATAAATGTCACATCTCAAGCTAGGACAACCAATGGATTTATATCTGTCAATATTTCACAGCTACTTTATGTAAAATTAGCAACTAGTAGTACCAGACATTTAGCACTGAACAGCGCATCAGCTTCAAATCCACCTAGCACAAAATGGATAATTTTGAACATGCCTAAAGATATACTACAAAGAGCTCAACGAGTTCATATACAACAATTAATGATTAAGGTCACAAGACAGACCTAGGAATATAAGAACATCCATTCAAACAGCCAATTTTCGCCATCATCCTTAATCCATCATTACAGAAGTATGCACAATCGACTCGGAACCCAAAATATTTTGCACGCAAAACTCCACCTTTAAACGCAAAGGTTCCCCAAGACTCCAACTTGAGATAAATAAATCAAATTCTTACACTCTACTACCAATCTTTCACAACAAAGAAAACCTAATGACAAAAATTCCAATTGGTCATTCAAAAATTCCAAGCAGGTGAACCACAATGACTTCAGAGAGGATCCAAGGACCAAACTTCTAAAAAAAAGAAATAAAGTTGGAAAATAAACATAAAAAAGAACAGCGCAATGACCGTCGTAAAAAAACGCATGAAAAGGAACACAAGAAAACAAATCGTGCATTCGTAGAAAACGAGAGATTCTCACCTCAAGAACAATCCGAAGAGCTAGGGTTCCGGAAGTGATGAAGAGGATAAGGTTTGGGATGCAAAGGCTTGGAAGAGCTCCGGCGAATGGCAAGGGATTGGGGAAGGAGGGGTTTGGATGAGGTTTTATACAAAGAGAGAGAGAAGAGTAGGGATTTTCAGTTCAGGATCTTGCTCTCTTGAATGATCGGAAGGATCTCAACCGTTGGATGCCGAAAATGTCCGTTTCTTAGCGGAACACTCTAGAAGGCCCAGGGAGGAGAAAACAGTGCGGATCCCAAGGCAAAACTAGACCGTTTGATGATTTGTAAACACGGATCTTAAGAAACCCGTGGACGAACAGATTTTGATCGTGCAATTGGCCCAGCCCATAAATTAGCTCATAAATGAAAGATAAAAGTTCATGAATAAAAAAATTTAAAGAATTTTTTTTGGATTATATGAAAATATTGCTTTTGAATTTCGAACTATTTTGCTTGCATGTCTTAATAATGCAAATTTGTTTACTTTAACATAAATTGCTAAATAAATTATCTAAAAAAAAAAAGCTAAAAGTTAACCCATAATTTATTTCTTTCTTTCTTTTTTACAATCCAGCTGTAATTAAAAGATATAATGCATAAAAAACCACTATATTAATTTTAAAAATTTATGACCAAATAAGAACGAGGTAATTAAGTTGATTCAGAATTAAGAATCTCAATTTTTCAAATGTTTATAAAAGAAAACATTCACCTTGAGTATATTTCAAGAGTCTAGGGGTGCACATATATGTCCCCAAATAAAGCTCAATTATCATCCATGAAATCCAGTTTCCATCTTTTCTTTTTTCTCTAATTATTTCTTCCAAGCAAAGATAGCAAAAATATTAAAATATATATCTCAAACTATTAATGTACTACATGAAATCTAACATAAGTAAAATTCACACAAGTTTCAATAGAAACAAATATACAAGTGCACTTGATTTTGTTCTTCAGTCACACATCACCAAATTTATCTGTTGAAGTTTAACCTATAAATTTGAAAGAAAATTAATCAGAAAACACAATGATACATTGAAGTTCATGTGCAGAAAGCAAAAGGCCATAGATCCTTCACCAAAACTGTAATTGTCATGGTGAATTGTTGAGCCTTGATGCCATTTCAGTCAGGGAGTTTCAATCTCTCATTGTTTCTCCAGCTAAGAATGTAAATAATAATGATTAGTTAGAGTGAGTTTTCTACTTAATTATCAGAGGAAAAATATATATACAGAAAAAGGATGACAGCAGATACCTCTTTATGTAGTAGTAAAAGAAATCGGCATACAGAGCTGTTTGAACAAGGCCGGCTATCCAAGCTGTTGATCACAATGCCGAGATAAATCTCATGAAATTATATACACAAAATCACTCATACTAGAACAGTTAATTCATCTCACTTCTTAGTTCTTACCACATGCAAAAACTCAGAAACCAAGTGGCTTACATGTTTTGGTAAACAAAATTATAAAACAAAAGGCCATGTTTTGCTTAATCAGCAAAACCTATTTAGAATTAAAGAGATCAACATTGACTCTCATTAACAAGAAGCGCAATCAAGAATTACAGGATGCATAGGAAATGATTATGGAAATATCTATTCGAACATGTAATGCAATATAAAAATATCATATCTATAGTAAATTCAGATAGTTCTCTAAATTAGGTAATGCCCACTCTTGTTCATAACACATGTATATTCAAGAGTTCATGCTTTTATGACCTTCACTTGGTTCATATTCAATCCAATTTATGGCAAGATTCAAAATGAATAGTCAACAGACTGACAACAAAAACAAGCCGGTCCTATGTTTCTTGTCATATTTCAGAGACTAAAACATAGTTTGTTTATTATCAGTATGCTACTAAAGAATGAATAAAATTTCAACAAAGACAGAGAACTCACGAATCCAGCGAACTACATTCTCCGCAAAGAAGCGATAAATCCAGTTTAAAAGATACAATGCCCTATAAGCCCTACACATCACAAACCAGAGTAGTCAGCAAGCAACATAAATCAAACACAAAAATCACAAAACAAGCTCATAGCTTCAAACAACATTCATATAAATATATATACCCCAACATAAACACATAGTTTCCTGTCAAGTTATCAATGTTGCTGGACCTCTGCAGCAAAACAAGTTGTGGCAAAATTGCAACAGCTTCAAGGTAGATTGAGAAAGACCACAAGACCTGCCATTTTTCATATGGTAACAAACATAGTAACCAAACATAATAATACATACACTAAAAAAGCTTCTTTTTTTTAATAGACAAAAGGATGAAAAATTACCTCAATGAAGGTGAACTTAGGATTGATGAAAAATGCAAGGACAGCACAAGGGAGGAATGAGGAAGTAGTGCTTGAAAGTATCAGAGTCCTTGTTGTAAGTCTGCTTGACAACCTTGTGAAACCTCATGTAGTAAACAATGGTGATGGAAGTGGCAAGGAAAACAAGTTTGAAAGGGAGTGTTGTAGAGAGAAAGGGGTCTTGTGAACAAGTCAAGATAACGAGAAATGAAAACAAGGACATATAAATCTTGTGTTTTGAGAGAGATGCCTGTGGACAAAACGAGATTAACGATATAAATCATGATGATACAAAGGATTGAAAGCAGAAAGCAGCAGGTACCTGCACATGATTTGGTGGTGCGGATCTTCACAAGGAGAATGATGATGCTGAGGAGATGGGTCAAGTCTGCAAGAAGCCTGAATGCGTTCATCCCTCCCTCTCTCTCTCTCTCTCTCTCTCTCACTCTGTGGCTGGAGAAGAGGAAAGAGACCAGGAATGGGATGGGTGGAAGTGGAAGAGAATTCCCAAGTCTTTGGTGGTCTTATTCTAATTTTTGATAATTTGGACTATAAAAATTATTACAACTAACTTGCACACGAGCACCAGTGGTCTAGTGGTAGAATAGTACCCTGCCACGGTACAGACCCGGGTTCGATTCCCGGCTGGTGCATTTAATTTATGTTTTTATTTTTTGTGATTTGAATAACACTTTTTTTTTTCTCTATAGTTTTAGTAATCACCAAGACAGAAGGACAAACACAAGACAAATAAATGCATGTATTGTCTCAAATCACAGCAATGCTAGATATTCATACTTTACACTCAAGGATGATGTTTTAGGATAAACTTTCATCACAACTTAAGTTTTATGATATACAACGAATTTTGAAAAGATCAACATCGGATCAAACATCAGTAGGAGGTTTCAGCCTTATCAATCTCTTAACTCTGTCTTTGTCTGTGTTCTCCAGCATGCCCTAGTTTGTATAGACAACATATTTTATAAATGAACCATAAATAATCAAGAGTGAAATATCAAGAGGTGAGAAATTTACCTTCCAAACAATTTCATCCAGGCACAGGCATATCCTTCCGTATTTGTCGAGGAAGATGCGTTCAGTGGGAGGTTTACTGCACACATCCTTGACAGCTGACGTGATTGCAAAAATCACTTCCGCCACTTGATCTCATTCAAACAAGGAGAAAGTTAATGTTGGATTCAAGGCCCAATGCTTAACATTGAAAGAATGTGAAGTGGTATACTCACAGGCAAGTTCATCATATTCATCCTTGCCAACAACATAAATGCAGACATCTCCAAGTATGGTATATACGATATAAACAGACCTAAAAGACAACACTTTCTGTCAATTATCAACTATGAAGGACGTAGCAAGAAAACAAGGGTAGATATCTATTCACAAGGTAAAACATGTGGTTCAGAAGATAGAAAACAATTCATCTGCCACTAGCACTAAAAATAACCACACATGAAGTTAAAATATGTTATAAATCAAGTGTCAAGCCATCCAAGTCAACATCGATATGCACTCAATGTGGCTGCAGAGCGGAGTTATGCCTGAATCTGGACTATAGATTGGTACACTAAACTAGTCAAACAAGGTCTTATTTTATATAGCACCAACTTGATCTTCTAAATTTCATGCCTTTCCAACTTCCTTCATCGGTAACCCACAGGCTGGAATTGTGCAGGATGCCTCAATAAAAGACTACCCAATATATCTTAGAATTGGGTGAATCAAGCTCATCAATTTCACATTGTACTAAAATAAACCTTGAACTGGACATTTAATTTCACCAAGTTACTTTTTTGGATATCAATAATAAGTTCTGCCTCTTTAAGAATATTCATTTTTCCCAAACACTAGCCAATTGTGAATGCAAATTACCTATAATACTTCTAAATTAGCATGACAGACTTGTTTATATTTGGATTTTGTATCTCACAATACCCAAATTTGGTGGGATAAGGTACTCAGATCAGCTTCCTTGATTGCTCCCAATAACTTTTCACACTGGAACAAGTTATAGACAATGACAATAAGACTTCTCAAGGTGTTAATGAACCCTTCAGTTTAAAGGCATAGTGTGATGCCTCCCTTATCTAGTACAAGAAGACATCTGAAATTTTTCATTCTGCCTAACCCTATCTCAATGTAAACATTCGCAAATGGCAATGATGCATGATATACAACAAAGAAGGGTACCAACCAAGACCATTCAAGGGTAAATAACTTAAAAAACATCTCCAGCAATATGGGCCTACTTCAGTTTAAACTGTATGACTTGCTAAGAGAGTTATAATGGGATTCATGATTTATGAATGCCACAGATTAATCAAATTCAAACAGACAAGAAGTCCTCCCATCATGAACATGATTATGGTGCTACAAATTGCAACATATCCCCCTGAACACAGAAAAACAAGCACAATAGGAATCAATCCAAACTCATATTCCTCTCTGAAGTATATATAAGATGATGCATAAAACCCATATAATACCAATCCTCCTACTTCATAAAAAAGCTCCAACACCCACGAACCCACCAAGTGTATCCAAATGATCAAGAACTCTGCTAGCAACTAAAGAAAAAGATGTCTTCACCTAATACAGTTTCGAATGAAACCATGCAGCAATCCCCCCGGAACAGCAAAAGATCAGCTTTCCAAATACATGGCAGTCATGAACTAAAACAAAATGCACAACCAAGAGTAATTGCTGACAGATATCTCATTAACCTTAGCTAGAGCAATGACTAAAACTAGTCTCCCCACATAGCGAACGCTTCATTTTCAGCAAAAGCTAATAATAGTACCACCAATGCCATTTTGTGAAACAGATAACATTCAATTATTCTACAGCTTGATAATCAGCACAAAAAAAAAAAAAAGACGATCTTTTTCCACATACTTGTGAGACGCAACAAAAAGCTCCTCATTCTTCGCTCCTTTCAGATTATCAGCTCCAAGCTTGACTAAGAAAGATCGCCAATGCAATCGCTCTTCCGACGGAACTCCATGAAAACTGCATCACAGAGCAAACAATACATATGAATCAAACTACATCCTTAAAGATCTAGCTTGTTCTCCATTAACAGATCGAACATACATGAGAAATCCCAAACGGATCTAAAACGTAGAGATCTACATGGGCTCACAAAATTCTAGGGTTATTGAGAGAGATCTAAAGAAGAGAAGTACCGCTCGATGAGGATGTTGCCCTCGCTATTGGAGAAGAGCACGGCGAGCAGCATCTCCGACGACCACCAGAGATCTCCAAATCAGCAACGACAACGAGCTCCTTTGATTTTGGCAGAAACGGAAGAAGAGCGATTCCAGGCGAACGGTGCTTTGAGATTCGGCTTTGAATGATTGCACTGCAGCTGCTAGATTCGGGTCGGATCCAAACTTAACCCGGATCCGTTTATATAAATTTGGGTCATATTTTAAATTTTTTTATCTATTAAGTGCAACCTTTTATTTTATTGTTGTGACTTAATTAATAAAAAATATATATAGATCTTTTAATAATTTTTAGATATAACTGAATTGGCAACCCATGATACATAATCACTCATTTTTTTAAAGTAAATAAATCACCCATAATACATTAAAAAATAAATACAATAAATTAGAGATAAGGACATACAAGAATATGAGTTATTTAAAACCATCGCACTTTAGGCGGTTTAATAATAACGTAAGAAAAGGTGAGAAAACTGAATGGTAAAAAAAAAAATAATAATAATTGAAATAGAGCTCACAAAAACATTAGAAAAAATAAAAAAATAAATAAAATTTTATTTGATAGTTACCAAAGAATTATACAGCTTAAGTTCGTAAATCCTAGACAAGAGATGGCATAAGAAACATATAATTAATTTTGATGAGAATGAAAAAATTAGGTGGAGGATTCATAATTATATTTTCACTTGTAAAATATTCTCTGATTATTATAAATATAATTTTAATTACAAATAATTATCGATTGGCACCTCTATAGTTTGCAAATGCCTTAAAAACCCTTGAAGTTTGCTCATTCCTCAGAGGTCTCTCTTGTTTAAAAAAATTCCCATCAAATCCAGATGCCACTAACGGGCGTTAAGGTGCAGTTAACTTGCCATGGAAATGTCATCTTTAACCCTTGTCCAATTTCCAAAATCCAAGGGGCGGAGAAATGATGAAAATACCCTCAATTGGCGTTGGAAACCGCCCAATGGTTGAAAACCCCACCACCCGTAACTGCCTAAGCAGCTCTTGGTCTTATCCTTATAGGGCTTATTGTAGTGGAAATCATTCTTCTTCTTCTTCTTCTTCTTCTTCTTTTGTCGATGACTTTCTTCATTCGTCGACGACTTTCTTCTTCTTTTCACACTCTCGGTTTCGACCGAAATTCCCACAAACTCGTGAGTGTTCCTGCAAGCCAAAACATAAACGAAAAAGCAAAAAAAAAGTTGCCCAAGTTTCTGCAGATTGTTATTGTGTGCTTTCATGTGTATTTTTTTGAGTTTCCTATATAGAATTCGACTTTCGGCGGTGTGGGTTTCTGGCTTTCGTGTGTATTATTTGGGGTTTTTGGGTTTTTTTGTGTAATATACGTTTCCTCCTGTGTAAAATATCCTCTTGCTGTGTAAAATCTGATGATTTTGTGTAATTTCAATTGAATACAGAAATAACTTCCACTCTAGTCAATGCTGGCCCCTGTCGTGGAGACGACAGAGGGGTTGAAAAAAGAAATGAACAATAAGCACTAGCAGATCCTCTGCCGGACCCCTTTTGTGCACCTGATGTACTTGGCGACCGTGGTCCAAGAAAAGGGATGCTAGATGCGCTACTCCATATATACGATGACTGAATCAAATGGTTCAAGGTTGGAGGCAGCATGCTGGCGTTCAGGTCTGAGGACGTTGCGGTCGTTATGGACATCTCTTGCGTGGGAGAGATTGTCTTCTTCAGCCACGAGGAGAACTCATCTGCCTTTGAGCTTGCCTACTTGAACAAAATGCACAATCGGCATCGCGATGCCATCAAAGATAACATGTTCGGACTTGTTCGAGGCAAGTCCGGAACATAGGAAATTAGTATAATACACAGAACACGCGTATAATACACATGAAATGCATATAACACACATGAAGTAAGTATAATACTCAGGAAGGATATTGTAATACACACAAACATATATAACTACACAGAAAAATAGTGATAATACACAGGATGACACACAACATGATTAGAGCTATCTTTGTTAATGAATTACGATGGTGGTAAGGAGTTGGTAATGGTTGCTTCCGTTGATCCACTGACTTCTTCAACGATGATGTCCACCACACTCTTCTTAAAAGTGTGGTGTATGTGGCACATGCGTTAGAAATCCGCATCTCACTCAATTGGGCAAACCGTGCCGTATGAGTCAGGTGTCACAAACTTCACAGTTACCCAAGAAGTGCCCAGTGACCACCTCTCACATATCTCGGCCACAACAACCTACCATGCGGTGAGGACCATGAATTGTAGCAGTTGTCTAGGAAGTACCCAAAATTGAACTACACCCCTAATAAAACTGAACAATAGGAATGGAGATGTTGTTTACTTGAACAACAGAAAGAAGGAGACAAAGAAGAAGAACAATGACAAGGAGAAGAAGAACAAGAGACTGGATGAAGTACAATAAGGGGCCGTTTGGTATGTGGGAAAGTAACAACTTTACAAGGGAAAGTAAACTTGTGAAAAACTTTCACATGTTTGGTTTTTAATATGAACTATGTAAAGTAACGGTCTTCATGTAATTACTTTCCCTTTGACTAGGAAAAATAATTCATAGGTGGGAGGGTGTGAAAAGGATTACACAATGGCTGTGAAAGTATTAGACGAGTGAAATTCCGATACTACCCTTATTTAAATAATTTTTTTTTTATCTTTTTTTTTTGTTTTGAAAATCCTAGAGCAAAACTCCTTCATTATTCTTTTCTTTTAAAAACTTTATTCTTTTCTTTTAAAAACTCTAGGGCAAGAGAGATCACTCATTAGATATTTTCTGATATTTTTTTTTACCTTTTTAATGTTTTTTTTGTTAAATTTTTATATTTTTAGAACTAGATTTTAGCTTTTTATATGGTTTTAATGAATTCATTTCATGTTACAAGAGTTTGGTGATGGGATTTTAACTTTTATATATATATATTTTTAATTTTATTAACTAGAGTAATAAAGGGTAAAATTGAGAATGCATGCAACTTTACATAAAAACCTATTCATACCAAACGAAGGAATTAACTTTACATGCATTTCAATTACAATTTTTATTATACATACCAAACATTGTTTTGTTACTTTACAGAGAAAGTAATTGCAGTGAAAGACTTTCTAGGGAAAGTCTTTCACTGCAAAGCACCAAACGAGCTCTAAAAGAGGATGAAGATGAAGATGAGGATGAAGTACAATAAAAGAGGATGAAGATGAAGTACAATAAAAGAGGATAAAGATGAAGATGAAGTACAATAAAAGAGGATGAAGATGAAGGCTATTGCCACTATCTACCAAAAAGTTGATGTGAATGGGCGGGAGGAAAAGAGAGGGGGATTTCTGCCATTAGAGAAAAAAACTTTTAACCGGTGTCACGGTAGAGAATATAAAAGAAGCTGGGAAAAATAGGGACTATATGGGAAGTGCAAAAGTTAGAAGGACTGCAGAGAAAAAAATGAATTTTCGTAAGGATTTTTAAATAATTTTCCCTTTTCATTAACATCTCATAATTTTATTAATTTTTTGATGTAAAGGTCAGTGAAGACTGTTCCGACCAATTAAAAATGTTTTCAACTTGTGCAAATAGTCTCTTCAACTTCAAGTGAAAACGATAACTCAACTACATAATCAGCATCATTTAGTTGAGAATTACCATTTGATTTCAAACTATGCAGGTTGTTGTGATTCTCTGCCGAAGTTGCTTGATTTCAAGATTTAAATAACATTTCCCACTGTTTCATTTAAAAAAAAATTGGAAGTGGTTGGTGGCTTACCAGCCGCATCAAGTTGCCAATTAAGTTAAATTTAAGAATCACATCATTGATTAAAACATATTAAAATAATTCATTTCATGGAAAAAAAAAATCCATATAATAAAACCCATCAACCATTGATAAGAACGTTGACTTTCAAACACCGCCACGTGTTTCTTCATGGCAAGAGAAAGTTACCTCATTCGTTGTTTCCTTTTGTGAGTGCACTGTTCCATTCTCTGCATCAATGGAAGAACAAGGTGCTCATGATGTTGCTCTAATGGAGCACCAGAGCCTCTTGCATGGAATCAGAAACACTGAGGTTTTTCTTGCTCTAACTCTTCATATATATATGTGTGTGTGTGTGTGTGTGTGTGTGTTGTTAAAAAAAAAGCCATTTTTATTCATATATAAATGCTTCTTCAAAAACAGGAAGGTCTAGATGTGAAACAGAGTGGCAATACAGAGATCAAGAGAGGTCCTTCCATAATATTAGGTATGATGTGTTTGTGCTGTTATGTTTTTGGTGAACATCCAAATGATAAAACTAGTATAACTACTACTCTTTGTTATGGGATTGCAGGATTTCTTTTCTTGGAGAGTTTGGGGTTTTATGGCATGTCTACTAATTTAGTTATATATCTCAGTAGTATTCTCCGTGAAACCAATGCTTCAATTGCAATGAATATCACAACATGGGCTGGAACAAGTTACTTCACCCCCTTTCTTGGTGCTCTAATTGCAGACTCTTATTCAGGGAGTTACAAGATGATCTTATTCTCCTCTTTGTTGTACTTGATTGTATGTTATGTTCCTGAATCCATTGACAGCAAAATTTATCGATTTCACAGTTGAAGACAGTTTAATTGTTGCTGATTGCAGGGTATGGGAACAATCACATTGTCGGCTTCGATTCCTTACTTTAAGCCACCACCTTGTGAGGGAAATTTATGTCCTCCAGCAACCAACGTTGAGAAGTTAATATTCTACTCTGGTTTATACCTCATTGCCTTTGCCAGTGGTGGTATAAAATCATCTTTGCTGCCGCTCGGTGCAGATCAATTCGATGAAGATAACCCAACTGAAGTGCAGAAAAAAGGATCATTTTTTAACTATTTCTATTTCTGCATGAATGCCGGTGCTCTTGTTTCTAGTACTGTTATTGTGTGGATACAACAGAATATAGACTGGGGAATTGGATATGGTATCTCAACACTGTGTATGCTTTTAGCATTAGCATGCTTCCTTATTGGAACACCTACTTTTAGACTGCGAGAACCGGGTGGTAGTCCATTAAAGAATGTCTTTCAAGTTTTAGTTGCTTCATTCCAAAAACGAAAACTCAGAGTGCTGTCAGATAACATATTCTTGTATGAAGTCGAAGACAATCACCTCAATCATCAAAGAATTCATCGGCTTGATCACACTGATGAGTTCAGGTGCTTAGACAAAGCTGCCATTGTATTGAATTCAGACATGAAAGAAGTTGATTCTTGGAGTTTATGTACAGTCACTCAAGTCGAAGAGTTTAAGGCATTACTACGGTTGTTACCAATATGGGTAACTGGCATCATCTACTCAGTCGCTTATGCTCAAATGTACACAACTTTTGTTGAACAAGGAAGAGCAATGGAAACCAGACTTGGTTCCTTTTCCATCCCTCCAGCCTCTCTTTCCGCCTTTGAAGTACTTAGTGTCATGCTCTGGGTACTGCTCTATGACACAGTTATTGCAACAATAGCTAGAAGATATCTCGGTGACGGTCATGGGCTCACTCAGCTTCAGAGAATGGGAATTGGCTACTTATCGATCATCGTCACGATGGCAACAGCCGCAATCTTGGAGATGAAGAGGAAGGAGAGTGTGAACAAAGGCGAACCGATAAGCATACTATGGCAACTCCCTCAGTTTTTTCTGATGGCTTGCTCTGAAGTGTTCACTTACATCGGCCAGCTTGAGTTCTTCTATGATCAAGCCCCCGATAGTATGAAAAGCATGTCGACAGCTTTATCATTATTAACAATATCATTAGGCAATTATCTGAGTTCAGTCATTGTGAGCCTCATCGCTCTTGTAACGACATCAAGAGACTCCGCCGGATGGATACCGGATGATTTGAACAAGGGACATCTTGATTATTTCTTCTGGTGGTTAGCAGGGTTCAGCTTCTTGAACTTCATGGCCTACATTTATTTTGCAAAGAGGTTCACACTGAAGAGAAGAGTCTTTGTATGAATGAAGTCTGCTGAACATATGCAGTTGAATTAATAAATCTCAAGATCTATTGTAAGTGGATTTGGCGCAATACTTTTTAAATGGCGAAGATCTCATTGAGCAGTCTGAGAACATTCATTTCAATTTCTTTTTTCCCATTGTGCAGCTCATCTGATAGTAGCCTGTCACCTGCTATTTTTAATAGATAAATTCAGTGCCTTTATAATAATTGGCATAAATGATATCATCCATGGACAGAAAAAGTAATGGAAAGTCAAAAAACAGCGATGTAGGCATTATGTTCTACACACATGAATTTAATATGACTTGTCACTTATTTTACTTGTTTTGGCATGGTTATTTTGTGCTTGTTCTTAGGATAAGCATCAGTAGGAAGTTTCAGCCTAATCAATCTCTTAACTCTGTCTTTGTCTGTGTTCTCCAGCATGGCCTAGTGTATAGACAAGATCTTTTATAAATGATCCATAAATAAACAAAAGTGAAATATAAAGAGGTAAGGGGTATGTCTTCCAAACAATCTCATTCAGGCGCAAGCAGATCTTTCCATATCTCGCTGCTAACAATTAAACGGTATATTAGTATTCGGATTTTTGTTAGACCTTTTTATAAATGGTGAAAATACGAATATCAGATCAAGGCATATTTTTAAGAGTGTAAGTAGTAGTTGTATACGAGCAGTCTCAGTGCCCATATGTGTAAAGGTTTTACCCTCACTTGCTCCGCCGAGGTTTGTGCACATCTCCGTCTTTATTAGTGGCCTAGCCACTCATCTTAGGAAAAAAAATCTTAAAAAGTAGGGCAATTAAAGTCATCTGTTTCACATCATATTATACTAAACCACAACCTGGACAAAAAATTTCACCAAGTTACTTGTTTAGGTATCAATAATAAGCTCGTCGTCTTTGAGAATATTCATTTTTTCTAAGTACTAGCCCATTGTGAATGCACATCAACTATAATACTTCTAAATTAGCATGACAGACCCATTTATATTTGGATTTTGTAACTCAAAATACCCAAAATTTATGGGATAAGGTATTTAGATTAGCTTCCTTAGAGCATCTCCAACCTCACTTTAAATTTGAGGTTTTCATCTTAAATTGGCGCAAATCCTTCTCCAACCCAACACAAGAAGTTACGCCAAATTCAAGATGTACAGTGGCACGCAAAATATTATGCGTAGCAACACTATTTTATTTTATTTTTTGTTTTGATTTATATTTTTATAATTCCGTTTTCTTTCTATTTTTTATTTTTATAAAATTTATATTTAAAATTTTATATTTTACTTAAAGTAATAACTTATAATTTAAGTTTATATTTTTTAATTAATTAAAAAATAAAATAATTAAATAAAATAATTTGTGAAATATAAATTCATTAAAATTAACAAAAATTACATGAATGATAAAATAAAAAACATAGAAATTAATTGTAACATAGATTATCATTGATACAAAAAAAACCACAACATCCAAAAAATAAATAATAAATTCTGAAGTAGATGGGGGCTAATATTCTGGCATGTTATCGCCACTTCCATCAATATTGTCGAAGATAATTAAAAACTTATGTACTAATTTTGTCTCCCATAATGTGTTATTTTTACTAATGGTGTTTGTTTGTATGCTATGTTTTTATTAAATAATTAATTTAATGTTTGTATTTATATTTGTATTTTTTTATCAATCATATTTTATTTTATATTTAATAAGTATTTATAATAAATATCAAAATTAAAATGATATTTTAAATAGTGTAATATTTAAATTCAATGGTTAAAAGTGAAAAATATTTATACATGATTAAATTTGTTGATAATATGAATATATAAATTATAAAATAAGAAGAATATTTTTAGAATATTCTATTTTAGAGCTAAAATTAGATATAGTGGTTGGAGAAATTTTCATTGTAGAAGCTATATTTTTGAATACTGAAGTGCCAAATATAAAGTTTTTGGTTGGAGATAGTTTAGTTGCTCTTAATAACTTTTCATAATAGAACTAAGTTTATTTTTATTTTTATTTTGATAAAAAAAAGGCTCGACGGAGCTAATTTATTAAAATAAAAAAAAAGCTAAAAAGTACAAAGAGAGGTCTTAAAACCAAAAAAAAATGGAACAAACCCATAAAGAAATGGTACAAAGAAAGGTCTTAAAACCAAAAAAACACAGCTAAGAAGAAACCGAGAGAGAGAGAGAGAGGATGTCTGAGAAGGAGAGGAGTGGGAAGGAGGAGTTGCATGGAGTGGTGGCTAGAGGCCAAAAAAAGAGAAAACCCCTAGACAAGATTGGGATTATTTTTATCTATTTGTATTTTTATAGATTTAAAAAAACAAAATTTTTTAATTTTTTTTTTCAAAAGATACAACTATTATAAAAAACAGCAATGTCTTTAAGCTGCGGTGAGTAAAAACCACATGTTAGGTCATATAATAATAAAATGAAAAAAAGGATGAGAAAGCATGGCAAAACTTTCAAGAAATAACCATTGAGAAAAAAACTATTGTTTGTAATTACCCTTTGAAAGAGAGCTCTCACCAAAAAAAAAATATATATATAAAAAATAGTTATCATACAGTTCTATAATTTATATTTTTTCAAATTCTACCATATTGATCATAAAAAAATATATATAATCAATTTTAGTCATAATTAAAATTAGTAGCATGATGCATAATTATATTTTCATCAGTAAAATATTCTTTGATTATTATAGATATAATTTTCATATTCATCTGATAATTTTATTTTTATTATTATTTTATGTGAAGCCATGAAGGTAAATAAACCGCTCCGACCAATAAATATTATTTTTTATTTTTATATATATTTTTTTAAAATAGATAAATTACTTCAATTAAAATCAGAACAAAGTACAAAGATACACCAAAGACCAAAATAAAAAAATGACTACTAAATATGATACTAAACAACAAAAGTAAAACCCAGAGAAACACTGAAACAGATACAACAGACACCGACGGCAACCGACAGACGACGACAGGGTAAATGACACCTCAATTACATAATCAGAACAATTTAAATAACATTTCTTATTGTTTCAATTTTTGAAAAAAAAAATTTGGAAGTAGTTGGTGGCTCACATGTCATCATATCAAGCTGTCAATAAAGTTAAATTTAACAATCCCATCATTGATTAAATAAATATAAAAAATAATAATTCATTTGATGGAAAACCTGCCACGTAATAAAGCCCATCAGCTCTTGCTGAAAATGTTGACTTTAAGAGACTGCCACGTGTTTCTTCATGGCAAGACAATGTTACCTCCTTCGTTGCTTTCCTTTTGCCCATTCCCTGTGACTGTGAGTGCATTGCTCCATTCTCTGCATCAATGGAAGAACAAGTTCGTCATGATGTTGCTCTAATGGACCATCAGAGCCTGTTGCATGGAATCAGAGACACTCAGGTTTTTCTTGTTCTAATTCTTCATATATATATATATATATAGATCGTTAAAAAAAAAAGTGATTTTGATTCATATATAAACGCTTCTTCAAAAACAGGAAGGTCTAGATGTGAAACAGAGTGGAAATACAGAGATCAAGAGAGGTCCTTCCATAATATTAGGTATGATGTGTTTGTGTTGATATGGGTTTGGTGGACATCCAAATGACAAAATTAGTATAACAACTACTCTCTTTTATGGGATTGCAGGATTTGTTTTCTTGGAGGGTTTAGGAGTTTGTGGCATTTCTACTAATTTAGTTATATATCTCAGTAGTATTCTCCATGAAACCAATGCTTCAATTGCGATGAATATCACAACATGGACTGGAACAAGTTACTTCACCCCCTTTCTTGGTGCTCTAATTGCAGA
The DNA here is from genome assembly GCA_020875875.1 of Dioscorea alata. NCBI lineage: Eukaryota > Viridiplantae > Streptophyta > Magnoliopsida > Dioscoreales > Dioscoreaceae > Dioscorea > Dioscorea alata. The sequence continues at coordinate 22,520,738 of CM037014.1, read as the reverse complement.
CTCTTATTCAGGGAGTTATAAGATGATCTTGTTCTCCTCTTTATTGTATTTGATTGTATGTTATGTTCTTGAATCCATTGACAGCAAAATTTATCAATTTCGCAGTTGAAGACAGTTTAATTAATTAATTGTTGCTGATGGCAGGGTATGGGAACAATCACATTGTCGGCTTCGATTCCTTACTTCAAGCCACCATCTTGTGAAGGAAATTTATGTCCTCCGGCCAATAATGTTGAGAAGTTAATATTCTACTCTGGTTTATATCTCATTGCATTTGGTAGTGGTGGTGTGAAATCATCGCTGCTACCGCTCGGTGCAGATCAATTCGACGAAGATAACCTAATGGAAGTGCAGAAAAAAGGATCATTTTTCAACTATTTATATTTCTGCATGAATGCCGGCGCTCTTGCTTCAAGTACTGTTATTGTGTGGATAGAACAGAATATAGACTGGGGAATTGGATATGGTATCTCAACATTCTGTATTTTATTAGCATTCACATGCTTCCTTATTGGAACATCTACTTTCAGACTGCGAGAACCGGGTGGTAGTCCATTAAAGAATGTCTTTCAAGTTTTGGTTGCTTCATTCCAAAAACGAAAACTTAGAGTGCCGTCAGAAAACAGATTCTTGTATGAGGTCGAAGACAATAACCTCAATCCTCAAAGAATTCATCGGCTTGATCACACTGATGAGTTCAGGTGCTTAGACAAAGCTGCCATTGTATTGAATTCAGATATGAAAGAAGTTGATTCTTGGAGTTTATGTACAGTCACTCAAGTCGAAGAGTTTAAGGCATTGCTACGGTTGTTACCAATATGGGTAGCTGGCATCATCTACTCAGTCACTTATGCTCAGATGTACACAACTTTTGTTGAACAAGGAAAAGCAATGGAAACCAGACTTGGTTCTTTTTCCATCCCTCCAGCCTCTCTTTACGCCTTTGAAGTACTTAGTGTCATGCTCTGGGTACTGCTCTATGACACAGTTATTGCAACAATAGCTAGAAGATATCTCGGTGACGGTCATGGGCTCACTCAGCTTCAGAGAATGGGAATTGGCCACTTATTGATCATTGTCGCAATGGCAACAGCAGCAATCTTGGAGATGAAAAGGAAGGAGAGTGTGAACAAAGGCGAACCAATAAGCATACTATGGCAACTCCCTCAGTTTTTTCTGATGGCTTGCTCTGAAGTGTTCACTTACATCGGCCAGCTTGAGTTCTTCTATGATCAAGCCCCCGATAGTATGAAAAGCATGTCGACAGCTTTATCATTATTAACAGTATCATTAGGCAATTATCTGAGTTCAGTCATTGTGAGCCTCATCGCTCTTGTAACTACATCAAGAGACTCCGCCGGATGGATACCGGATGATTTGAACAAGGGACATCTTGATTATTTCTTCTGGTGGTTAGCAGGGTTCAGCTTCTTGAACTTCATGGGCTACATTTATTTTGCAAAGAGGTTCACACTGAAGAGAAGAGTCTTTGTATGAATGAAGTCTGCTGAACATATGCAGTTGAATTAATAAATCTCAAGATCTATTGTAAGTGGATTTGGCGCAATACTTTTTAAATGGCGAAGATCTCATTGAGCAGTCTGAGAACATTCATTTCAATTTCTTTTTTCCCATTGTGTAGCTCATTTGATAGTAACCAGCGACTTGCCATTTGTTATAGATAAATTTAGTACATCTTTATAATAATTGGCATGAATGATATCATCCATGGACAGAGGAGATATTGGAAAGTCAAAAAGCAGAGATGCAGGTATTATGTTCTACACACATAAATTTAGTATGACTTGTAACTTATTTACTTGTTTTGGCATGGATTTTTTGTGCTTGTTTTGAGAAGAAGGTGGATTTTTCTCTATTTACTGTCAGTTCTTATCAGAGAACCAGACAAGCTGCTTTGTAATTAACAGATAATTGAATAGAAATTCAGATAGTTGCTTATTGTCAAATTACTGATCTTTTTGAAGAAAGGTTTTGTGGTATGATCTCAAACAATATGCGAACTAATACTCAAGAGTACTGATTTACACCATTTTTCTGTACATTGATTGATCTTTTCTTTTCTGAAAGATTATAGAAATTCGATCACCAGAATGCATGTTTCTTGTAAATAAACAGCTGTCTTCAAATCCTGTATTAAATTTCAGTATTTGACTAGAAATTCAAATGATATGTTTTAAGTAATGAAATGAATCATCAGTTTGGATTGTATCACTATGAACGTAGATCGATAATTGGAATGACATCATATAAATGAAACCAAAATGTCATTCCCTGTAAGTAACCAAGGTTGGAGCTTTCAGATAATCAAATTTCCATTATGTAAAGCTAAATTTTTACTGAAACCATTCCCAAACATCCATCTCTAAACAGCTCACAAAAACTACACTAAAACAACATCAACAAGCCCCATCAGTTCTCTAATAAATCAAACTGCAACAATGTCAATCAAATGCCCACCTATTCTCTTCAAGAACCGCTGCCTCTTCCTCAGGAGTGAAGTCATTTGTGATACCAAAAAAACCCCTCACTTGCTCAACATTCATGTCCCTGATAGCATCAGCGACAGCCTGGCAAGCGAGATCAAGCAATGGCTTGCAATCAAGATAGTTTGCAGCCATTATGATGTCAAATAACACACTGCTCGACGCGTCTTTCACAAAAGCTCTGTCAAACTCCCTAGCATCCTTATCAGTCTCGCTCTTCCCAACATGGTGTTTCCAGTACTCCACAACCTTAGAAAGCACAGGAGCAGTCACATTGGGCAGAGGAATGGCACCCTCAGTAAATCCATCATCAATCATGTTGCTGATCATTTTAGATCCCCTAGCAAACAATTCATCCACCAAGAACTCCTCGCCTTCAACGGACTTAAGCAGTATCTTCCTTTGAGCAGATGTCTCAGAGGCAGCAGGGACAACAGCATCAACAGCAACTCCCTCTTGAATCTTCACAGCCACTGCTTCACTGGCCATTCTGAAAACAAGAACACTATTTTGATTGATGGAAAACAGAAACATGGGTAACAGTTCAAAAGTCACAAAAAGATAATTTTTTTTTATTGTTACTATTCTAAGTTTACTCAATCAAAGTGAGGAAGATATTGAAGAAATTTGCGAAAACATGAACAATGGTTCAAATATTTGAACCCAAGCACATGATGATCAAAAAGATGATTTTGTTCATTTTTTTCTAAATTTAATCAGGAAAAAAAAGACATCAATCAAATGCTTGAAAATTTGAGAGAGGAATCAGTGAATCATCAATTCCAACTTTTGCTTGATAGATCTTGAAAAACAGGGATGTTAGCATGTGTCAATCAACAAGAAGATTTTTTTTTTTTTTTTTTCTAATTCTAAAATTTCAAGCAAGTTAAGAAATTTCAAATTTTTACTCAATATATCGAGAAAACATAAGTAGGTCAAACAATTGAATCTAGCATGGGGATATTCAGAAAAGGAAAGTTTTCCCCTGAATTTCCCAAAAATAAAAAAGAAGGAAGAAATCAATCAAACACCTAAAACTTTGAGTAATGACTCATAAGATAAAAAAAAACTCATTTAAATCAACACTGCAAGCTCAAAAGTGCTCAAATTTAAGATCTACTCATCGATCAGTGATTTTGAGGAAAAAAAAAAAGAAAAGAAAAAAGAAGGCTAACCAAGCACCAGAATTTGTGAGGCCTTTGAGCTTTGAGAAGCACCTCAAAACCCTAACCCTAATTCCTTAGGGATAAAAAAGGGGGAAGATTAGAGCAATGTATACCTGAGAAGAGAGCTGCGCAGAGATCGATGATAGCGAGGAGGAAGCTTGCCCTCCAAGGAAGTCTTGTTGATATTTATAGTTATAGAAATTAGAAATTATGAATTTTTTAAAATGCAAAATTATATTTTATTATTATTATTATTATTATTATTATTTTATTTGCATATATTGCTTTATTTGTTTTAGTTATGGTATTTTTATACTATGTAATTTTTATTTCCTTTCATATTTACATAATGTTTTTTTCCCTCTTATTTCAGCTTTTTTTTAGTGTAGCTTATGTGTGTATAAATGTTTATATTTGGCTTAAGGAAAAAAAAAAATATAAATTTTTAATTTTAAAATCGTTTTTCACGTCGCTTGCATGGGAGGGATGGAGTGAAATTAGTAAAATATGAGTCGAAACATAGAATAAAAATTATAGAAACAAAAAAAGAAAAACGACAATATTTAGTTGATCAATGATTGCAACCAAATCATAAAAAAGAAACGACAAAATTGAGTTGAAACAGAGAATGAAAATCATTAAGACAAAAGGGGAAGACGACAAAATTATATTGATTGGTGATTGCAACTGGATTAAGGGACTAATGTTTTTGTTATTAAATATAGATGAAAGAATAATAAAAGAGATTAGAAAAACCCCCCTTAAACTATGAGTGGATGACAATGGTACACAAGCCACCCATGCAATAGAGTGGTAGTTAATTTCTCTCCCAAGTGGAAGATTGATTAAGAGTTCAACTTCCTTCTAACGCAATGATTGAGGGGTCGCAACTTGTCTTCATTTATAAAACAAAATAGAAATAGTGCATAGCGAAGAGAATGTCATGAGATTCAAGCGTTTTTTTAGGAACATTTAGTCTATCTACAATTACTATAAAAAAATCATAATGGATGAATACTAATAGAATCATCATGTAGAATTTTTTTTTTTAGTAAAATAGACAAGTCACTTATCTCAACCAATGTGAAAAAGAGTTGATTCCTCGACCACTCCGTCGGGAAAGAACAAAATCATCATCATTCTGTTGTCATATGAATATCATAATATGAAAACTGTGTCTCATAAAATACAATATAATAGAATTGATAATACGACAAATAAGAATACATAACTTGCAATTTATACAATTTCTATAATGGCAAGTTTAAATGATATGAAAATAGCTATTTGTTTTTATATTTGATTTGATGGTTAGAAAAATGATGGATAAAAAAAAAAAGAAGAGCGGATACAAAACATACCGAAGAGAGTACAAAAGCAAAGAAAAAGGGGGGGGGGGGTACATAAAGGTTCATCTAAAGTGGAAACAACAAGGTACAAAAGAAAAGCTGCCTCTATGGTTAGAGAGAGCCTCATCCTAGGGCGAGAAGTACTGAAACAGACTATATGCTAGTTGGTGCTTTGTGGGTGTCTAGGGACCATCATCAGGGCCATGAATGGAAGGCCTTGGAAACTGAATACTTTTCTTTACCACTATAGATGAATCCTCCAACTTTTGTTTTTTTTGCTTTAGGAGCTACAAACACCGAAAAGATGAGCAAGTGACTAATTGTCAGAATTAGGAAGGATAATGAAAGCGTTTCATACTTAAAAATGCAATAATTTCTTCCCAACTATATTTGCCAAACAGTAGCTTTTGCTAAAAGTGACCAAGCTATCCTATTTGTAGATTTTAGCTCCTTGAGCCAACCATCCCAAAGGTCCTTCATGGAGTTTGGGATCTTGTTGCTACCTAGGACCCTAGTGAAGTGACTCCAAATATCAGTTGTAACTGAGTAATGTAAGAAAGGATGATCTGCAGTTTTGATTGCACTATGACATAAGATACAAGTGGTTGTCAATAGTTTGTTGCATCCTCAAGCGGCTAAATTGTCTAGAGTGAGGATTTTATTATCCCAAATTAAATAGTTGAAGATATTAATTTTTTCCAAACATGTGTTCTTGAAGATGGTTAGTGTTATTTTATAGCGTTGTCCCCCATCGATTAGGAACCTATAGAAGGAGCATACGGAGAAATTTCCATTGAGCCATGCGTCAATCTCCAACTGCGATGATCCTCCCAATCCCTTGAAACTGTTTGAACTTTTTCCAAAAATTCACTTAACATGGGCATGGAATCTAGGTTAGTGGAAATGAATAGGGCCAATAAGTCTCTAATTGTGCTTAAAGGGGATTCAATAGTTTAATGCATTCGTGGTTTATCCACTTTTTCAAAAAAAAAAATTAATGGATAGCAAAACTTAAGTTTTTATGAGAAAACAGGATATAACAATAAACAGAAATAGATCTTACCTAAATTATAAAGACCCGTTGATTATTTCTTTTGGATAAACCTCAAAGTTAGTTAGGAGCAGTAATGTTTTTAATTTTCACTCATAATATATATAATATTAAAAACCTATATATTATTGAACAAATAATAAACTTCATAAACAATATGTGAATTCACTGCTGCATAGAAGAGTACCTAGCTTCCAAACAATTGGTGTTGCTTTCTCGGAGTACTTTCGTAAACAATTTGGAACTAAGCAGGATTTGCGCTTCCAAGCAAATTGGTCTAGATTGTTTGCTTACAAAAATGTTGTTGACCTAATAGCCCTAGAAGCTCCTTTTACCTTTGTAGAAATCAAAATGACCACTTTTGAGCTAGGAGTGGACAAAGCACCATGGATAGATGGTTTCCCATTGCTATTATTTCAAAAGTATTGGTCGTATATCAAAACTGATCTCTTACATCTTTGTGAGGACTTTCATTGTGGGAGGCCCAATCTAGAACTGATAAATTGGGCGAACATTATCTTAATTACCAAAAAGACATAAGCATTGGAGCCAATAGACTTTCGCCCGATTAGCCCAATAAACTCATCCTTTAATCATCTCCAAGATTCTGGCAAATGGTCAGAGTATGATGATCAACAAGCTTGTAGATCCCACCCAGATGGCTTTAATAAAAGGAAGGAGCATAGCGAACAACATTGTTGCGGCAAAGGAATTAATCTTTAACATCCAAAATTGCAACCTCACAGGGTGCATTCTCAAAGTTGACTTTTGAAAGGCCTTCGACATGGTGGATTGGGAGTTCCTTCAAGATTTACTTTGCGTGCGTGGCTTCGGTAATCACTAGATAGAATGGATTCTGGAGATTCTAAGAACATCCAAGACCAAATTTGTAATTAATGGTGCCCTTACTGGGTATGTCACGTATCAATGCGGACTTAGGCAGAGTGATCCTTATCCCCTATTGTTCACTTTAGTAGGGGATACACTTAGCACGATGTTCAATCATGTACTGGCATTTGCCACATTGTATGGGGTCCGGTTGGGAAACTACGAGAAAATGTGCCACATGTAATATACAGATGATTTGTTGCTAATCACTACGGGAGGACTAGAGGATCTAAGGATCTTCAAATTGATCATTTACCTCTTTGAAGGCATTTCTGAACTGTCAATCAATTTCTAAAAAGTTGTCTCTACACCTCAAAATGTGGAGATCTTCCAAACTTAACAGAGATCCACATGCACTCTTAATTGTGTAGTAGATCAACTCCCAATTATCTACATTGGTGTTCCCATTTTAGGTAGGAGTCCTCATTGTTAGGATTGGCTATGACTCACTCACGCAATTCGACCCTGCCTTGCCTCTTGGAAACTTTGCTACATGTCTAGAAGTGGTAGATTAACTCTCATCAACTTAGTTCTCTCCACCATCTCAACCTACTAGATGTTAGTGTTTGAGCTACCAAAGTGGGTAATTTTGGATATAGACAGTATACATAGAGATTTTCTTTGGAATGGGATGGGGTCAATTCGCTCTAAATGCAGATTGGTAGCTTGGTCTTGCATTTGCAAATCAAAATACCAAGGGAGATAGGATGTTCTAAACCTTCAAGATTTTAACCATGAGCTCCTAGGGAAATTTGTAGAGATTATGAAAAGCTCATTTGTATTCAATGGTAAGGATTACAATATATAGCAAGAAGCTAACTTTCCTAGAGACAATCTAGGATAGATATAAGGGGTAACAACTAATAGTTATAACAACAAAGAAAGTTATAACAATAAAGAAATATACATTGACTTTGTCAAACTTAATCCTTAACATGCCCCAGCAAGATGGACGACCTAACAGAGAGGCCAATCTTGGACATGAACAGATCAAATTTGCAGCGAGCTAAGGGCTTTGTAAGGGGATCAGCAAGCTGATCACCTGTTGGAACATGAGTAACGCGCAAATGGCCAAGTTGTACTTACTCACGAACAAAATGGTATGCAAGTGCCAAATGTTTCATACGCGAATGAAAAACTGGATTAGCACTTAAATGAGTGGCTCCAAGATTATCACAGTAGATAACCGGAATTTGAGGAAGTGGAACACCCATCTCATGCAGTAAGTGGCGTAACCATAATAGCTCAGCAGCTGTTGCAGCGACAGCTTTGTACTCGGCCTTAGTAGAAGACTGTGCTAAAAAAACGTTGTTTCTTAGAGCTCCAACATACAGGATTGCGACCAAGAAAGATCACATGACCCATAGTCGATGTATAGTCGTCCTTGTTACCAGCCCAAACAGCATCAGAGAAGGCATGAAGATGAAGAGAAGATTCTCGAAGTAAAGTGATACCTTTATCAAGTGAACCAGCAAGATAGCGCAGGAGCCTCTTCAAAGCTGCCCAGTGAGCACTTCTGGGAGCATGCATAAACTGTGACAATTTATTGACAGAAAAGGCAACATCCGGCCTAGTTAGTGTGAGATACTGTGGGCTCCCAACAACTGCGCGGTACTCAGTCGGATTGTCAATCAAGTCACCTGAATGCAACGTAAGGATGGAGTCAACCACCATAGGAGTTGAAACAGGTTTTGCAGTAGTCATTTTCGTCCTCTCAAGCAAATCAGTAATGTACTTCCTTTGGCTCAAGAATAAACCTTGTACAGATGGGATCACTTCAACCCGTAAGAAATATGAGAGTGTACCAAGATCTTTCAATGCAAACCTTTGGGCAAGACATTTGATGAAGTCATCCAGTACACGAGAATTAGGGCTTGTGAGAACGATATCATCCACATAAACAATGAGATACATGGGTGAGGAGTGCTGGTGATTAATGAATAAGGAGGCATCAGCAACTGACCTTTTGAACCCAAATCCCAACAAGAAATTAGCAAGCTCATTGTACCATGCTCGGGGGGCTTGCTTGAGCCCATAAATGGCCTTTCGAAGCTTACAAACATAATTAGGAAAAGAGACATCGGGAAAACCAGGTGGTTGGGCCATGTAAACCTTTTCATGAAGAGTACCATTTAAGAAAGCATTGTTGATATCAAGCTGCCGAAGATGCCAGTGGTTCATCACAGCAAGACTAAGGAGAGTGCGTATGGTGACGGGTTTGACCACTGGACTGAATGTTTCGGTGTAGTCAATGCCAGCACGTTGTTGGAACCCCTTAGCAACGAGGCGAGCACGATAACGCTCAATGGTACCATCAGGTTTATATTTGATGCGGAAAACCCATTTATATTTGACAAGATTCTGACCCGATTCAGGAGGAACAAGGTCCCATGTGCCGAGTTTATGAAGAGCAGTGATCTCAACAAGCATAGCTTGATGCCATAGAGGGTCTGCGAGAGCTTGAGCAATAGAAGTAGGCTTAGTTGGTTGAGATTGCATGGTTGTAGGGTTGGCATATTTGGGATTTGGTTTGAAGATATTATGTTTGGAACGGGTAATTATGGTGGAAGTGGGTTGTGAGAAAGGTTGCAAAGATGGAGAATTCGAGATGGGGTTTGTGGTATCGGGAAGAGGCTGTGGTGTGGGTGATGATGGGACTGCAGGAGATGTGGAGAAGAATGGAGAATGATAGAGAGCAGAGGAGGCGACTGTAGCACTAGGTGTAGAAGAATCAGAGATACTAGGCGAGGAGATGAGCGAGAGAGGAGGAGAAAAAGGTTGTGGCTCATGGAACGAAGTAGCGGGTGTAGAAGAATTGGAGCGGAGTATGGGAACAGAAACTTGACACCAACTTGCAGTGGTAGGGTAAGTAGGATTAGAGTTGGTGGAAGAAAGTTTGGCATAGGGAAATTGGGATTCAATAAACCTGACATGGCGAGAGGTGTAGAGTTTGTGAGTTGTGGGATCAAGACAATAGTATGCACTTTGAGTGGCCGAGTAACCCACAAAAATACATGGAGTGGAGCGTGAGTCAAGCTTGTGTTTGGCATATGGTCGAAGCCATGGATAGCAAAGGCAACCAAAACTCCTAAGCTTGAGATAATTCGGAGGATAGCCAAAAAGACATTGAAAAGGAGATTTGTGAGATAAAGTGGCAGTGGGTAGGCGATTAATGAGATAGGATGCTGTAGTAAAGGAAAGAGACCAATACTGAAGTGGTAATTGAGCATGGGAAAAAAGAGAGAGCCCTGTTTCAACAATGTGGCGATGCCGTCGTTCAGCAAAACCATTATGCTCAGGCGTATGTGGAGGAGAAGTGAGATGGGAGATACCATTGATAGTGAGAAAAGTAGAGAGAGATTGATATTCCCCCCCCCCCCATTATCAGAGTATATGGTTTTGATAGACTTCTCAAAATATTTTTCAACTAAGGCCTTAAACCGAATGAAAACTTCTTTAGTGTCAGACTTCTTTTTGAGAGGATAACACCAAACATATCTAGTGAAATGATCCACAAAGATAACATAGTATTTGTATCCATCAAAAGAATAAACAGGAGAAGTCCATAAGTCTGTATAAAGAAGATCAAGAGGAGAATAAGAAGTCAAAGTGGATTGATTAAATGGAAGCCGATGGCTCTTATTACATTGACAAGCATTGCAATGGAAGGAAAAATCACTACTAACATTGAGCTTTAAAGAAGCAACAAGAGATTTGAAAACTTCTAAAGAGGGATGCCCTAAACGATGATGCCAGTCAAGAACAGAAGCTTTGACGCTTGAATATGCTACGATGGAGGGAAGAGAAGAGGACAACTCATAGATCCCATTTTTAGTTGGTCCCATAAGAAGAGGTGCCCCCGTGAGACGATCCTTCACAAGATAGGAATCAGATGAGAAGAGAATTAGAAGATTATTGTCATTACAAAATTGGGAAATGGAAATGATATTACGAGTCATAGTAGGAACACATAAGACATTGGAAAGAACAAGGGATTTAGAAGAACTAGAGATAAGAGAGGAACCTGTGTGAGTGATAGGAAGCCCAGTGCCATCACCGATCACTATTTCTTCAGTGCCGTCATAGGGTTGGTGTAAAGATAGGTTAGCTAGATCCTGGGTAACATGGTGAGAAGCCCTAGAGTCTAGAAGCCATTTTTTAGAGGGAGAAGAGGCTGAAGCAGTAGCAACATGAGCTTGGGGGAAGTTTGGCGTATAAGTAGGGGGAGGAGAAGGTCGAATGCTGGGATATTTTTCCAGGGAAATGGGGCAATTTTGAAGCGAGTGACCCTTTGTGTAACACCATTGACACTTGCCAAGGAAGGGGCGACTACTAGGGAAGAATGGTTGAGATTTGTTGGTGGACGAAGAGGATTTGTTGGTGCGATGGTAGGAAATGGGTGGCGGTTGTGACTGGCGATGTGGGGAAGAAGAGTGGGTAGTGCGGTGATAAGAGGTAGGTGAGTGTTGTGGTTGACGATGTGGGTAAGAATTTGCAAGCCGGCTTGTGGTGGGATTCGCAGTAGCAGGCATAACACCAAGAAGTGGTTGACTGTTGATTGTGAGCTCACGATTGATAAGCTTCTCATGAAGTTCAGCAAAGGAGATAGGAGAATCACGAGCATTGACGGCATCAATAACGCCTTGGTATGAGTCATCCAAGCCTTCCAGGACACGATCAGTGATATCCTCCTGCGGAATAGAAGCACCAAGGAGAGCAAGATGATCAGTGCATGCCTTGATAGCATGCATAAATTCGGTAATCGTTTGAGGCCCTTTGGTGATGTTTTTGAATTTGGCTTTAAGTTGCTTGATGTGTCCTCGGGATGAGCTAGCAAAGGTCTGAGCAAGGGTACCCCACAACTGCTGAGTGGTGGTAGTGAGGGAAATTAGCGGAACAATATTTTGATCCAGTGTGCCAATGATAGCACCAAAGAGAAGACGATCCTGTCGAGTCCATGTGAGAAAGGCAGGGTTCGAGGTGGGCACAGTATCTGTGACAATGGTTGATGGTGGAGCAGGGAAGGAACCGTCAAGGTAGTGAAAGAGGCCATAACCCTCTAGGGTAGCCTCGATTTGTAGCTTCCAAGAGAGATAGTTTTGTGAGGTAAGCTTGATAACATTAGAGAAGGTAACGATAATAAACGGAGTGTGTGGATCAAGATCATTGGGAATAGTATGAGTTGACATTCTTGAAAAAAAAGGAGAAAAAAAAGATGGATCAGAACGAGGCTCTTGATACCATGTAGAGATTATGAAAAGCTCATTTGTATTCAATGGTAAGGATTACAATATATAGCAAGAAGCTAACTTTCCTAGAGACAATCTAGGATAGATATAAGGGGTAACAACTAATAGTTATAACAACAAAGAAAGTTATAACAACAAAGAAATATACATTGACTTTGTCAAACTTAATCCTTAACAAAATTGTGGTGGAAACTCACTAAAGATCATAGCTTATGCTGGTCACTGATAATCTCCTTCAATTACAACTAATGTCGTAATTCAAAATTATTTTTTCATACCCGACCAAGGAGGACTCCTTTCATTTGGAAAGACATTCTTAACTGCCATGATGTATTCTTGCAAGGATTAGAGACAACCCTTAAAAATTTCCGTGCGATGATTTTTTGGCTCGATAGATGGTTTCAAGGAAAAACACCAAGGGATGTGTGCCCAGAAATTTTTCCTTGATTAGTAGAATCCTTTAATCACAGTAGCTGATTTCAACTTGCTTTCGGATCACTTCCTCAACAGTCAGCTCCGTGGAATCCAAGATGATCAACTGTCAACAATACTTACCAAAGGTTTGGACACCAAGTGTTCGCGTTGGGATAGAAATGGGAACTTCACTGTTAAGTCATTCTACACTTTTCTAAATGACGGAGGACTTAGGAGCCTACTCAACAATTCAATTTGGAAAGGAGACTGCCCTCTCAAAATTAAAATCTTCAATTGGCTAGCCCTAGACAACAAGATCTTAACCCTAGATAATTTAGCAAAATGAGGTTATAACAACATCTCCACATCCACCTGTGAGCTTTGTTACACAGCGATTGAGATAGTATACCACATACTCCTGAACTACCCATTTGCATCAAGGATTTGGCCACACTATTCTGCCTTTTTCAATGTCCCAAACATGGCAACCACACTTGAAGAGATTTGGGCTCTTTGGTCTAACAACAGGAGTATCACGAATCTTAGTTTGGGAAATCTCTTCATTTGAGCTATTTGGTGAAATTTTTGGCTTGAATGGAATAATCTCATTTTCTCATGCATGGCATTAGCATCGCATCTTTCATTTATATTTAAAATTGATCATATACTCATTGCTTGATTAAATGTAGCTCCTAATTTCCGAAAAACCACACTTGAAGAGACACTCCTGGCCATCAAAAAGAGCCTTGAGTTTGTGGGACCTTTGACCTCTGCACTAAGAGAGTTGAGCACTTCCTCCTCACATACCGATACTCCCGACACAACTATTTAATCCTATATTTTCTACTTATTAGCTTCTTCCCTCCACCCCTTGTGGATTTCTAGTGATTTTTTTTTCTTGTTTTGTTCTTTTTTTTTTTTTTTTGTGTTTTCTCCGTTGGATGTGATGTGATGTACTTATTATCTCTTTCTTTGGTTTTGTTATTTGTCTTCTTTGTTTTGTATTATGTTTTCTTCTTTCGTAATGAATTAGTGATTTATCTATTTTATTCAAAAAAAAATAGTACCTAGCCATCAAAGTATGGTTTATATTTAAAACAAACCATATATATATATATATATATGGTTGTAAGGATTTCTCAAAGGGTTGGCATTGCCACACCATTGAATGTAATTTTATTTATTTGAGATAAAAATTAATTTTATTTAGACCATATATTATTTTTCAAAATATTGAACTAATTTTTTTTTTACCAAAATGTGTTAACTATAGGTCATCTTTATTTTAAAAAAATAAATTCATTTCTTTCAGGATCAATCTAATATGCGGTAAATGGCCTATCTTAAAAAATCTATATAATATAAATCAAAATTAGTATCTAGCACAAATAAATGAAGAAAAATAACAAGTCATTGAAGGATATTTTAGTAATCTCATCCCATCCCAGCCACTGAGGCCAATTTCGTAAACTCAAGCATCATATCCTTCCATAAATATACCCCATATCTGAGAGTGTAATCTAAGTTATAATTAATAAATGATCCGGCGAAAAAAAGGAAACAACTAAAAATATTAATTTTCTATTTTTAAAAAAATCAAACTCAAATATAGAAATAAATTTTTAAAATTCAAAACCGCAACAAGAAAAGGAAAGGGTATATTCGTAAACTCAAATAGTCGTGTAATGATTCGTTTCTCAAACGGTTAGCAAAGAATGGCCTATAAAAGAGCACAAAGGGAAGACTGCCAATTTAGATCTTTCTTGAAACCCCGCGTTCTCATCCACACGGTGGTCTCCCGCCCTCTCCCTTCGGGAGGGTCGGAGCTCACTCCTTTGGAGCCTTGAAGCTCCCAATCATGGCTTCTTGCAAGGAATTAGGGTACCGGAGCTCAGCTATGCTTGGGCGGAGTGCTTTGAAGCTCTTCCCCTTCCCCTGCCACCGTGGCTCCCTCGCCCTCCGACGTCGCCCACCTGGGGGACTCTCTGTCACTTCGTCTCTCGGCCCCGTCATCGGATCCGCCGCCGCCGTGGTCTCCGGTGGGTCGCACGCCGCTGTGACATCAACCCTGGCTCACGTTGCTGTCACGGCGGTTGCGATCGCCTCCGGCGCTTGTCTTTCAACAAAAGTTGATTTCCTCTGGCCTAGGGCGGAGCAGATGCCTGGTAAGGGGTTCTTGGATTCTTATCTTTGAGTCATGATTTCAGATAGTATTTGAAGAATCCTTTGCTCATCTTGGATTTCTAATCTTGTGAGATGTAGTTCTTGACCTTAAAGTTTCTCTTCATCTGCGTGGATTATATTAATTACAGAAATCATCGAGGTATGAGTGTATATTTAGATGATATTCAGTATTTTTTCTGAGAGGATGGATATCTTGCAAGAACTGTAAGAAGCTTTTTAGATTGTTTTAATATTTAAAGTGAATTTTCAGTGACAGATGCTATTACTAAATCTAGAATGACATATTTAGACATTTCTTGTCACCAAGGATAGGCTCTACATAAATATGTTTCATGTTGTATAAGTATTGTTATGCTGTACAAATGTGTGAGAATTAGTATTGTTGGTCATGTTAATCTTGATGTTCTCGAGCTGGGTTTTTATAGGTCTTGTTATTCTTGTTAATCACGATGTTCTTGTGCAGGATTTTTAGTATAATCAAATACTTTTAGTTTATGCTTTGTTAAGAATTTGTTTTATTTTGTGCCTCATATTTCTTTTGTTGATTTTGTGTGATGATACAGATTCTTTTGTACTTGATGGAGTGGATGTAACAGGGTACCCAATATTCAAAGAAGAAAAGGTTAGCATTATAATCTCAGGCTCACGGTCTTTTTTGTTTTATATTTTAATTATATTGTTGCTTTGTTGTTCCTTTTCTTCTGATGGTAGGTGCAGAAGGCCATTGCATTTGCAAATAAGGCTCATCACGGCCAGTTTAGGAAGACTGGGGATCCTTATATTACTCATTGCATCCATACAGGAAAGATTTTGGCAGCTCTGGTTCCATCCACTGGTGAAAGAGTATATTTCCCCAATTCAGTGCTCATTGCATTTTCTGCTGATAGTTTATAATTGCAAAAATACATGTTGATCCACTTTTTATACATAGTAAAATCTTGTTCATAAGTAATATTAGTCTTTCATTCTTCTTTCATGATTCGGTTTGTTTTTACAGGCTGTAAACACAGTTGTAGCTGGCATTCTTCATGATGTGGTTGATGACACAATAGAAAATTTGAGCTGCATAGAAGAACATTTTGGAGATGATGTTGCTCATCTAGTTGCTGGCGTGTCAAAATTAAGCTATGTAAATCAGGTATGCTACAAAGAATCATGGTTGTGCAAAAAAGGTAACAGCTGAAATAATTGCAGAGCCTTTTTTAATCTCATCAGTAAGAACTCTGGATTTTTTTTTTTTTTTTTTTTAACTTTTTTTAGTTTGTTTATTTGTTCACAATTGTCCTTCAATATCAATTTTCTAATGTCAAAAAAAAAAAAAAAAAAAAGTGACTTTGCTTCTATTTGCTGATGTTTCAGACTGTATATTTTTTCACAAAAGGCTGAAATCTTTCATTGTTAGACAATCTGATGAATGGATAGAGATTGAACCTCCTTTCAAAATTTTCATGGTAGCTAACTTTCAGCATAATGTTTGTTGGGTATCTAAGTTAAGAGAATTTTTATTTGACTTTATCTATTGTACAGTCTATTTGGAGGACTTGCATTAAACAGGAGGACCTAATCTTAGTGCTGCAGGTTACATTTCTGCAGTCCAAGTTTGTATGCAAGATTCTGGGTGCAATAGAATGCATAGCACAAAAAGTACCGACTATGGAACTGAAGTAATGATTGAGAGTAGCTTGACCGCTTTTTCAGCGATATATGGAAGATGTGGCTTATATAAATGCTGATCTAATTCCCATGCTTGAATTATGATATTAGCACTTTTGAGTATAAATGTGTGCTTTTAATGTGTAATTTAGCGAGTTTGATTTATGCCTTAAGGTTCTCACATGATGTGCCTATGATGAGTGTGTAAATCTGATAAAATTGCAGCTTTTACTAATTCATTACCTCTCTTATGTACACATTCTATGCAGCTGCTGCGGCGTCATAGACGAAACAGTTTTAGTGAAAGTTCTTTGGATCCTGATGAGGTAAAATACTTGCAGCACTTGTAGATGTTCTAAACCACAATAGTCTTTTCATTGCTATTTTTCACCCAGGTGTAGATTTCCACTGTCTTATGACTAAGATAAATAATCTTGCAAAACATGATACATTGAAGCTTGTACTGATCCATTACCTGCTTAACTTCTGATCATTTTGAATTGTATTTTACATGGACTTTGATTGCAAGCATTGATATAATCCCTTGGTTTTTGTGGTGTTTTGATCTATTTCACTGTTTCCTCCTCCTTCTCATTATGGCAATTATTTGAGCATGATTTAAAAATAAAAGTATATGATACACATTTTTTCTTCAGGTTGTGAGCCTATGGTATTTACTCATTTTTCTTGTTAATGTTTTGATGCATTGAGTTCATTGTATGGAAGGAAGATTTAAGCTCAAAGCTTTTCATAAAATTAAAAGTTTGTGTTATTTGTGAAAAGCTAAACAATTCTTCAAACTTGGCAATTTAAAAGTTATACCTTTTGACATCTTGTCTGTAATGACGGAAATCATGGAGTATGTTAAATGGCATCTATATTATTTGATCTATGATTGTAATGTAATTTAATCACATGTCTTACATAAGAAAAGCTTTTGTATTTAATATTATATTATTTGATCTGTGATTGTAATGTAATTTAATCACATGACTTGCATAAGAAAAGCTTTTGTATTTAATATTTTGGATATTTTATCTGTTTGTATGTTAGGCAAATAATCTGCGCGTTATGCTCTTGGGCATGGTTGATGATCCTCGTGTGGTTCTCATTAAGCTTGCTGACCGACTGCATAACATGAGAACAATGTATTTTTTCGTCTTCCTCTTATTGCTTCTCAATGATCTAGAAAGATATCTGGTATCTTAGAAGTTGCATGCTTTTCATGTAGTCTGAAAAGTTTAAGCACATCCATGATGAAAGTCTAGGTGCAGCTATATCAGTAGTATATCTATTCGTTATAACAAATTGTAGAATCTCTTCTATTTACTTGGTTATTATGCTTCATCTTATCTGAAAGATTTTTATTTTTCTTACCCAACTTTTTCTTACTAAGACACATGAATAAGCATGGCGGCATCAAAAAGTGTTGATTTTGAAATTAGTTGTGTTGTTGAGTGTTATTTTATTTAATTTACTATCTTAGAGAATGAGTTCATCTCTATCTATTGAAAGCAAGTTAGTAGCATAAGCATTGGACAATATACTCTATTCTCAAACATATTCACAGTTGCACTAATAATTTATTGATATTTTTTGAATCATATGACATTATTTCAATACAGAATCTAGTGGGATATGTCAATATATCATGAACTATTCTCAATATGTACTGATTTTTATTTGATCTCATACAAATATATGGCCGTAGTTATGGAACACTTATGTTATGGGTAAGGTTCTGCCATTTTGCCTAGGTTTTACTACCTGAAACTGCTAAACTACATGATTTTTTTTCAAGCATATATTCTTTGAATGCTATGAAATACTTAGATGCATTATTTTCCTTTCAGTTATGCGTTGTCATTGCCCAAAGCTCATGCAGTTGCTCAGGAAACATTGTCTATATGGTGTTCCCTTGCTTCTCGATTGGGAGTTTGGGCTTTAAAAGCTGAAATGGAAGATTTGTGTTTTGCTGTACTTCAGGTTTGTTCATTAATTTTGCTCCTTAAATAGGTATTTATGGAGCATTTTTTGGCCAAAAGCGCATTTTATATGCATTTGTGTTCTCTTTAGTAGTTTAGAACCTCGTTATAACTGATGAAGTTTGACCAATTCAATTGTAGAAAAAATGAACCTTTTATTTCCCATCTTACCGCTACTTCATGAACTAACTTAGATATCGCAAAATGCTGTTCTTTGTCTTCTGTTAGCAGTAGAGGAATTTTGCTTTCCTATTGATTCAATTATTTTTCCTTACTTCTATCACAATTTATTAATAAATGTTCTTTTCTTTGACTCATTCCATCTTGTTATCATCTTCAGGTCTCTTCATATGTTAAGTTCTGCTTTTCAGTGACAATATGCTTCAGGCTTATGACATTGTCAGTAGTTAAGAATTTTGCTAACTTAAATTCTTGACCTAGTTTTCTTTCTCAACTTCATTTTCGTCATAAGATTATCAATAACTTGTTTTCTACGGTTTCATCTATATTGTCGTGATCATTAATTCTGCTTTTATATGTTGTCACTCTCTCCAATACACGGTTGGAAGAATTTCTTTTCATGTTAAATCTTGTTATTTTTGTGTTAAGATGCCTCAATCTAATCCTAATTAAAAATCTAATAACAACGAGCTATGTTATGTCAAGATTCTTTGTCAATGCTAAATCACCCTTAAATTCTGTTTGATTTTCTATATTGATAAAAGATTGTTTTATCCAACGGAAGTATGGAGCTCTTATTGCTAAGCTTTGTTTTAAGTTATACTGCCAGTGACACACGCATTTTTTTATTGTGTTTAGTTTGAATAATCTTAGTGTCATTTTGAGTTCCATTGGGAAAAAAGAATGATATATGACCATTATTTCTTTGTTTCACTAGATCATTTCTTTCTATATTTTATGAGTTCTGGCTAATATTTTTTTTTCCCTCCTAATCGAAGAAAGAGATTTATGACTGTGGCAGATTAGATCAGTTCTGTTAAAAGTGAAATTTTGAACATGATATGACATAGATGGATGGGAGGAGAAAGCAGTGGACAATACAAGAGTAGAAAGAGAGATACCTGCCATGCTTGCATATTGATTTCCTTTCTCTGAGATGGTGATTAAAATCAATGCTAATTGTTGTATGGCAGTTATGCTTATGAATAAATAGAAGAATCTACCCATAACTCCCAATGAACGGAAGTTTTCATATCTTTATCTTATGTAGACTTACTAATGAAGGGGTGAAAGGAGGGAAAATTCTAATTCTAGAAGGGGAAACGTGTTTTAAAGCAGTAAACACACTAGATCAAAGCGGTATTAAGGACATTTCTCCTTAAAACTTCTAGGTTATACTAAAAGAAATGGAATCATGGCCATGCAAGTTCTTAGGCTGAAATTCCATGAAACTTAATGTATTGGTCTAGAAGATATGCATTAAGCATGATACCTTTTTTGCACAGAATCAATTATTTGCCAGTGGTTATTGTCTAGATTATGGGAATTTTGTAGTACATCCAGTGTGTGAATTAATGACTTATTTATGTTATGCAGCCTCACACATTTCAGACAATGCGGGCTGAGCTTTCATCCATGTGGCAGCCGAATAACAAGACTAGAAATCTGAGAAGGTTATCTACTAAAGCTGGCTTTATTGTACCATTGCAAGATACTAATTCCATTCCCAACCATGATTTGCCTGTTTCAACAAATGAGGAGAGGGGAAATATGAGGGTGAGGGCAACATGACCTGCATAATCTTCATTCTAGTAGAAACAAAAGCCCTAAATATGAGGTTTTTGATCTAAACTTTTTTTTTAGCTCATAGTTTAAGTTGTAGAGAATCAGATCTTCCCCTCCATGATCTTTATAATTATCATTACTCAGCTTTGTAATGATGTCAATCTGGTCTTATGTGGTGTGATATTGGGCTTGCTTGAACTGTGCACATTGTGAGATTCTGTAATGCCTAAAAGGTCTGATTTATCTCTTTTTACAGGATCTTTTGCAGTCTGTGTTGCCATTTGATCTGTTGCTTGATCGAAGAAAACGAACAAGTTTTCTTGATAATCTTAAGAGCCACTCGGATGCTGCAGGAATGAAGCCTGAGGTTGTGAATGATGTTGGTATTGCCTTGGGATCCCTTGTAGTTTGTGAAGAAGCCCTTGAACAGGAGTTGCTAATATCAAATTCGTAAGAACTGTCATCCTCACTCTAGTAATATAGATATTAGAATTCTGTCATTTGTCATTTGATGTTCTATGTTGTCTGTAGTTACATCTTTCATTTTTTCCCCCAAAATGGATTACTTGTTTGTGGTTATTTCGGTGCAGTTATATTCCAGGAATGGAAATAACTCTCTCTAGTAGACTGAAAAGCTTGTACAGTATCTACTGCAAGGTATATCCAAAATCCTTTAATGTGTATATGCTGATCAGACAATAACTCTATCTAGTAGACTTGGCTGACTTATGTTTTTATTTGTCATAAAGATATTGGGACACTGAATTGTGCTGTAGGTAGTTTTTAAAGTCATAAGTATTTGCTTAGCAGTTTAAACTCTCAAGTTTGTTTATGGCTATCAAAACACTTATCCTGGAGGTAGATGTTTTAATCCATATAACCTGGGGTAGGCTAATGTGAGAGACTTAGGATGCTGTAAGTACACAAACACAGATTTTCCTGATACATTTCAGAAGTTTCACAATACCAGGTTGATTGGCTAAATCACTTATCTGATATTCTAATGGTAAACATAAAAATTAAAAAAAAATAGTTTGTAAGTTTAGCTACCATGTCACCAATTCTTTAGGGTTTAACCTTGGAATTGACTGTTTCATGACCAAAAATTTCCTGCCTATGGGCTGTTCCTTCACCTTGGATTATACAATCACTTCATGAACCTTGACTTCCTAACATCATCGTTCGATTGCACTTTTGCATTGTGTTGAAAACATTTTTTTTTTCTGAATCACTTCTAACTGTGTTATAGCCTTTCCAGTTTCTAATAGAGTCTAGTTTGACTATATGAAGTTGACTCTCATTTCTCTAATGTATTTCTATCAAGTTTAATATTTTATAGGAGTTCCTTATATCAAACTTACCACAAACAGATGAAACGGAAAGACATTAACATCAAACAAGTTTATGATGCTCGTGCACTAAGAGTTGTTGTTGGTGATAAGAATGGGAAATTACATGGACCTGCAGTCAAAAGCTGCTACAGTCTTCTTGATATTATACACAGGTAGCTAGTACAAGCAAGTTTGTGCTCATCATGTAGACTTCCCTGAGTACATCTATTTGCTGATGTCATTGCTTTAGCGTTGAATTGGCTGTTTTTTATTACAGTTGGAACAACTATTGGCGTTTTCTTGGAAATTTACCCTGCATCTGTTGTATAGTGCTCAAAACTAAATAATGAAATCAAACTATCTTAAATTTTAATAGGCAAGCCTTGTATTCAGTTGTTGTTGTATTACAAGTCTGATCACTTATCTGATTCATAGAACTTCTTGACCATGTCATACAGGTTGTGGACCCCGATTGATGGCGAGTTTGATGATTACATTGTCAACCCTAAGCCAAGTGGTTACCAGGTAAATGTCATTTTATAATATGTGATTAGCCTTTTAAGTATTTAGCATGGTGAAATACATTTCTACAAATAGCTTTCATATCTATGTTCTTTTATTTTACAAATTGTATCTAAGAGTGTATGAAGCCTTACCTGAGGCCCTGAGATATTAATGGACTTGACTAGCAAGTGGCAGTTGATTAGATACTGAGGAAAAATTCTGTCATTAGACTAGGTACTACCACGATTAAGAGTAAGGGAAAGAACTGATTGATTATCTGGTTTAAAAACTTAAGGAAGCTGTAGTTTTCTCTACTCTCTGAATTTCTTGGAATTCCATAACTTGATATACTGGCAAGGATCTCAAGTATTGAGAGTTGAGTTCAACATATGTATAAATAACCATACCATGTTTACTGTGCAGTGACCAATATTATATTTGCGCATGATGCCTATACCTGTGTCCACATGATAAAATTATAGTAGATATAATATGCCAACATTGATGTGACCTATATGCTTTTTGTCTTGCTTGCTTTGAATTTAATATGCAATGATATGTCTAGCATCTTGTTATGCCAGTTAAATGATCATTATATTTAATGGCTTATGCATGCATGGATTTTTTTAATAATTTTTTTATTATGATGTATAGAGAAATGATAATATAATAATAACTGCTGTAAGTATGGACAAATTGTAAGTATGATGTTGATTGTGGAAAAAATGATGCAAGTGCTTCATTTTTGTGGCTAATATGCATGGTTTGACTTGATGTTATGCTATTTTTTGTATGAACATGTGGCTTCGATCGAATTGATGTTATATATAATGAGTTAAATGGTGTGATGTGAATCTAGTGATTTACTGTTGGATACGTGGGCTCTATATCTACCAGTTAACAAGTGTCTCTTTTCCTGATTGTTTTGGGTTCTTTTCTTCTGATGGAAAGCGCCTTGTGTTTGCCTTGTTCTTGAATTTTCATTGTTATACTCCTGTTTTTGCAGTCACTGCATACTGCAGTGCTAGGTCCTGATAGCTCTCCTTTGGAAGTACAAATAAGAACCCAGGTACAACACTTCTAGCACGGATTATGCAGGAGAATCAAAATTATTGATCATCTGATTTTTATCATGGTACCTTTTGCATGAAGCGGATGCATGAGTATGCTGAATTTGGACTCGCTGCCCATTGGTTATACAAGGAGAGTAAGGATGAGACTGCTGGTAGCATGGATGATTCTAAGATCAAACCATCAACCTATGAAACCAATTATCTAGAGGATGAAACTTATGTTGAAGATAGTGTAAATAATAAGTATGCTTCCCTGAAAGTAGGGCATCCTGTTCTCAGAGTTGAGGGTAGTCAATTGCTTGCAGCTGTCATTGTCAGGTTTGGGATGTGAGCTTTGATGTTTAATCAGAACCTTCTTCATTTGTAGTTCAGAAATTCTTAGATTTTCTTTTGCAGGGTGGATAAAGGTGGAAGAGAGCTTCTAGTTGCTGTGAGCTTTGATCTCGAAGCTTCTGAATCAGTTGCAGAAAGACGATCTTCTATCCAGAAAAAACATTGGGAAGATTTTGCTAGGCTGTATAAAAAGGTCTGTTTTATTTATTTCTTTTTTTTAAAATCTTGCTAATGCTAGTGGGGAAATTTGGTATGAACAAAAGGCTTGATAACATTTTGTTCTTTTTTTTAATCTAATTTGATTAACCTTCAACAACACTATCATGGCAGATGAAATTGTTCAAACTAGCTGTGGTTTTGACCTGCTCTTATCAGAAATTAGCATCCTCTTTAAATATTTGAAGTAGAATTTGCATTGTTTCACATACTATTAAGTCTTCTACCCATAACTGTATGCGATTTATATTGATAACTTTACTTTTTGAAAGGCGTGGTATCTGAAAGTTATGAGATACTAAATAGGGTTAAGATGTTGATTTCAAGGAAGTACCCTGGTTTTCCATTTAAATGACCATTCTTTATCATGATCATGTTATGTAATGCATGATATCTATGCTGATAAATTCTCATATTGAAAGGCATGGTATCTGAAAATTGTGGGATATTAATGGGTTTATGCTGATGATTTCAAGCAAGCTATAACACTTCATAGAAGGTTTGTGCTAATGATTTCAAGCAAGCTATGCGCTGAATTTTCATAAAAATGATCATCTTTTATCGTGATTATTATATGTAATGCATGGTATCTTGGTAGGTCAGATGATCAATTTGATTTTTGGCCACAAAATCTGCCAATTTTATT
Organism: Dioscorea alata; assembly: GCA_020875875.1. NCBI lineage: Eukaryota > Viridiplantae > Streptophyta > Magnoliopsida > Dioscoreales > Dioscoreaceae > Dioscorea > Dioscorea alata. Next base: position 22,496,446 of record CM037014.1, on the reverse strand, counting down.
TTTATTTTTATGTTTATTGGCATGTTAATTTTGGAAGGCATTTAACTGATTATGGTTAGGCTTTTCCATTGACATTGCTTAGAACATTGGTTGCTTGCTCATGACATGACATTCACTTCAGCTAATTATCTGGATCTAATTGGTCTTTCAGGTTTCTGACCAGTGGTGGTTTGCGCCTGGCCATGGTGATTGGTGTACATGCCTTGAGAAGTACACATTAAGTCGAGATGGAATATTTCATAAGGTGAATTTTTTTTTAATTATTATTGTTGCATAAGTCAAAATTACTAAAGAATTTTCACAAGCAGCACATTTTAACATCCGAATACTGTTCACTCAAAAAGTCATGGCATTTCACAGAACCAGTTATTTAATATAATAAACTTCAGAAGTAGAGAATGGAATCTTTATCTGTAACAAGGTAATTTGATTTATAGTAGAAACTCTGTTGAGAATGTGTATATCAATGGTTGCTTCATATTTTGAAATGATGGCATCTTTTTAGAGTTTCTTTGCCAATTGCCATCCATGTTATTTTTCCTTTTCCTTTGCTGTATGTATTACTAATTCATGTTTAATTATCCAATGGATGAAATATCATATAAAATAGGCATGCTTCAATAGGCTTTGGGTTTATTAATTTGATTTTCTGGTGCATTAGAATCTCTGTGTAATCACTAGGATTAAATTCTCAGGTACCATTTTGAAGGCTTGTATGCATCTAGGACACTGCCTTGGCCAGTGAACCACTTTGTTGTTTATTTTTATTTTTTTAATCTTGTTGATAGAGAGTAATTGGACCTCCATGTGAGTAGTACAATGTAGTGATCTAATGAATAACAGTAGCCTCTGCATTACCTGCTTAGAATGGTGCTTCTTGCAGGAAGACCAATTCCAGCGCTTGCTGCCAACCTTCATCCAAGTACTAGATCTAACAGAGAAGGAAGAGGCTGAATATTGGATGGTTATGTCTGCCGTTGTTGAAGGGAAACAGATCCTTTCTGTTTCGTCAGATTTAGCCAATGCTGAGAGATCCCGGTCTGAGTCTTTCAGTTATACTTCAACAGAAGATGGTATTAATAATAAGGTCAGTTACATCCTTGTCTTTTTTGCATGCCTTCATTCACTGACTTTATGAAAATTTGCTCTTCCATTGCTAAGATCGCTACTGCCTTGCATGTGCTCTAGTTTACTTCAAATTGCTCATTGTGTCTTTGCCCAGTTTGATCCATGGTATTGTGAACATATTATTGGCAACACAGGTGCTAGAGCTACGAAACCATTGCAACACATTTAGAGTAGAATCAGTCTATAACCAATATGAATGAAAGATATACATGTATATCAGTATTCACCTAATTGTGGCTATCTTGTTGAATATTGATTTGCAAATGTTATACCTGCTTAGTGAGTGTTTCCCTTCCGATATGGTTTATAGCTGGTGCTTTGAGCTCCTTTACAATAATAGGTGTATCTTTTGAGGACAATGCTTCAATGGGAGGAGCAGGTGCGGCATGGGGCAACCTTAGGACCAAGAAAAAATGTGACAACTTCATATGGTGAACCGAATTCTGTTCCTCTTGGTGAAGTAGTGATCATACGCTGGCCTCATGGTGAGATAATGAGGATGAGATCTGGTAGTACTGCTGCCGATGCTGCTCATAGGATTGGCTTTGAGGGAAAGCTAGTTTTAGTTAATGGCCAGCTTGCTCTACCACATACTGAACTGAAGGATGGTGATATAGTGGAGATAAGATTATGATTACTCTCTTTATTAGTAAGTTTCCATTGATTAAAATTGAAAGTCCCCATTTCTGTGAGACGGAAGATGTCTCATCATTGAAGATGCAGGGTAGGTTGAAGTGTAATTGGGCCCTAGCTCTTTGTACAGGTACTTCTCCATTGCATGATATTCCATTTTTATTTTCTGTACATATACATTTTAAATAATAAAAATAAATCATATGCAAGCACATATACATATACATATTTTTTTTTTTATAATGAGGAATTTAGATTTTTGGGCTGTATTATTTTTACATTTTTTGGTGGATCAACATAAACTTTGTTTGGCTAGAAATAGCCCGGTTGTGGTTGAAAATTAAGATGGAAACTGTATGTTGATAAGACATGCTGATATATTTTGTGATCAGTCATGTATTCTGAAGATCTTCCGGAGGACATGAGAAAATAATAAAAATTAGTGGACATGATGTAATTGAATCAATTCATGCGGTATGTTGATTAAGTTGTTTGACTGTTTGTTTTGTCCATCCAATAGGAACATCTTGCTATAGATCTAGTCCTTTAAGTGTCTTTTGATTCATTCATGCATCTGAGTTCTTTCAGCGTTAGCAGATCAACCAGATTTTTGAGGACATGACACTACCATGCATCACCATTGGAGTTCCTTTCAGCGTCATCTTAAGGTCCATTACTATACTATCGCCCTTGGTACTATTACATGCTAATATGATCATTTGATTTGAACTTTTCAACTGCAATTGTCTTAGAATATCTTTTACATGTCATATTGTCTGGGTCACACTTGCTTTTATTCTTGCTCTTATGAGGTATATCTAGACTTTCAGTCAATAGTAAACTCGTTTACTATCTTTCTTGATACGTTTTTTGTTGGAACAACAGCTCTTATCCTAATACACGCTAAGGGAGACTTTACTTTTATTCACAATTTTATATTATCATTACCTTTGAGCTAGTATCTCAGGATCTTTTTAGCTTGCCATGTTCTCTTGGCCAGCCTTGTTTTCATTCTTGCTCTTACGATTAATATTAGACTGCCAGTCGAAAGTCCACATATGAATGAGAATCACAGTACCAGAATGACACTAGCCACAGTGTAACTCCTTTCCTTCTCCTCTCCCTCTCTCCATACTAGCAATTGATGGATAAGAAGGTAAGACATGGCAATAATCCGCATCAACCAACAGGAAATATTGCCTTCACCCTATGGCTGATGCTGAATTTAGTTTTGGTTGATGATTTCTCCTGTTGGGATTGTTCTTCTCAAGAGATTGTCAATCACTAATTCCTTCCTCTGCTGACAAAGGCTCTCTTCTTTTGTGTTGTGGTTTTCCTCACCCTTGCAAAGCCAATATTCTAAGGGATTAACCTTTTCCGGTTTAGTGGCCATCACCCTATTTCATTCCCATGAGTGGGAGAGAGTTGACAAAACATCTACTGAATGGATAGGCAACGAAATTGGAATGATTTTGTACATCAATAGGGACCAACCCATACCATAGGAAGTTGCTTCCTGGAACGCCAGTTGAGCAAACTTATTTACTGTGCCCAAGACATTTGTTAGAATGTAGGAAATTGATTGTAGTTAGGCTTACCGCTTGAACAGCTGAACAGCAGCTCTTAGTCCAGATGGAAAAGCAAGAAACTCTGATGTCTGCTATGAAATCTGGTCAAGTTAACAACATTTGAGTCAAGCCATGCACTTCACCAGGTGCTTTACCTGCCTGAATGGGATTCATTCAGATTTTTATTCATGGAACACTGGTTCCATTTGGCTATATAAGAATATATGCGAGATGTGAAACCCTTGTGAAAATCATGGGATACTTATTTATGGAGGATTGTCTTTTCAGCATCTTAAAAGGCTTAAGGTATTAGCTTTTTTTGTTTTATATATGAACACTTCGATTAGAAAAGCATGGTTATGCTGCCACATTCAGAGAAGCAACTTGTTGTGGAAACTTTTACATGTCAAGGTCTAGTTTGCTGGAGGTGCTTTCCTGCATCATGTCCACCACTCAGGTGATCCAAATATTGAAAAGGCCAAATTATTGAACTTGAAAATTGCAGACATATCCCAATATTCTATTCCGAATATATTTATGCATGTCACATCCTCCTATCTTAATATTTTCCTGTCATCGGATACCATACGAAATGCTCTTCCCTTTGTGTTATTTCATTCCATTCCATTCCATATACTCTGCCTTCTGGTTTGCATGCTTTTAAAAATTACTTTGGTCTTCATGCGCTTCAACAGTCTTCCTATTACAAACATTATTATCACTATCACTTTCCGAATTCTTGCTTGCCATCATATTATTTGTCTTAACTCTTCACATGTCCACAAATTGGTTTGAATCTCGATGCCTGTCTTTTTACCACTTGTTTTTCACGGCAGCAACGACTTTTTTTTTTTTTTTTTTGCATTACAAATGGTGTGAGCAAATGGAAACTATTTGATATATTATTGCTTTAGCCTTTTATTGAAAGTTTTATAGTGTTAGGGTGGGTCTTCTTTAGTTCACAGCAGCCATCAATATTGCTTATGATTTAGGTGATCATATGATATCTAATTTCTTTGAATACTATGTGGTTTATTTGTCTTACTTTTTGTGATATTATTAGGTTGATTAATAATTTCATTATTCCCATGGCATTAAACAAATAAAGAGCAATAAACTATGTGATGGTTTCCCTCGGAGTTGTGCAATAAGGCCTGTTTGGATTGGTTGGTGGGCCTTGATGCCATTGCATTATTCTTAGGTCAAATAAAATAAACCGAAAGATGAGTGAATGAATGAAAAGGACATGGACTGTGATGCTTTTGGGAAAGTGGAGCATTACTTAAATATTAGTTCATGTCACACCTAGTCCAACAAGAAAGAACCAAGCTCTTAATTATATTTGTTCTTGTTGCTATCACACCCAAAAGGCCAGCAGTTTATGTATATATGTATATCTATATAGTGCTGCTAACTCTTAAAACAAAAAAATAAATAAATTAGAAAAGACCTGACCTCTTGCCGTGATTGAACCAATGAATTCATATTTCTCTTTTTAACCTTGAGATTCTCTGATTTTACAGAGTCTAGGCTAGAGCAGTAGCCTGCATTTGATTCCCATGTGAATTAAAGTGGCATTATGGCTCATTCTTGGCGGAAAAACACTTTGTAGCATTTTTACTGGTTTAGGCCATCTGTGTTTTTTGTTTTCTATTCTACAAGTTTTTTTTTTCCTTTTTTTAATATTTTTAAATAAATTTTATGATTGATCTATTTTGTATAAAAATATCTTTCATCTTTTCATCTTTTATATTACGGAGTCCATCAATATTGATGAAGCACTTGAACAAGCTGAGAAGGTGGGAAACTTCCGGTCGCTTAAGTGGTGATAGAATCAAGAACTCACCCTTAAGTGCTAAACGACTAAGCATTAAGAATAAGTCAGATTTGTTACTTTGGAAATTTTTGTGTCAAGTTAATAGTCTGGAGTAGTAGCTAGGGGAGCACTATCGTCAGCTTTTTAAAATAAATTATATTATTAATTATATATAGAAAAAGAAGAAAATTTGTCAAACTTTGTTGCCTGAGATGACCACTATTTAATGGTTGAGGAGTTGAAATAGTCAATTCAGTACTTTCCTCTCAAGTTTGGTTTAAATGAATGACTTTCTATTTTAATATATTTTCTTCTATAAAGCAAAAGAAGAAAATTTTATTAGCATTATTATTATTATTTTTGAAATTTTCTAGGAAACTAAAATAGAAGCATGAGTGTCACATCCATTCATGGTACTCTGTATGGTTTGAAATGAACCATATAAAGAATAGCTTAATGTCACAATCATCTAAAGTCATGTCATGATCAAGAAAGAGCAACTAATACCAATAAATGACTGACTTTCTTAACAAAGAAAGATATAAACCATTGTGGGCCATATCTTTTGTGGTGGGATTAGAATTAATTCCCACCCCTTTTATTTTCTTTTTCAATCCTATCCAATCCCTGAAATTTATCCAATTAAAATAAAGACTTTTTACTATTTATATATAGTAAAAGTAATATCAAGGTAGGATTTTTTTATATATATAAAAGGTGTCCTATTAATTATTTTTGACTGCTTGATTGTGACTTCTATTATTCTGTTTGTTTAACATAATGTCACTTTTATGCACAAGTCTTAGAATAAAACATAGTCTATAATGGAGGCCATGAATTGGAGGAGATTTGTGGTTCACTTTAAAAGAATGGTCAATTTCTCATACAAGGTGTGATTACTTTTCTAACTCATTGTACATTGAATATAAAACAACCAGAATTCCCTTGATATGAAGAATGGGAAATTGGGTACCAATGGAGTTTAGTATTATTTTAATAATTATGATATCAATTATGAGAAGATGTTTGGAAGGTACTTGTAAACACTTTTATTTGATAGCATTGAAATTGGGATAAATAAATATGGATAAGTATCCATATATATTTTTTTAAATGAAAAAAAAATAATTCAATAATAATTAAAGAGGACAATAATAATAAATTGAAAAGGATTGTGACGCTATTATATGCATGTCATTTCATGCAGTAATGACAGAGTCCTGTACTGACAATGGATTGAACGGTTCTCCATCAAAGCTATTCATTTCTTTTTCATTCAAATAGAATATGCACAAATCCCCATTTCACTAACAAACAACCCATAATAATGCATAAATAACAATAATAATATAACTAACATTAATTAACTATTAGTTCATAATGAGAATTTCCATTTATTTATTTAATATGTTTAACAGAAATTAGGAAACTGAAAAATCATGTATACATTTTTCTAGATCTTATAGAAAAATCCAATTTGACAGTGCAACTCCTTTTTTTCCAGAATAATATAAAAATAAATTATTTCAATATATTACCAGCATCTATTTAGAAAAAATATCAGGTTTTTTATTTAACTACTCAAATGCTTTTTTTTATTTATTTATGTAATTGTTGACCGTGATCATTTAACTTAAAATCCCAAATTATCAAACACAAAATAAATTTTATAAAAAAATAAAAAATATCATAATATATATTTATATAAGCCACTCCAAGGGTATGCACAACACATGCTTATACGCTATTATAAAAGTAAACTTTTAATTTGATTTTTATAACAAAATCTTTTGAAATACTCCTGATAATTATATATTTTAATTATTGATAATAATGTTATGAATATTGGTCTCAGGTCCTTTGTATTAGATTCTTATTTTATAAGGGTCTCGAGATTAGAATTTATATTAAGCAAAAGTAAAATATTATTAAGTTTGTGATTGCGCTTTATATCTGTACTTGCCCTAAAAATTTTAAATGGAACTATTTGTTGGTTAGTGTAATAAATATATATATATATATATATATATATATATATATATATATATATATTTTATGAGAGAAAAAAAAAAAAGATGCTTTGCTTCTTAAAGTCAGCGTACGTTTCTTTCTTCGATCAGAGCACGAATCACGTAATAAAAGCACGAAAGAAATTTTCATAAATAAATATTAGTATTAAAAATCTATTCGATGAGTATATGTTTAAATGACGAAAATAGCCCCAAGTTGTCACTTTCAGTGTGGATTTACCGAAAAACCCCGTGTGTTAGTGGCAGACTTCGTAATTAAGGGAAGTGACTGAAGGGTGTTTTCGTCCATGGGCTTTACCTTGACTACTCGCAGTGAAGTGTAGTGTGCGACGCCTGGAAAAGCAGACGCTTAGATTTCGGTAGGCGTGCCTTTTTTTTTTCTTCCTCCTTGCTCAATTAGATAACATTTTTTTTTAAATTTTATTTATTATTTAATCGGGCGGAAATATGTATATAAACCTCGACATTTTCGTTTTTAGATCCCCATAAAATCCATGTATATGTATATGGTCAAAAGTCAAGCAATTTGTTATTATTTTTATCAATATTATATATATATCAATTATTTTTAAAGGTGATAAACGGGTTGGTATAATAAGACTTTGCCATATTGTTTAGAATATCAGTAGTTTTGCCTAGTGTTTGGTTGTTGTATAGCTGCTATTTAATAGGAATCAATAGCGGTGTTGTTTCAATAAAGTCATCAAACTTTAAGTCACCGTAATTGATATATTTTCGTAGTTCTATATTTTTGTTTTCTCATTTGCTGATTTTGTAAAAAAAAAAAATGCTATTTAGTTAACCAAATAATTTGAAATAACTCTATATTTATTTATTTATTTATATATATTTTTTAAAATGGAAATCTTATGTTTTCAGTAAATATATTAAAATGGTTAATTATAAAAACTTTTATTAAAAATAATAACTAATTTTATTTAAATAATATGAATATTTTTTTAAAAAAATGATTTTTAGTATTGATTCAATCAAATTTAACTCGGATTAAATACAGATTTTTTTTCTCAAATCCAAAATTTTAAAAACCATTTTTTAAATCCACAATTATGTTTTTGTTTTTGTTTGAAAACCCCACGTCTCTATTCCCAAGCAAACAAACCAGTTAATATAAAGGTAGAATACCTTTTTTAGTCCCTGTATTTTACTCAATCTGCCCCTTTAGTCCCTATCTTTTAATTTGTCCTCAATAGGTCCCTCTATTGTTGAAATCGGGCAAATTAAGTCCAGCCTCTCACAGCGTTCTTTGCTCCGTCTATTTGTGCTGATGTGTCATTTTCACTAATTAAATATTAATAAAAAAAATATTTTTTTATATTTTAGCTTCTTCTCTAAATAAACAAGTTCGGATCCAAGATCCGAACCCAATTACCCTCTCTCCCTCTTCTCCCTTCATGCTCTTTGCCCTATCCTCTCCCTCCAAAAATTCCAAGAAAAAAACTCCATCAATATTCATCTTGAAATCATCTCTACTTATCTTCTTTTTTTACAATTGTCTTCTTTCTTTACAATAGGAAACAACTTCTCAAGCTCTCTCTCTCTCTCTCTCTCTATATATATATATATATATATATATATATATTATTCAAACAATACACTTCTTATTCTTTATCTTTTTCTTTAACTCAGTTTGTTGTGGGTTTGAAGATATAATTTCTTTGGAGAAATGAGAAGAAGAAGAAAGAGATGGACGTGGTGTTGCCGAAGGTTCATCGAAGGGTGGTGATCATGTTGTGAAGTGTATCAAGAGGAGAAGAAGAGAGCCATCACTGCCACCAATTTCAGTTGAGCGTCATCATCTTGGTTTTCGTCATCTAGGTCTTCATTTGCCGCCGTTGCCGCCACCGATGGTTGGTGGGCTAGGGTTGGAGGGAGATGATGAAGAGAAAGGGTTATTGGGTTCATATTCACTAAACCAGTTCATTTAGAAATTAGGTGAAAAAAATGTAAAAATAATTTTTTATTAATATTTAATTAGTGAAAATGACACATCAGCACAAATAGACGGAGCAAAAAAACGGCTGTGAGAAGCTGGACTTAATTTGCCCAATTTCAACAATAGAGGGACCTATTAAGGACAAATTAAAAGATAGGGACTAAAGGGGCAGATTGAGTAAAATACAGGGACTAAATAGGGTATTCTACCTAATATAAATATTGGCGGTGACTTGATTTTGGGGTAGATTGTTATATAAATGTAAAACACATTATTGATCAGTTTTAATTTTTCAAATATTATTCACCATATTTGAAAAAAATAATTTTTTTAATTAAGATTGTACATATAACCCTTTTCAGTACACTAAGCTAGATATTCCATATAAATTATGAGAACACATCCTATATTTTTAGTGAACAAATTCAATATTTTTAATTGAAATTAATATTATGCTTATTACAGTCAATAATAAATTATTATTAATAATAAAAACACATGACTTATCTTGTCAAATCAATTGCATGTTTAAATCAAAAGATTATATGTACATAAAAAAATACTTTTAAAATAATTCAGACTAACTTATTAAAATAATAGTCAAAGTGAAGATCAGTATGTTAATTGGCTTGTTTGGGACAACATTATCCTTATCTTTGATAATCTTGTGCGAGAGGGTGCAACAAACTCTGAACAACCACATGTGTGATGTGCAATGTGGATATTGAAACAATGGACCATCTATTCCTTTGCTTCTTATGTTTTCAATACTTCATGCAGCTCTTTTTCAGTTGTTGCGTTGTGGGGGAGTTGGCGCTCTTTTATTCCCAATTCTTTCCAGGATGCAAATTATTTAATTACTGTATCCTTACTTTGGATTGTTTGGCTTGAAAGAAATACTCATATTTTTAACAACATTCACTTAAAGCATAGATTTGTGCTTTCAAAAGTTATTCATATGTTCTCGAATTGGATAAATTGCAGTGACAAAAGCTAAAAGATCTAAACTAAAGAGGCCAATTTCAGTAGTTAGGTGTAGTCTGGAGTTCCTCAACATATAGACAGAGGTAGGAGATGTTCAAACAGAGTAGCAATTTGATTCTTGTGGTCTCCAGTTGCCCTCTTGAGTCATGAGTGATCTTCTTTGTTTTTTTTTTTTTTCTTATTGTTATGGCCTTCTAGGCCTTCCTCTGTTTCAAGTTTTTTTATTTTTTATTATTTTTCATCTTTTGCTCCACATCCAGTGAAATCTTGTATTTTATTTTATTTTTAATGTAAGTGGTTTATTTATTTTTATTAAAAAAATAACAGTGGAAGATAATTTTCAGCCAAGCAAGGTGGCAAATGCTGAAACATGAAACATTTCATAGGATAAGAACGAGCGTGGTGAGGCAAAAATCAAAGATTTCGGCGTTGGTAAATAGACCAAATTAAATTTCATGAATTAATATAATTTTAAAATAAAAAATTCCAAACTTATCTCAATAAACCAATTAAGACTGACCCAGCACTTTTTATTAGCTATCACATCACATTAGCTACGATGTGAAATATCGAACAACTGGCTCCACTTCTTTTCTAATCACTAATGAATTCCATTCATGACTAGTTGAGAATAATGTCATTTCCTTTTATTTTTTTAAATCAATTTTTTTTATTAGATTTGACTTTTAAGTTCACAAAAAAAAAAAAAACATTTATATATAATTAACATTAAAAAGTCTTGAAAGAGTATTTTCAATGTTATTTGTTATGTTAAGTAATAAATTTGGATAGATGTACTAGATTTTGTCATTTATGACTCAATGAATATGATTGTTTCTTTTTTTTAATTATATATACATAAAGAAAATATTAATTCATTTATTGGCTATTATTATGAAAATATGAACATTAAATGGTAAGTAAATCATACTCAATGATTTTCTTTTAAACTAAAGAAGACCAAACCCAATCATTGCCTATTCTGATCAAAACCCTCTACCAATAATTCAAATATTTTAAGAAAAAAAGTTTAATATAATTTGGTGAAAATTAGATAACAAGACATCTTGATTCTTATAATAAAAAAAGGAATGAACTATTTCTCACAATTAATAATGAATGATTATTATTATAATAATGCATTTATTAGATTATCATCTTTATTTAGATTATAATTAGATTACATGGATTACCTAACAATTGTTTCCATATAGGGCCCCCCCAACTTCATATAGACCCTTCTTCCCTGTGCCCTTCAAAAGACAATTCTACCCTTACCAATCCATATTTCCATCTTTATCACAATAGGTATTAAACCCTAAATCATAGCCTGAATTAGATATCAGGCGAGGATACAAGCGTAATTTCATCCATGAACAAACAAACCCCTCAAAAAGGGAAAAAATAATAAAAAAGCGACGGAATAAAGTGTGTTCCCGTAAAAAGCGGAAAACCGAGGGGGCCAGTCATAAAAAGCCAATCTAAATCCACTTGTCAAGATCTGAACGGCTCTCTTTATCGTAGACCCACTGTCGGATGCCACCGTACTTGAATTAAAACGATAAGTACTCGTACTTATGATAAGCTATTCGGCTTATGTACCTCCCTCCACGTTTCGAGATCTGGATGGTTCCTCGTTAAATGTACACCGTCCGATGTATACATTACTGAGATGATAAGATAAGTAGATAAGTAGTTGTGATTATCAACTGGGACAAACCTCGACAGCTACCGCGCAATTAATTGGAAAGGGACGTGCGGCTCAACTTTGAAAATTATTTAATTAAAAATATCTTGAAAAAAATCTGAGTTTTTTTTTTTAATTTGAAAAATTGGAAACAGCGACTAATGAAGGTACAAAGTCGATGACGTGGCGCGAGGAATCACGCAGAACATGGTGACCAGAATGCCCTTTGTCCTTTCCTTACTGTGAAATGACTTTTATACCCCTGTGGCATCGGAACCGACATCTTAATTTTGTTTCCCTTGGCTGTCCGTCCCACGTGACTGGGCTACTGATTTGACGAAATTAGCCCTATTGAGGGTATTCAGGGTTGGTAAATATGGAAAGTTATGGGAGTGTTTTAGGGAATTTCGATGGGAAACGGTTATTTGGGAAACGGAAGTGTTTCTATATAAGGGAGGAGAGAGAGATGGAGAGAGAGAGAGAGAGAGAGAGAGAGAGAGCAGGAGGAGAAGGTAGCACGGTGGCCGAAGAGGAAAAAGAAGAAAGGCGAGAGAGAAGTAGAGAGGAGAAGAGAAGAGGAATTAGGGTTTGTTGAAACCCTATGAATCGTAAGCCAGACTCTATTTTTCAGCTTGGATTTGTTCCATTTTCTTCTTAGTCTTTGATTTTGAATTCTCGTTGAATTGAACTGCGGATCGATGTTGGATTGAAGGGCTGTTCTTTTTTATTTTTTTTTAATTGATTTGATGTTTGATCTTTGAAGCGAGTCATTTTTTGGTGAAGATTAGTGGGTTTTTTGAAGGAGAAATTGTTTGGGTTTTTCATCGGAGAGGGTTTGTTGAGGTTTTTCGCTGGGATGTGGTTTTGAGTTGTGTGTTTTGATAGTGTGTTGAGGCTTTTGTTTCGTTGAAGTGGTAGGTGGGGTGGAGATTTGGCGTGTTTTGTATGCAAATTTGTTTGTTTTTTTTTTTTTTGTGAGTTTTGGCTCTGATCTGTGTCTCTCCTGCGAGGTTTTTAGAAGCCGATTCTGTGTTTCAGAGGGTTTTTACTAGCCGGAAGTTGTGTGTTTTCAAGGAGAGCGCTGCATCTTAGAATTTCGAGAAAGGATTCTACCCTTAATGCGAGGAAAAGGAGGCACGTGCTTTCATTGACTTCAACTTCTTCCTTGGATGTCTGTTTAATTTCATTGTGAGAAGAACAAAAAGATCTTTGCGCTGGAGCGGTTAGGGATCCCGGGAACCATGTCTTCTTTGAGCAGGGAACTTGTTTTCCTCATATTACAGTTCTTAGACGAGGAGAAATTCAAAGAAACTGTTCACAAGTAAGCTGTTTGGTGCCATGATTCTTTATTTATTTATTTATTTATTATAAAATTTTGCTGTGATTGCTGCATATTAACTCTTGCTGCATCTTGTTTGGACTACAGGTTGGAGCAGGAGTCAGGGTTTTACTTCAATATGAAGCATTTTGAGGACCAAGTTCAGGCTGGGGAGTGGGATGAAGCTGAACGGTACCTTTCGGGATTTACTAAGGTTGAGGATAATCGATATTCCATGAAAATATTCTTTGAAATAAGGAAGCAGAAGTATCTTGAAGCTCTTGATAGGTGATTTTATTTTATTTTATTTTTGTCCATGCTACTCATCTGTAGATTGAAATTAAGGCTTATTGAAGTCAATCTTCTGTTGAGGTTTTAAATTTGGCACTGGTTTTTTCATCAGACATGATAGAGCAAAGGCTGTTGATATACTTGTTAAAGATCTCAAGGTCTTTGCATCTTTTAATGAAGACCTCTTCAAGGAGATAACACAATTGCTTACTCTTGAGAATTTTAGGTAAAATTGGGGTTGGGGCGGGGAGAGTGTGTTTGGGGTGTGTGTGATGGCTTTTGTTGTTAATATTGATACACATCCTGAACTGGTGGACCTGCAGGCAGAATGAGCAACTTTCTAAATATGGGGATACAAAATCAGCTCGAAATATAATGCTGATGGAACTGAAGAAGCTTATTGAGGCTAATCCATTGTTCCGTGATAAGCTTGCCTTTCCATCTTTTAAAGCATCTAGATTGCGAACATTGATTAACCAAAGGTATTCATATTCTTTGTCCTTATTTATGAAACTACTGCTTTTCTGTACATATCACAGATAGCAGTTTTATTTAATTTTAATGGTTTCTGACGGGTGATTTCTAATCATCACTATTCATGTGTCATATTTGCTAACATAGATTCCATCAAGATATTTGATCAGAGTTTCCAGTTGGTGATTCATGAGTAGTTCATCACACAATTTTACTGAAACATTAAAGACACATCATTTTATTACCTTTATGTGTCAATTGTGTACTCAAATGATCAATTGCTTTCATGATGCCATTACTATCCATCAATATAAACTAAATGCAACATCCTGGGACATTTCATACTATTTATATCTCCAGTTTTTTGTCGTTTTCTTTCTTCTTGTTTCATGATCTTTTATGAATAACTTAATTGATCGGGTGCTTTTTCTCATTCATGTTTGTGCTTATAGTCTTAATTGGCAGCATCAGCTATGCAAAAACCCACGTCCTAACCCTGATATCAAGACACTCTTTACTGATCACTCATGTGCACCTACTAATGGAGCACGCACTCCACCCCCTGCAAACAGTCCCCTTGTAGGACCTATTCCTAAAGCTGGGGGGTTTCCTCCAGTTGGTGCCCACAGTGTAAGTGTTCAGCACAACTATTGATATTGATATGCATGTCTTGATATTGAATACATGAATGTAAAATGACTACTGGATGCAGCCCTTCCAACCGGTTGTTTCCCCATCTGCAAGTGCTATTGCGGGATGGATGTCAAGCGCCAACCCATCATTACCACATGCTGCAGTGGCTCAAGGACCACCAGGTCTTGTGCAACCTCCCAATACAGGTGATTTTCTGCCTTGCTTCGATCATAGCATGATGCCTATTCATAATCTTTGGCTTTGGTTAATCTGTTTGACCTAAATGCTCATATATGTTCTAGCTGCATTTCTGAAGCATCCAAGGACTCCAACTAGTGTTCCTGTTATGGATTATCAAACTGCTGAATCTGAACACTTGATGAAAAGAATGCGTGCTGGTCAACCTGATGAGGTTTGGAAGTAGATATGGGTATTAGTAGGCATTGTTTCTTTCTGGAAAATGTAATCAAGTTGGACAGGCCACTAACTGCAGCCATGTTTTAGGTATCATTCTCCGGTACAAACCATCCACTGAATATTTATTCACAAGATGATCTTCCCAAAACTGTGGTACGGACGCTTAATCAGGGTTCCAATGTCATGAGCTTGGATTTTCATCCACAACAACAAACAATTCTTTTAGGTATTGACGCTATATTCTGGCTTGTTTGTGATGGCTTAGCTGAGCATATATATATATATATATATATATATATTTCACTTCTTTGTGGGTTTGATATTGGTCTTCAGTTGGAACAAATGTTGGTGATATTGGAATCTGGGAAGTTGGATCTCGGGAAAGAATAGCTCACAGGCCTTTCAAGGTTTGGGACATCTCTAATTGTTCCATGCCCCTACAGGTATTTTTCTTTCTATTTATCCTAGTACCTGTAATGGTTGAATTGAAAACTCCAAGAGGTATTAGCTTGGCTGCAACATCATAACTTAATTGTTTGTTTACATCATCCTATTACTTGGCTAAACTTGTTAGGCAGCATTGGTGAAAGATGCCACAATCTCAGTTAATCGATGCTTATGGAGTCCAGATGGATCTGTACTGGGTATATTGAAGACCAAATACTTGTTAATGTACAAATCTTCTAATTACTTGATTTGTTTTTCTAATATGAGAATACCTTGCAGGTGTTGCATTTTCGAAACATATTGTTCAAACGTATGGTTATAGTCCTAATGGAGATTTGAGACAACAACAAGAGGTGAATTTCAAGTGCTTTTTTGGGCCAATCAACTTTTTATTAGTTTCTGACATATTACAATCTTCTCATCATATCCTGGTGCAGATTGATGCACATACTGGTGGTGTCAATGACATTGCATTTTCTCATCCGAACAAGAGTCTATCTATTATTACCTGTGGTGATGATAAGACAATTAAGGTTAGGTTTTGTGTGTTTTTATTTCTATAATATGCAAAATTGAAATAATTGTGGTTCCAAATATTATTTTCTCAAAAATGTATCGAGAGAATCTTTTTCATATGGATTATCAATCAAATGGCAGGTCTGGGATGCTACAACAGGTCAGAAGCAATATATTTTTGAAGGCCATGAAGCTCCTGTATATTCTGTCTGCCCTCACTATAAAGAAGCTATTCAGGTGAACTTCCTGGCAAAAGATGTTAATTTTTTAGAGTAAATGTTCAATTAATTTTATTTTCAGTTTGGGAATCAATTTCATGCATATTAATTGGTTTCCCATCTGGAATTGTCTGGATAATACAACTCTGTAATATGTCTATTTTTCATTTATATTTTAAAATCCCTCACTCCAGATCTTCTGCAGTTTATCTTCTCAACTGCTATTGATGGCAAAATCAAGGCATGGCTATATGATTGTCCATCATCTAGAGTTGATTATGATGCTCCTGGACACTGGTGCACAACAATGGCATATAGTGCTGATGGATCAAGGTGAAAGTTTATTTAATGATGTGCAATTGTACAAATTCACTGGAGAAATGTTAACAACCACCAAACTCTACCCAATCCATTTGTTTTCATTTAAAAGAATTTGGTGGAGTTCAGATTTTTTTTTTTTTTTTTAAATTACAAACTTTGTTGACTATTCTGTTTTTCATATTTTCTGCAGACTTTTTTCTTGTGGAACTAGTAAGGAGGGTGAATCATTTTTAGTTGAGTGGAATGAGACAGAAGGGTCCATTAAAAGAACATATTATGGATTTAAAAAGCGATCTTTAGGCGTTGTCCAATTTGATACAACTAGAAATCATTTCTTGGCTGCTGGGGATGAGTTTATGATTAAGTTTTGGGACATGGACAATACTAGCACACTGACTACTACGGATGCGGAGGGGGGATTACCTGTAAGTACAATTCAACACCTACATAAATTTTCTCTTGCTTTAAATTTGAAGGCTGCAAGTTTTGTAATTTTGCCTGCTTTCTAATTTGTAGGCGAGTCCCCGGCTGCGATTCAACAAGGAGGGCTCGTTGCTCGCAGTTACAACTAGTGATAATGGAATTAAGATCCTGGCAAACTCTGATGGGCAACGCTTGATAAGGATATTGGAGAGCAGGACTTCTGAGGCTTCTCGAGTTCCTCAACAAATTAACATTAAGGTAATGCTGTCATATGTCTGAATTTTTTTTTCTTGAGATGTGAGGCTATATGTGGTGAAAACTAATGCTGCACAGTGCATCTTTTAAAATGAAATTGCTCATGGCCTGCACAAATTACTTGTGCCTATACCAAGATTTATGTTGGCAAGTTTGTTCCTATCTGGTCCTTGCAGAGCTACTTGCATAACTGCTAAACTGATGATGGTAATTATAAGGCTGGGAATCACTGCTTGGCTAAGTTCTATGTAGAAGCTAAAGTTAGGCCACTTGCCTCTCATTCATGCATGCAACCCATGATAATCTGTTCAGATCGGCAAGAACTTGTAGATTGATAAAATTTTGACTGATAAAATTTGTCCTCTTTGTTTCTCTTTATAAAGAATCTAATCATGTTTGATCTTATAAATTGCTTATTGCTTGTCGTTAACTGAAAGGGATCTTCTGCATGTTTGCTTATTCCAATCCTGATCTTAAGACAAAAGATGCTCACTGCTTTCTAATGATTTCAATTGTACAGCCTACAATAATTAGTGGCCTTGCTGTTTCAAGTGTTTCTGCTCCTCTGGCTGCATCCCTTGACCGAATCCCTGCTGCAGTGTCTATGAGTAGCTTAGTGAGTTAATTATGCAGTTTCTATGTAGCAGTATAGTTTAGAACAGCCAGCTATTGGACTCTAATGTATAATAAAATTGCAGGCTGCTGCTGATAGCAACAGAACAGGAGACGTTAAGCCTAGGATTTCAGATGATGTGGATAAGATTAAGATATGGAAATTGGCTGAAATCATTGATTCTGCCCAACTCAAAGCCTTAAAGTTGCCTGATTCATTATCTGCGATGAGCAAGGTATCACATGTATTTTGCAGATTATTTAAGAAATGAGGAACATGAAGCAAACTTTTTGTTGATTTTAAAAATCCTTCAATTGCTCGTAATGCGATTTTTTCTGGATATTATATTAAAATTTGTCCCTTCCTATGTGGGATCCTTTACTGCATTCTCTCACTGGGGAAGATTTTTTATTGTTTGCTTGGTTATCAACCCAAAGTGTCCTTGAAAATTGCAGATTGTGCGGTTGCTGTATACAAATTCTGGGTTTGCCGTGCTGTCACTTGGGTCTAATGCAGTACATAAGCTGTGGAAATGGCAGCGCACTGAACGAAATCCCTCTGGCAAGGTCAGTCTCACTGCATTTTTCTATGCAACTACTCCCTTTTATATTTGCTGCCTGATGACCAGTTTGTTTCTTTTCAGAGCACTGCATTGGTGGCACCTCAGTTATGGCAGCCATCAAGTGGAACTCTCATGACTAATGAAATAAATGATAGTATTCCAGCAGAAGAATCATCTGCATGCATTGCCTTATCTAAGAATGATTCCTATGTTATGTCTGCATCAGGTGGAAAAATTTCTTTGTTCAACATGATGACCTTCAAGGTATGTTGTTCAAAGCTACATGATATACTCTAGTTGTAGTTTAAATGCTTAAGTTTTCTTCTTCAATTATTTGTTGGCTGGTCTTTATATCGTCACTGAATCTGGTGAGCTGTTCTGTAGGTTATGACAACTTTTATGTCTCCTCCTCCTGCTGCTACCTTTCTGGCGTTCCATCCTCAAGATAATAATATCATTGCAATAGGAATGGAAGATTCTACCATTCAAATTTATAATGTCAGGATTGATGAGGTAATTGCATGGCTCCTACAAAGTTCTACTTTGTTTTGTTGCTTAAATTTTCATTGTAGATTTGTTGGGCGAAGATCTGTGCCAATGTTTTTGTATATTGGTGCACTTTCTGACCTACTGTGTTTTGCTCTAGAAATTCTCAATGCATTGTTTTGCTTCATAATTACATTAATTATTTCATGGGCCATTTATTTTTTCAGTTTATTTCAGACATCTTTTCGAAAATCATGGTAACTTTTTTTAAAATGTTAACATTGTTTGTTTTCTGTTTTCAACTCTGCAACTTCAGTTGGTCATATTTTGTGTGTACAGGTTAAAACAAAGCTCATGGGCCATCTTAAGAAGATCACTGGCCTTACATTTTCCCAGGCGATGAACGTACTAGTTTCATCAGGTGCTGATGCACAGGTAATTATTAAATCCTCAGAGTGTTGGTATATACTGGAAAAGAAATTGGAAATCAATTATATTTAATATGTTAGACCATCATATGAGGTGGAAATTGTTTAATGCTTTAGTTTGAGTCATCACCACTTGTCTATTGATAATATTTAAATCCTCCATCAGATAGTGTAATGTGGGACTGAGTTGGAAATCAAGGATAACTAACAGACAAGTTTAACTATCATCTCTTATGGAAATTGTCTAATGCGCTGGCCTATGCTGTGGCCATTCATATACAAATGACAACTATCGGATCTGTGGATATTATGGGGCCACAGTGATTCATCATCTTCTATTGCATTTGCAATTTCTTTTTTTACTCCAAAAAAGGGTCATTATCTAATGAGTTGCATCACAGTTGTGTGTCTGGAGCATTGATGGATGGGAGAAAAGGAAATCAAGGTTTATTCAGCCACCACCCGGTCGTGCAAGCCCATTAGTTGGAGATACAAAAGTTCAGTTCCACAATGATCAGACACATCTCTTAGTTGTCCATGAAAGCCAACTTGCAATCTACGATAGCAAGCTTGAATGCTTGCGCTCGGTGAGTCCTGTCCTTCATAATACAGATGAATCTTTTCTATTGATGCTTTTCAAATCCAAAATTGAAGGGGAACCTTTTCTGGTAAAATAACTTGTTTCAGGGGTCTTTAATGACCCAGCAACCTCATCCAAGAATTTCCTTCGTTTATTTTAAACCAGCACATACACAAGATCAACTGATGGTTTTGACTGCTCCAGTCTTTCTATATTATACTGTGATGCATTGAGGCAGTAGAAGTGATCAATAAGAAAATAGTTGAAGCACTTAGGTCCTAGGATATCCTAGCATGATGATTGGTGTTGAATCTGTTGGTTTTGATCATCGTATATATTGTTCTTTCATCTCTCAATTCAATAGGGTTCATGTTCATCCAATTATTCGTTAAACAAAACTTACGGATTGGGGTTTCATCTGTGTTGCAGTGGTCTCCTAGAGACTCGCTTCCTGCACCCATATCAAGCGCTATATACTCTTGTGATGGTCTTTTGGTGTATGCTGGGTTCTGTGATGGTGCGGTGGGAGTTTTTGATGCAGAAAGCCTGAGGCTCCGATGCAGGATCTCTCCTGCTGCTTACTTAACCTCTGCAATTGCCAGGTTAGTGAATGATTTTGATTTGTGACTCTTACTCCTCTATCTTCATTCTCAACCCGAACCGAACATTTGAGTAACTCATTCTGAATGTTTTGATGGCTTCACTGCAGCGGAAGTGTCTACCCTACAGTCATTGCCGCTCATCCGGCGGAGCCCAACCAATTCGCATTGGGGATGAGTGATGGTGCAGTTCATGTGGTGGAGCCATCAGATGCGGAGCCGAAATGGGGCTCTTTGCCGCCACCTCAGGAGAATGGAACCCTACCATCCATCTCAAACCCTGCTTTGAGTAATCAGACCTCAGAACCACCTGCCCGGTGACAGGGATGGCCTTCATTTCACATTCAAATCATCATAGAAACAGCTTGTAAACCCTGTAACAACTCAGGGTAAATGACTAAATATCAAGCACAGTTGGCCCTCTCTATTTTGACCCACCCAAGGCCATGCTACTGCTCTAGGAGATGGCTATCTTTCCCTCCTTGTAAAGCTTTGTAATGTTTTATTTTTAGCCTTTTTCTTTTTCTCGTTTTTTTTCAGAGGGTTGGGTTCTATGGAGGCAAGGAAAGGATCATTAGAAAGTTGTAGTCATAATTATCGGAGTCATGACATTCATTATGATCATCTTCTTGACCTCCACCTCTTGTGCAAATTGGCAGCTACTTATGGCATCTTAGCTACCTCTGAAGGCCATGTTTGAATGACTAACGAATGTTGTTTTATTTATCTGTGCCCCTTTTACAAATGCTCATATTTTCACATTCAGGAGGTACCCAACACTAAAAACCACCATATATATATATATATATCACACACAAAAAAAAAAAAAAACAGTATATTGGAAATGATTTATAGAAGCCTTTGTGAAATGTTATTTTGCAATCAGGTCCTTCAAGGATGAATTTGCCGGAATAATAATATTACAGCATATTCTTTGTTTAGAATAATAATGCTAATAAAAAGATCATTTCCCTGTTTCGCTTGCCGTCCAACGCTATCGGCAGCCGGGAATCAAAGAAAACTCAAGCTAATGGCATCGGAGAAGCAGCGATCCCTCCTCCTCGAATCCGCTTCTCGCTTCCCTATCCCTCCAGGTTCGTTCATCTCGATTCCCTCTTGGAGCGCTGCTCTTGGCTGCTTCTCCATCTTCTAATGGATCAGGATTGGTGCTCTTTTGGTGGCAGGAGTGAGGTTTTCGTATGGCACCGCGGGGTTCCGCTCTGATGGCCTGATCCTTGGCTCCACGGTGTTCCGAGCCGGCGTGCTGGCGGCACTGCGGTCCATCAAGACCGGACACGCCATCGGATTGATGATCACTGCTTCCCACAACCCGATCTTCGATAATGGCGTGAAGATCGCTGATCCAGATGGTGGCATGATGACCCAGAAATGGGAGCCCTTCGCTGATGCACTTGCCAATGCCCCCGATCCCCAACACCTCCTTGATGTAAGCCTCGATTCCTCTCTGTTACCTTCTGTTGATCTAAATGGTGTTTTCTCTGTCTGTCTGTTTAAAAGACTGTTTTTCAATGCCTGATTTTTTTTTCAGCTTACATCATGATAGATAGTATCATGATTTTTCCCCGTTTGATTGGTAAAAACCTCACCTTTTATGCTAGTATATTGGAAATTTTATTTAGCTTTAGTTGCTCCTTTTTTCATAAATTCAGAGTTGTATCCTTAGAAATTGGTTTATATATTGTATGCTACCATTTTTGCGCTTCATGAACATGCTAAATGGTTGATATAAAAAATCTTTTTCTGTTGGATTTGGTTTGTTTATGCTTAACATGGCTTATTTCTTTTCAATTGGTAATTGTATGATTTTACTGCAACTCATCCTGCCGGCATTTGGGATGGACGCTGCTCATGATTATATGTCTGAATTGCCTTTTCAGTCAGTATAGATTTTTTGTTTCTGTTTGATGTGGCTTGTAGATGCTTAAAATAAGGTTTTCTTTTTTTTTTCAATTGGTAATTATATGATTTTTGTGCAACTCATCCTGTCTGCATTTGGGATGGATCCTGTTCATTATTATATATCTGAACTGCTTTTTCAGTCAATATGCTTTTCCTTCTGTTTGATTTGGTTTGTAAATGCTTAACATAAGTTCTTTATTTTCAATTAGTAATTATATGATTTGACCACAACTCATCCTGCCTGCATTTGGAATGGACCCTGCTCATTATTATATATCTGAACTGCTTCTTCAGTCAGTATGTGTTTTGGGTGTTATGACAAGAATTCTGGTGATACTACTAATTTTCAATTAAAGAGGAAACATTTGCTTGTGGTTGGTAGTTGGTTGTCCAATTTGCCGAGGAGGAGAATATCCCTTTGTGTGGAACTCAATCTGCAGAGGTACTACTGGGCAGGGACACGAGACCTTCTGGAGAATCTCTCCTTGAAACTGCAAAACAAGTATGCAGCTTCTGCCATATCTTGTTTAGTTTCATCTTTTTTGCAATCAATATCCGAGAGTGGCCTTGGAATTATTATTATTTATATGTTTCTTGAAGGGAATCAATGCTATAATTGGTGCTGTTGCAGTTGATATGGGGATCTTAACAACACCACAACTGCATTGGATCGTTAGGAGTAGGAATAAGGGAACAAAGGCATCCGAGTTTGATTACTATGCACAACTTTCAAAATCTTTCGGGTTAGCTTGGAATTGCCCTATATCTAAGGTTTCTTTAATTAAAAAAATAACATTTTGTTAGGTTTGATTGTTCTAACTATCAATCCAGGTGCTTGATAGATTTGATTCCAGAGAACATTGTGAAAAGTGAGGCTGATCCTAAAGTTTTAGTGGATGGAGCCAATGGTGTTGGAGGAGAAAAACTGGAGGAGCTGAAGAAAATGCTTAAGGGATTGGATATTGAAGTTAGAAACTCAGGAAAGAAAGGAGGAGTGCTTAATGATGGAGTTGGAGCTGATTATGTGCAGAAAGAAAAGGTGGCCCCATCTAGTTTTGGATCTAATGAGATGGGATTAAGGTGAGTTCCATCAATTCAAATGCTTCAACTTTATGTGATCAACTTTCTCTAGTAATGCCAATTGCATAGCTGAATTTAGTGTTTTAGGTGTGCAAGTTTGGATGGGGACGCAGATAGGCTCGTATATTTCCATGTCTTATCAGCAAGTGACAATAGCATTGATCTTATTGATGGAGACAAAATATTATCGCTCTTTGCAGTATTCATAAAGGAACAATTAAGCATCCTCAATAGGAATGAAAATGATGATGTATTCAATTCATTGCCAGCACGGCTTGGCATTGTTCAGACAGCTTATGCAAATGGAGCATCAACTGATTACCTCAAGCAGATGGGCCTGGAAGTTGTGTTTACTCCAACAGGAGTAAAACACCTGCACAAGAAAGCCGCAGAGTATGATATTGGTATCTATTTTGAGGCAAACGGTCATGGAACTATTATTTTTTCAGAAGAATTCTTGTCTCTGTTATATGCCAGATCAGATGAATTGTCTATTTCCATGGCAGGTCTGAAGATGAACTTACATTGTACCAGAGAACAATCTCAATTGAGATAAATGATATCCTGATGTTAATTGTCTCACCGTCTGTTTCAGGTTCAGAGCGCCACAAGGCTGCTGTAAGATTGTTGGCTGTTAGTCAGTTAATAAACCAGGCAGTGGGTGATGCTCTTAGTGGCTTGCTATTAGTGGAAGCTGTGCTAAGTTACATGGGATGGTCAATTGGGAGATGGAGTCAGCTTTATGCTGATCTTCCTAGCAGACAGCTGAAGGTCAGTCTATTTTTTTCTTTTGTCCTTTTGAAACAACTTTATCATTTGTTTGCCATTGTGTAATATAGGATACATTGATTGTTTGTTGGATACACATACGGATTGTCTAACTCCCTCTCCCATTGGATTTATGAATCTGAATTTATTAGTTCATTTACTATTGACTAAATGAACTGTCCACTTATCAGAACTTCAGCATCATCTGTCCTACATTCTGCAAAGCAGTACTAGTTTTGGCAGGCTCTTTTGGTTTTATTTCCCTCTACCCAAACATTGCCATGTAGTCTTTGGTGTGAATCATTCTATCTAGTGCTACTGAGTTGTATGAATTTAAAATGTTTTAAGAAGTATGTACAACTCTCCTACCGAAACTTGGACGTTTCCTAATGCTGTTAAATCCGTCCATGTCTAATTTTTTTTTTTTTTTACTCAGGTGAAAGTTGCGGACAGAAATGCAGTTGTCACCGCTAATGCAGAAACAGAGGTGGTCCAGCCTGTTGGTCTACAGAAGCTTATTGATACTGAAACTGGTAAACAAGTGATCCATACAATATTCATCTTTGTAATTTTGTCAACAAAACAAGCCTAATTTCTATGAAGTCAACATTGAGTTTTTTTACTGTTTCTACTTGTCAAATTAATTGCAGCCAAATACCCAAGAGGACGGTGTTTTATTCGTCCCTCTGGCACAGAAGACATTGTCCGTGTTTATGCTGAGGCATCCACACAAGAAGCAGCTGATCGCCTTGCCAACTCTGTTATGCAACTTGTCTATCAATTCCTTGATTTTACTAATTCTCATGTTTGATTCCTCCATGAGAACAACAGTGGAATACAATATAAATGGTTAAATTATAGTAGAAGTGTTTGCATTGTTCTGTGTTTGATGCTCATTGGATAGTACAAAAGTTTTTGCGATTTGCATAATATACTTTAAAATTTTGATTTGCATATGAAAAGTCTTTTTCTGTTGGATTTGGTTTGTGTATGCTTAACAAGACTTATTTCTTTTCGTGGATTAGTCATTGCCGTGATATTCAGGAAGATGACCGGTGTCCGCATTTTACCGATTACGGACTCAAGGGCGGTCATCACTTTTGGGTTTGGGTATTCCCCCAGAAATGACCTATTTAGGGCAGGGTATCTCTCACCGTCGCACCTGCCGCTGGAGTTTTGGTGATACGCTGCCACCAAGAAAGCAGGCGAGGAGATCGCTCATGCCTACAACCACACATCTATGGCCTCTCCATCACTGTCTATGGCCCTTGGGGCAGTCCCAACATGGCGTACTTCTTTTTCACTAAAGACATCCTCCGCAGCAAGCCCATCTCCATCTATGAGGGCCCCAATTACAGCACTGTCGCCTGCGACTTCACCTTCATCGACGACGTCGTCAAGGGCTGCCTCGCTGCCCTCGACACCACTCAGGAAAGCACTGGTATCGGCGGTTCGGCACAGCTGCGCATCTATAATCTGGGCAGTACCACGCCAGTAGCCATCCGAGAGCTGGTAGGGATTCTCGAGCGGCTACTCCGAAATGTGACGGAGATGCCGAGGAACGGGGACGTGCAGTTCACCCGTGCCAACATCGGCCTCGCACAGAGGGAGCTTGGGTACCGGCCGTCCATCGACCTTGAAATGGGGCTCGAGAAGTTCGTTCACTGGTACCTCGACTACTACTCCCGATCTTCCTACCTTGGAAAGAAGCTCTCCGGCATTAGTGGCCGTTTCTTTGGGTTCTTTTAATTCTTGTAATTTCCAGTCTATTTGTCCCCCTTTAATTCATTTGAGGATGATGGATTGTTTGTTACTTTATTGGTCCCCTGCACGCTGCATCCTTTCCAGGATATTGTGTTGATTCAGCCAACAGGAAATATACGGTAAATTTTTTAATAAAATATCAAATTATTACGGGTCTAAACTTTAATTTGAATTAAAATAGTTATTTAATTTTAATTTTGCTTTGAAAGGTAGTTATTCGTGAAATTCTGACATATTTTTTTTATGATATAGATGCTGAAAATTTTCTCTCAATATATGCATGGCACACATTTTACCTAATTGACAATTCTATATCAAATACTGACAGAAATTTCTGACATCATATCATGAAAAATAGACCAAAATCTCTCGGATAATCACTCAGTAATATTTTGATTCAAATTGAAAGTCTAGACCCTAAAATAAAAACTAACTATAGTTTGGTATCATATAAAAAAAAAATACCCGAAAATACACATTATTTGTTTTATCTTTGGACATTTCAATTTATATATTTATTAGTTTATTTGTGTGATTGTGTGCTTTCTGTTACGACGCAGACATCCCTGATGTAAATAAACTATGATTGTACGATTTTATGGTGGCTAGTAGTTTCAGGAACTGGAATTCAATAAATGATGTGGCCTTTCTTGTTGTTTGTTATGCAAATCAGTAATTGAATATCTTTGATTCCTGGCGTTCTTTGTGATGGCTGTTATTTTCACTTGGCTGTTCCAAGAACTGAATCATATGGTCAGAATTTATTAATGACTTTGTGCATCCACGCTAATTAATTATGAGGGGTCATATGTTAAATAATTTTGTAGTTTGATACACGCCTTCCAAATTTAAGCAAGATCCTCTCTTGACTGTAAACAAGAGTTTAATTGGGCAGAGTTTATAAGAATGTTCTTAAAATATTCAACCATGACTACGTAAATGCCATCCAAATGTTAGCTCTATTGATACTTGTTCTTTAAGATATAATATAATGTGATTCAATATGAAATTCCATGGCAATCATTCAACCTGTAACGTGGGAACTCTTAAACGTGGCCTTAAGCCCTTTAATCCGTCCACCAAACTGACTGGTGAAATAAACAAATAAATATTATAAAAGAATGCATAAATAATTTATAAAAGAAGACATCAATTAAGTTGTTGTGAGCCTCTTGAATCAATCCGGTGCAATTAATGATAAATTCTTTTGGTATAACCAAGAAGATGCCAGCAAACAACTAAACTTGACTTCAACTAGCACACCAATTGCAATAGTTGAACTAACCTGAATCACGTCAAGTTACGAGGTACTACCAAATACCTTTAGGTCTACGGTTTATGGAGTCATTTACGATCTCAGTGAATTTCAGAGATAATGATGATGTTGAGCATTTCTTCTCAAAATTTATAAGAATTAAAGTTAAAAAGATAAATCTTGTGAGGTTGTTTGTTGAAGAAAAACCATTAATATTATGGATTACAAATGAGCTAATGTGCCATGACTCTAAGCCACATAGAATTACACACTAGCTAATCTTATGCAGACTATTTTGCTTTTGAGAGTTTGAGTGGCATGCCTTGTTTGAAACTAATTAATTCTATGCAGACAATTTTACTTTCAACGGCCCATACGATAAATTTTTTAGAAGTCATTGAGTTATCAAAATGGGTGCACTTTTTGTATATGTTTGTTATTTTGACAATACCCATCATTTTTGTAAAAAAGAAAAACTAATTAATGTTAAATAACAATTGAACCAGATAAATTTTTTGAGTAGATACTGAATTTTGCTCATATTTTAATTTATATCAAGATAGATATTAAACTTTAATTTCATGTCATCGGCATGATAATTGGGCATTTTTAGTAAGTTTTTGGTGATGTGGACACTAGAATCTGTCTGGATGGCCATAGTCCACACCACCCGCTTGCGTGAAATGTGCCACGTCAGTGACTTATACACTTGACATATTACCTCGCTACGTAGAACTACACCTCATCTTTCCCTCTTCCTCACTGTGTATCCCCCCGATGGTTCTCCTGATACCCTAGCCCTGTAACCTCATCAGCTTTCGAACATATCTAAGAACACTGAGACCTTCATGATAGGAGCATCTCTTTAAACACTCTGCACGTCTACATTTGGAGCTCGTGGGGCCATCATGGATGTAGATTGAGTGATAAGAACGCCGGATGTTGAGCGACCAATTTACAGTGAGCTCCCTTTTTAATGCTTGTTTTTGGTATGTGCTTCATTCTTAGTGTTTGTTTTTGCAATGTACTTCCTTTGAGCTCTTGGTCCAACTTTTATCTTTCCTTTACCTTGTCTTGCTTTATTTCCTTTTATCTTTTGCTCTTTTATTTATTTCGTTATTTTAGGGTATTGATTGATTGTTGAACATGGTTAACTCTTTTTCATTTTTATGAGAAAATTGGATTTTTTTTCCCTTCATTATTTGGACTAAGTGTTTATTCTATCATAAGATATTTGTATTCCTCTGGTTTAATTTATTGTATATTTTGCTTTTGTTGTAGTTATGTACCTGATAGGTAAAACTATAGTCATCTATAGAACGTAAGTATAGGTGCCAATTGAGTACTAAAGTATGCTAAGAAGTAAGGTATTAATCCACAGGGAACTAGAGAATACTAATGCTGAATCTAAATCTGACAATTAACCTAATAAAAAATAGTCAAGTGTGAAGCTAAACTGAAAACAAGAATTGAAAACGTTAAAAGAAAATATGGCTAAAGAAGCATAAAAAGGGGGTGTCCGCGCATAGTGGGCAACCTATAAATTGAAACCCCTTGGCTTTTTTGACTGTAGTACAAACATTGTACAATACTAGAGAAATATTGTATAATAGTGTTCATTCACTATTTATTGACTCCCCTATGGGATGAATGGGTATTCTCCACCTCTCAAGAGTTGTATACCATCATGAGATTATGGTCTATAATATATCAACTTAGATACATGTAGCAATCATCATTGCCTTACGTGTTAACCTGCTCCACATAATGTTTGGTTGCTTGCTTCCTTGCTATATATATATATATATATATATATTTTTTTTTGAAGGAGGCTACAGCAAGTAAAATCATACACCCATGTTCCTCTAAATTAAGAGGGATTGGCTTTGATTCATAAGGAAAGCTATAGGAATTGAAAAGAGTGGAGAAATGATAGAAAATACAAGAATTAGATTTGAAATTCATATCCTTTCTTCTCGGCTGAAAGCGACAATGAGATGGTTAATAATGCTCATCTCACTCCTACTAGAACCGACCGTTGCCGCGTGGAAGTTGGTCAGTAGTCAACGGGGTCTTCGACAATTGATAGGTATGGCTAGTCCTTTCCCATCATGCGCCGGAAGGTGGGGGTTTTATCCATCTAATTTAGAAGTAAATATTCATGGTGTTGGACAACCGCAAACCGACAAGCACGACAAATAACAGAAACGACAAGTGTCAGAAAAGGCGCAATATAGCAAACCATACGCACAAAATGAGTCTATCGGATATATATATGTTTCATATAAACGACAAGAAGTTATTTACAAAAACGAACGAAACGAACGAACGAACAACATGAAGGATGCTATATGATCGATTTCTGAAACAAAATAACAACTACTACTACTACTACAACAACACGGCCATCTAAAAAGACACTATACTATGCTTATAAAAGGAGAACATAAACATGAAGTACTCATAGAACTAAGTTATTCTCGGAGTTTTATTGCCTGTTATTGCCATCAATAACATGAGAACTTAGTTCAACCTCCTCCTTATATTTTCATGAACATCTCCATCATCCCCATCATCTCCATCATCCCCGTATGAAGAGCCAGAAACACTGCTCCAAGTTCTTCTAAGAGACCCAGAAGACTCTGAACTGTTTGCTTCTGGTGAGTCAGAAGCAAAAGCACTATCTCCTTGAATCACAGCCATTGTGCTAGAGGGACCAGCAACTGCAGAAGCTCCAACAGGAGTAATTCCACCCATACCAGTAGTGATCCTATCAAACATGACCTCCATGTTGGCCATAGCTGTGAGTCTCTGAGTTTTAGCAAGGCCACAAAGTGTAAACCATTGCCAAAGTAAGTCCTCCCTCCTGTAAGCAGGAGCTGAAACAACACCATTACTCTGAGGAACTCTTGGACACCTCCTTTGGCTTAACACCTCACCAATGGTTTCACCAAACATGGGATCCCATTGGTCTGCCTGAGTCTCCATCAACGTTTGATAACAACGGTTAAACATCTCTTTCATGCTTGGCTCCACAACTCTTTCAAACATATTCCTCATCCCCTCCTCCACAATACTTCTCCAACTAGATATAACATCCTCATCAGCCACATCAAAAACAGGCTCAAACCATTGGTTGAAGCCCTCAAACCGACTTCCCCGTGGCCTTGGTGGTATCACAAACCCCTGCTTTCCTTCATCTCCAACCTCACTACGCATGCCTCTCTGCGGTCCCCCTCGCCCATAGATGGGTGTGATGTTACATCCAAGCAAAGCACCTTTGCATGTTGGGCATTCTTTGTTCTCTAGGTTGCGATGCAACCATTGATACAAACATGACCAACAGAAGAGATGACCACAAGAAGTGACCACAGGTTCCTTTGCGGTATCAAAACATACATTGCACTCAAATTCAGCATTATCATCGTCCTTCACCGCCGAAGCCTCTCCAGATCTCTCCTGCCTCACAGGCTGATTCTCGGTTCCCGTCGGTCTCTCAAACCTGAAATTTGGATCAGAAACGAAGAACAAGCGCACAACCTGGGAATTCTCATCATGACACTGAGTAGTCGTCAATGGAGAAGCGTCGATATCCGAAGCTGAAGGTTGTACAGCAACCAGCGGCACTGCATCATCCGGGACCAACAGCACATCTCTTATCACGAAGCTTCGCAATGGAACTGCTTCAACGGGAACAAGAGGATCAACGGCGTAGTCCTGCTCCTCGGCCACAGGCACTGATCCAACATTGATCAAAAGGTTGGCTGCAGCATAGAGATCTTCTTGTTCCGGAGGCTTCATCGAATCGCTGTCCCCTCCGGCGGTGGGAGAGGAGCTGATAGTGAGGGCGGTTCCGAGGCCAGTAACGCCATTGAGGTAGGATTGAGGGAGACCAAGGTTGAGACTGAGATCCATCTCTCCACTCCCGTTCTGATTTCCCTCATCCGCCATGAAAATCCTCAAAAAAAAAAAAAAAAAAAGAAGGAAAAAAAAAAGAACAAGTAAAATTGAACCTCAAATTCAAGCTTCAAACATCAATCGAGAACCATTTCCCAATCGATGATAAAATCGAAGCCCTAATTCGCCGTTTCGACAACCATTTCCCTGACTGTGATCTGGAGGTCGGTTTGGGAATTGGGGATTTCTTTGGGCTGGTTTGGGAACTGTGGGTGTTGTTTGGGGATTTTTGGACATAAAAATAAATAAAAACCCTAAATGAAAAATAAAACAGGATGAAGTCTAGTGAGGATTCCGCGGACTGGATAGGGATATAAGAAGGGTATTCTAGGTTTTATTGAATCTTTTTAGAGATTTTATCTTATCTTTTATTGTATTTTTTTTAAAAAAAAACATGTTTGTTTATACTTTTTAAATATATATTTTATCTATTAACCCCTTTGCAAAATTAAAACTCTGTATCATGTGTGTATATACACACACACAAATATGTATCACATTTATAAGTTTAAAATTAATATGTCTAGTTGAAAATTAAAATTTTGAAAAATAACATGTAAAATATTTTGTAAAATAATTTCAAGATATAGTTTTTTTTTTATGATTTTTTTGTTCATTATTGTTCTAATTTATTGGTATATTTTTTCCGTTAATCTTCTTGTCTTATCATTTCCAATTTACAGTTATTGATCTGATTTAGTTTGTCGTTTATAATTTTTTTGGTTATTGTTCTAAGTTATTGGTATATTTTTGTCGTTCATCTTCTTGTCTTATCATATCCAATTTACAGTTATTGATATGGTTTAATTTGTCGTTTATGATTTTCTTGATCGTTACTGTTCTGAGCTATTGTTATTCTTTTGTCATTCATCTTCTTATCTTATCATTTCCAATTTACAAATATTGTTTTTTTTATATTCTTTTGTCGTTCAACATGTCCAATTTACAGTTATTGATATGGTTTATTTTGTCGTTTATGATTTTCTTGTTTGTTGATGTTCTAAGTTATTGGTATATTTTTTGTCGGTCATCTTTTTGTTGTATCGTTACCAATTTACAGTTATTGGTATCGTATTTTTTGTCGTTCATTTTCTTGTCTTATTGATTCCTATAGTTAGTATGGTTTTTTTGGTTGTTTGTTTGGTGTATATATATATATATTTGTTGTTTAATTTTATGTTTGTTTTCTATAGTTAATATTTTTTTAGTAATGATATTTTTACTGAATAGATTTTCCGAATGACGTGGATGTCAAATTGGCATCCTTGCCGCATCCACGTCATTTTTTCTTTATCTTTTCTTGTTCGTTGATGTTCTAATTTATTGGTATAATTTTTTTTATTCGTTACTATTCTTAATTATTTGTATATTTTTTTGTCATTCATCTTCTTGTCTTACTGATTCCTATAGTTAGTATGGTTTTTGTTTGTTTGTTTGGTATATATATATTTGTCATTTATTTTCATGTTTGTTTTTTTATAGTTAATTTTTTTTTTGAGGTATTGATATTTTTACCGAATAGATTTTCAAAATGACACGGATGTCAAGTTGGCATCCTTGTCAACATCCATGTTATTCTTTCTTTATCTCTTCTTTATTATTATTTTTTAATTTTTTTATTATCTAAATCCTAAATTTAAACTTTTAATCATAAATGATAAACCGAAAACTCTCTCTCTAAACCTAAAGTATAAACCACAAACCCTACTATTTTGGTTTTAGGGTATTGGATTTATGGTTTAGGGTTTAGGGTTTAGGGTTTAAGGTTTAGGGTTTAGGATATTATGGTTTAGTATTTATTATTTAGGGTTTAAGTTTTTAGATTTTTAGGTATAGATTTTGTAATATTTGGGTTTAAGATTTTAGATATGGTCTTATAATTTTTTTTTTGAAATTTGAATAATTCAAGGATTTTTATGGTTTAAATTTGAAGTTTATATAAAAAATAATGATGTGGATGATGGTGTGGATGACAAGTTGAAATCCACGTCATTTGAGAAATCTATTTGAGAAATCTATTGATGAAAATAACATCACTTTTTTTTTAATTTTTTTAATTTTTTAAGTGTGCATGGTTATGATCTTGACATAAGAGATATAACCAACTTTGAAACACTAATTTTATCATTTGAAAAAAAAATGTTTAAGTTTAATTAAATAGATACCCCATGACTAAATACAAAATATATTTTGTAATTTTGATAAACTCTAATTTTAGAATAAAAAAATTAGTTATTCATATGATTTTATCCACAATATATTTGATAAGATTTCAAAATAAATAATTTAAAAAAAATAAATAATTCTAAGTAATTAGTGATGAAGTCTAGAGTTATCAATTTTCCTCTAGGCCTGATGGAACCTGGGCCAAAGCTAAAGTTCGGGAAATGGGGTCAGAGACGAGGCTGGGATGTAAATTCCTGTGAGGGATAGAGAATCCCTGAATATATATATATATATATATATATATATTATTATTATAATTATTATTATTATTAAAAAATAATATATTTGATGTATTTAATATATGAAAAAAATTGAGAAGGGAGAATCCCAAATCTAGTAATCTCCACTGGACAGTTTGAGATGGGTTTGGCAAGTCGAGATCTGGGCCGAGAATACATTCTCGATCAATCTCGGCCCCATTGATATACTAATGAAGTGCAACTACGTCCAGAGTTCAAATGTTATACATGTAAGAACCTCAGCACATTTAGAAATCAGTTGCTGATGGCCTAAAAATGTATGTCTCTTTAAGCAAGAAGGAGAATGAAAATATGAAATACTACTGCTCTATGGTATAGGGTAAATATTAATGTTTTAGAGATATATATACACATACTGACATACATATAAATTTTATAAAAATAAACGCTTTACCTTATTACTATTGAATTATGATATGCAATATATAAATTGATTTGCATATAATTAAAGAATGCATTGTATATTAGTCTTTAATATAACTGTTGGTGAGCATTTTTTTTTCACTCAATTGTATCCACCGTCTCCATCCACCCGTATATATTGCTGTACCACATAATGTGTATACATACATACATACATACATATATATCAGCGATATCATTACTATCATAATAATTGAACTGTCTATGTTGAACGCTGGGTTTTTGCTTCATGCATTTGGTCTATGAAAGTATGTGCCTGAGAAAGTCAGGGATGCAGAAATTCTTTGATTGACAGAGAACGAGATTTGTTGAAGATTGATATAAGATCGTTGGTGAAGAGTGTACGTTGTTGATGTCTTTGTGGCGTTCGAATTGTATGAGAGGGAATTTGAAGAACACATGCTTTGAGTTTTTGGCACTTCCTTCAACCAAATTAACTTTTTCTGAAAAAAGGTAGATTATGAATCAAATCCATTGTTTCAGGGTAACAAGGTTGATGATCTAGTATATATATATATATATATATATATTTATTTATTTATTTATAAGGGAGTTAATTAGAAAGATGGATGTGACAAAGATTGCAAGCAGAACAGGTGCTTATGATCAAGAGATTCTATGAACTCCTTTAGAAGTAATTAATGATCCATTATTCTTGGCTGCATTCAAAGAGGCCTTTGAGGTTTTCTAATACCAAGCATGTTGCAGGGATTTCACTGCTGGAGCTATTGTCTTATTACTGTATGTAATTAGAAGAGTGCTGGTAATGAATCGAGGAATTGAAAGACATACTTGAAAATGTGATTAACATACTATTCCATGTTCATTTATGTTTGCTTAATTTGCCCAGAAAAAACTGGCTCAAAGGCTCTTGTTTGACTAGATTGATTCTAATGAGCATGAGTGATATTTGCTCGAGAAGTAGAAACACCTCAAATTAAGATTGGAAGGCAAGCTGACAGACTTCACAACCTTCAAAGGTAATCATCAAGTGAGCTTTATAGAGTATCTCTACAGTAATCCTGACATATCCTACTGGACTATGGCCAAACTACAAGACTGTCAAACTCTACCCACAACTCCTGAGATGCTCAAGTGTGGAAGTCTTCAAACAGTACTTCTACCAAACAACATAGGGTTCAGGGTTGGATTATTCATGGATTATAAATAATTATAAAAAATATGTATATATGTGTACATATGTACAGATTTCTGCTTTCTGCTTTATATTTGTGTGTATATACAAAATTTTCTAAATTAAACCACATGAGATTTTTATATATATATAAATATGAATCAAATGTAAATATTATTTTAACAGGTGATTATAATTTATATTAAATATCCCATTCATTGAAAAATCAACGATAACAAAACATCCACTAGTTGTGGAAAAGACATAGAAAATAGATAAAAACAGGAAACATAATAGAAATACAAAACACGATGCAAGACAACTCCCACCGCATGGAGTGGAAGGAACAAAAGCCTAGCTTTCCATCTGATCTGAATCTCTCTCTCTCTTGTCCTGCCAATCTGAAGCCCATCAGCAAAGACAGTGTGGCTCTATCAGCTTTAGGGTGCGGCGAACGCTAGAAATTTGATAGTCCAATCTTCCTCTTTTAGCGTCAGAGGCTGTTGAGAACCAAGACAGAAGCATATGGTCAATCTTCAAGATAAGAACAAGAGAAGAAGTAGAATAGTCATTAAAAATATGAGCGTTTCTTTCAAGCCAAGTAATCCAGATCACAGCCTTGGCAACTAGGTCCACTATATCTCTCTTTGGAGAAGATATCTTGGACCTCCAGTTACCCCAAATCTCATTAAGAGAATTTGGTAGTTCCGGCAGTTGAATAAACAAATGATCCACTAATTCACAGGCCGCATGACATAAAACATAAATGGTAGTGGGGAGCTTGTTGCATCTTCTTCTATCTAAATTTTCTAAAGTGAGAATCTTATTCTTCCACGCCAACCAATTGAATAGACTGATTTTCTTGGGGCAAATCTTACACCAAAAGAACCTTGCCATCGGGCAATGGATGCCTCCATCGTTTAGAAAATTATAAAAGGACTTAACAGATAAGGCTCCGTTTGGGGATAGGGACCACCCAAATTTGTCACAAGCTCATTCATTTGCCATAATAATTTTTTGAAGGTAATCACTTGCCTCTAGCTCTCTATTAAAAGGAAGCTCTTCTAACAGAGAGCTGAGGTCCTTGACAGGTCTTTTAGGCCAAAGTAACTCAACAAAAACTTCCGCCCATAAATTCATAAGGGCTCGCCCACCAAGCCATCTGTCTCTCCAGAACAATGTAGACAATCCATTCTAAATGGTGTGAGTAATGCAATTTTTGAAAGCAGGTCGACAGCTTAAAAAACCACTCCATAAGAAGGAGCATCTTTCTTTTTGCTTTTCAAAGAGATTTCTATAGAAAACTCCATAGTTGAATCTTATAACATCTACTCCACACCAGTCGGCATCTCGCACAAACT
The DNA here is from genome assembly GCA_020875875.1 of Dioscorea alata. Lineage (NCBI taxonomy): Eukaryota > Viridiplantae > Streptophyta > Magnoliopsida > Dioscoreales > Dioscoreaceae > Dioscorea > Dioscorea alata. Next base: position 22,459,916 of record CM037014.1, on the reverse strand, counting down.
TCCACCACCACTTGCACAACAGTGCCGCATTGAAAACACTCAAGTTTATAATTCCCCATCCACCCTGCTCTTTTGCCCTGCAGATGCTTTCCCAGTTAACCAATCTGCATTTGGGGGAGTCAATATCCAGACTCGTCCAAAAAAAATTCCTCTTGATTCGATCTATTGCTTTGATCACCTAATTTGATAGTTTGAAGATGGACAACCAATATGTAAGCACCACTGACAAAACTGAGTTAACCAAGGTGAGTCTTTCCATCAGAGACAACAGACTAGCTTTCCAGGTTGATAATATGCTTCTCACCTTCTCAATTAGCAAATCTCAGCTTGTTTTCTCGGTATGCTGCAAGAAATTGGGATTAAATAAAACGTTTTTAGTTGGTAAGTTTTTTAAGATAAAGTAAAATTTGGGCAGCTTTAAAATTAAAAAAAGTTTATATATATATATATATATACCTAGAAGTTGCAGAAATTATATTTACCTCCAAATTCCCGTATTCCTGAAAAGCTCGCGCGGCGGAGGCGTTGTAGTCCTTGCTTGCCCGTAGCGCTCCAATGAATCACCGGCGCCCGTCGAAGCGGCGCCGTCACTCACGGCTGCAGCGTCCTCAGCCCTTCCTCGGCTTCTCCCCCTTCGCGCGCTCCCTTTTCCTGACCTCTTCCTGCTCATCCTCCAATCGCCATTCCCGTGATCGTTCCCTCTCCCATCTCCCCTCCGAATCAAATCCTAAACACGCAGTTTGCAAGCATCCAACCCCGACCAAAAGACCCTCATCAGTCTCCGATGACGATGAAGATAACGAGGTGAATGAGAAGGAGAGCGGAGCGGAGCAGGAGGTAAGCACGCTGAATCTGAATTTTTTCGATTTGATTTCATGGTTTGATGCTTTGTGTATCTGATTCCTGGTTTCTTTGGAAGATGGAAATAATCCAAGCTGATTTCGGGTTCTTCGACCCAAAACCCGGGGATTTTGGCGGCGTGAAACTGCTTCTCCAGAACTATTTGGACAACAAGCCCTGGGATCTTAGTGGATTTGTGGATCTCATCTTGGAGCAGACCACCGTCGGGACCGTCGTCAAATCAGATGGCGGCGATGATCAGGGTGACGAGGAGAATGATGATGAAGATGACGTGTATGCCGTCATCAGCGCTCTTAATCTTGGGAGATACGCAGTGAGAGACTTGAATTTTGATGCACTATTTGTGTGTTCTTTGAATGTTTGATCTGTTTATGGATTGATCTTGTGATGGAACTTGTACCAGGAGCATGAGTGCATTCACGAGCTTAAAAAGTTTCTACTTGAAGCTTGTGGTGATGAAAATGTGAAGAAGAAGTTGAGAACTCTGCTTGAAAAGCAAGCAAACGAAGTGGGTTTATTGGTTTCACAGAGGTTTGTCAACTGCCCACATCAGTTGGTGCCTCCTCTCTATGATGCCCTGTTTGATGAGGTTTCTTGGGCGACAGAAGATGAGGTTGGATGATTTGGTGCTTCTTTGGATTGGTTTACCCATTTGGCTTATTTTGATTTATTCTCCTTTTCATTTGACTCTATGTAATTTGGGGATTGTTTAAAATGCTGACATTTTGTTTGAACTTATTCTTACATGATTCTTGTACTTCTTAAAGCCCACACAAGAGCTTCGAGATTCATTTCGTTTCAAGTGCTACCTCTTAGTAACCAGAATCTACATGGTATGTAGTTTTTGTTTATACTATCGTCATTTCTTTCTCCAGTGCAATATTGCTATATGTGCCTTACTGAGTAATATATAACTTCAAATCTCCTCATTATTGTTTGTTTAGCTGAGAATCATTTTATTACGTTATGGCTTTTGTTTTATTTAACACCTTATCAGAAAATTTAAATAGATGCTCGGAATATATGACTGGTAGTCTAGTTTGATTTGAGCCTTTTATAAATGGCTTTGTTACATCTTTCATCTTGTGTTGACTATTGATCCTCATCTGCCCTCTTGATTTGACAAATTGAAGAGAAAAAAAGTCGACCAGCAGAAGACAGTGACCAGTCCTGATTGTAATGAGGCTGTTGTTTACATCAAAGCAGAAGATGAAATTTTTCAAGAGGTGTTCGATTTTTATATGTTGAAATTATATTGTGTGCCATTTTTGGACTTGTTTAAGTTATTAAACATTTCTTGTGTTTGTTTCAGCTTTCTTCATTTTCCTTTACCTTTAGACTACACAATGAGCAATTGGTTCCCTACGAGGTACGTTGCAGAAAACATTCATTAATGTTCTCCTGTTCAGGCATCAAGAAGTGTGTAACTATCTTCTATGAGTTTATTCTGTGTTGCACCATCTGCTAAGTGGATAAATAAATTGTTTTTGTTTTATGCATTGAGTAATATAAATTATTCTTGCATCTCAATTTTCTTGTTTATTAATATTCTTAAAATTTTGGCAGTCATGTTCATGTAAATTTACTTTTATTGTTTGCAGTCAGCATTGTAAGCAAATTTATCTGCTTTATTATGATGGCTTTTGTTTTTGCATGTAAAATATTCATTGAGGTGTCATTTTTTTAATACATTAAATTTTGAAGATAGGGTTTGTAAGCAGATTTGATAAGCAATTTTAAGATCTTAGTGTCAATAGGAACCATTATGCTAGAAAAGGGGGGCTGAAGGTCTAGTAAATTATTGGCTACATCCTTATAATGATGTTTCTTGCTTGATTACAATTTGGACAAATTATTGATAATGTGTGTCTTGTTCATATGATGAATTTGATTGTTTAGGTTTATAAAATAAATATATGTAAATTTTTTACTTTGGTTCTCTGCCTCGTGTTTCATATTCAGTTGTGACACAGTATAGTGGTAAATACCCTCTTGGTCTAGAATTCTTGAAACTCCATAATGTGGAGGGATTCAATCCCTGTTGAGATATATTCTCACTTTTGGAGAATTGTATATGTAATTTCTGTGTAAATTTGATTTTTTTTTTTTCTTTTAATGTCATAGAAGTATTTATATTAACTTTTGACAATACAAACAGAAGCAAATATGATTGTTTTGGGACATATAAGCAATTGCTTACCTTTGCGGGGTTATATATGCAATTTCTTTTATAAATTTGAAGTGAATTACATGCCAATTAGACTTGAATGCAAAAACTAATTAATCATGTTGGATCTTGCTTTCTGTTGCAGCTAAGGAATTACAATCTGATAGGCCTTGTTATGGTCGTGAAGGCTGAGGCAGTTCCAAAGTTTCGTGAGAGGTTGAAGTCTTTACTAGCTGAATCTTAGTGAGGTATGGTATCATTTATGATATGGTTCAGAACCCATGTCTCATGAACTTTGAATCTTCTAATTGCATCTTTTTTTCATTGATGTGGTTTTTTGTTTGACATGTTGGATTTGAACTTCCATGTCTCCCAAGGTTTGTTTTCTCGTTATAGATTTGTATTCAATTTGTTCTGGTGTTTGTATGCGTGTTCTTGCACTCATAAGATCTTTCCTTGTTTCCCCTTTGCATTACTCCTTATTTTTTCTTCAGGAAAGAATTATAGATAAGAAAATGTCATAGTTGAAGATCCTGTTGATTTTACACGTCTGAATGATAACATGTTAGCAACGCCACCTTTAAACAGTGTTGAAGAAGGCTCACACTGGATTTTTGCAACAAACCAGTGTTGTGTGCACTTTCAGATGAATGTATGCTACTACGTTGCGGTATTTCATTTCCCCTCTAAGCATTGGGTAGCTCAGCGTGCCAGAGACATCACTCTTTTTTTTTTTTGGTGGAAGAGCTACCAGAGTAGCTGGTTATTATTAAAAATTAAAAAAAGAGTGAAACATACTCACAACAACAAGAAGAAGAAGACTCAAAAACAAAATATACAGACACTAAAGCTCATTTTCAGCCAACAGACTCAAAGAAAAACCAGAAATTAACATTGAAACCCAGCTTGAGAAATCATCTTCAAAAGCCATTTAGGCTTTTCCATGCCCATGTGAAATAAAGAGAGCTGCGTCGATCGAATACCATATCCAGCAAGAGCCCCGGCAATTTTATTCTATTGAGAAGGGATGAGCTCAATGCTAGGATGGTTCAGTAATTCTAAGAATTCCTGCAATGTGTTCAAGTGCTCCAAGTGGCGCCAGCTGGTCAGGTTCACACTTTGATTGATTGTTCTCCATAAGTCATCTGAGCTAATATAAATGTTGGAGCATTTCTCTCTGGCCTGAGAACAAAGCCGAAGAGCCAGACACATGGCAAGATGGCCATCAACAACTGAGCTGATGTGCAAACACGGTCCCAATCCTGCAGAAACAACCAGCCCGTTAGTATCAATCATGATAAAACCAAGACCGGCCTTACCAGTAGCTTCAGACCAAGCAGCAGCAACGAAAATACCCAAGTGACCAGGAAGAGGTCTGTTCTGCATATAATAGGTTAGCATTTGAAAATTGTTGGATCTGATGGAGAATTCCTTCACATGCAGCATTGTCAGATTGGCACATTTAGCAATATCAAGGGGAACCTGTCTAAATACACAGTTACATCTGAATTTCCAAATCTGCCAAAGAGTAGCAGCAATAAGGGATGCGACACATATAGAGTGACCATGGTAAGAAGGATCCAACCAATGGCCATCAGAGAGAAGATTTAAAAGATCAATATTGATGTTTTATAAAGATTCTACCATCCTCCAAATTCTAGTACTAATATGACACTGAAAAAATAGATGGTGAGCAGATTCCACATCTAAACCACAGAACACACACATATCCGGGGGACCCAGATTCAAACGGTATAGAAAATCAAAAGTTTTGATTTTACCATGCAACATCATCCAGATGAAGGTCTTGGCCTTAGGAGCAATATGGAGTTTCCAAATAAAGGCCCAGTTCAAATCTGAAACAACAGCATTACGGCTATTTAAAAAATTGTAAACATTGGAAGAAATTTTATTGCCCTTTGAAGCCGGAAGCCAAACCCAGTTGTTAGGATTATCAACATTGATCTTCCCATGGGAGATGATGGGAGAATCCCAGATATTACCAAATAAGAGATTAAGAGCAATCAAACTCCACGAAGAATTGCAAAGCAAATATGAAATTTTGAGATTTTCCAAGTTTAAGTCCATATTAAGATATACAGGTTTGAAAGCAATGGGAATGTCAAACATCCATGGATGATGAAGCAAAGTAGTATAATTTGGATTCACAGAATTAATCCACAAAAAAGGCTTGAGGACATTAGCATTGATGCACAGACCTTTGAAAAAAAAGAAGCAATTGGCTGGGGCCCTCATAGTCCAAAAATTGTGGTCACCATATTTCAACAGGAGAATATCCACCCAAATGGAATCATGCTTATTAAGGAAATTTAGAAGATTCTTGGCCATAAGAGAGTGCTTCACCTTGAGCAGGTTACGAATGCCTAAACCCCCCTCAGTTTTATTTAAAGTAATGGTATCCCAATTAATAGTAGCCATACCGGTGCCAAGATCATGATTGGCCCAAAAAAATTTTCTAGCAATTTTTGACAGATTAGAAAGCACCGAATCAGGGATAGGGTAAACTGATAAATAGTAAGTGGGTGTAGCCATCAAGATGCTATTAATGAGAACAGATTTACCAGCTTTGGACATGAAAGCCTTGCCCCAATTAACAACCGCAAAATTCAATTTATTGATCATGGAATCGAAGTGGGAATTGGCTAAGCGCTTGGGGGATATGAGAATACCTAAATAGGTGAAAGGAATTTTCCTAGGCTTAACATGCAAAATACTGCATATTTTGGCAGAAACCCTTATATTGAACCAGTTAGGGAAGTAAACTTCAGATTTGTTCTGATTGGGGTATTGACCAGAGATGTGGGCATAAATCTTTAAACAAAAACAAATATTTCTAGCAGATTTCTAGTAGCAGCTGTGACCATAATCAAATCATCTGCATACATTAGGTGATTGAAATTGTGTTTCAAATTGGTGGAAAAACCAGGAATAAGCCCAAGAGACATGGCTTTATTAAGAATAGCAGTTAAGTTCTGAGCCACAAAGATGAAGATGTAAGGAGATAAAGGGTCCCCTTGTCGAACACCCCTGGAAGGACAAAACCAGGCTGAAGGTTTCCCATTAACAATGATTGAAAAGGAGGAGGCTTCTAGACAGGCTTTCACATACTCAACCCAAAATGCTAGGAAATTTCATATTAATGAGAGTGGCAAGAATAGAATTCCAAGCAAGGGTATCATAGGCTTTCTCGATATCCACTTTAAGTAACATCCTAGGGGGGATGGTCTTCTCCTGATTGATAGAATGAATCATCTCCTGGACCGAGATAATATTATCAACAGGAGAACGACCAGGCACATAACCACACTGCTCTTTACCAACCAAATGGGCAATCACGACTTTAATACGATTAGCAAGAATCTTAGTAATAATCTTATAGGAAACATTGTACAAAGAGATCGGCCTAAAATCAGAAGCAAATTTAGGGTGATCCTTTTTTGGAATTAAAGTGATGTAGGTTCTGCCCCAAGCTCTACGCATCACAGCTTTTTGAAAAAAGTAGGTAATGGCAGGCACTAAGTGAATTTCAATATCATTCCAAAAAATTTATAAAATTCAACATTCATGCCATCAGTGCCAGGAGATTTCCCATCAGACAGGGAAAGCAGGGTAAGATAAATCTCCTCCCTAGAGACAGGCCGGGTCAAAGAGGTTTGTTGATCAATAGAGAAAGTAGGCAAATCAGAAGGAAGAGCATTAATAAACCAGTCAAGAGGCCTAGACTCAACATTGTTCCAGAGAGCAGTAAAGTGATCATTAAGAACATGCTCAATTTGATTAGGATCAGTAAAGCACCTGCCAGTATTATCATGAATAGAAGAAATTAAATTATGGTGTCTACGAATTCTTACACTTCTGTGAAGGAAGGAAGAGTTCATATCCCCACACATAATCCAATTTAATCTAGACTTCTGAGCCCACCTACTGTGATGCTGTCTCAACAAAGCTCCATATTTGTTCTGAAAGGTCCTAGAAGAATCCAGGGAAACCGAAGAGCTAAGCCTATCATCAACATCTAGAGCTTGGAGCTGAACCTCTAAACATTTAATTTCTCTATCCAGATCACCCAAACCATATTGTCTAATGGAACAAACCCCTCTTCTAATACGAGCCAAAACATGATAGAAGGTATGCATTGGATTGGAATGAGCAGAACCAAGAATAGCTTTCCGAATTTCTAAAATAAAATTAGCATGCTCCAACCAGTAGTTTTTCAAAACGAAAAATGCCACGACTAGAGGGATGAACTCTAGCAATATTAATGAGCATAGGCGAATGATCAGAGAAAATTTTGGGCATATATTTAGTATGAATAGAATTGAATGAAGTTAACCACATATCGTTAACCAGACATCTATCTAGCCGAGCCCATCGACGAGCAAGACCATTCTGACCATTGCACCACGAGAAAGTGGCTCCCGAATAGCTAGCATCCACAAGAGCATTGTTAGTAATGAATTTGGAGAAAAAGAATGCTTTCCGAGCATAATAATGAAAGCTACTTCCCTTATGTTCGGAAGACGAGGTGATCGCATTGAAATCGCCTAACACAATCCAAGGCAAATTCATCTTAGTGATTGAAGATAATTCCTTCCAAAGTTTCTTTTGAAGTTTGAAATGATGAGCGTTGTAGACCACCGATATAATCCAGGGATGATCTGCAGAAGAAGAGAATATTAGATGAAGTGCTCTATGAGAATGAACTACAGGAGAAATTTTTCCTAATTGCTTGCGCCACAGAATTATAATCCCACCAGAGTAGCCATTCGCAGGAATGGCTACCCAATTCCAGGCAGTAGTGAAATAGTTGCAGAAACGAAGCACCCTATCATCGTTGGCTCTGGTCTCAACTAGTGCAAGGATATCAGTGCAATTTTCCCGAACAATCCTACGAATCCGGTTAATTTTATCTTTGCCAGTGGTGCCTCTACAGTTTCATCCAAGAATATTTAGTTTTCCTGTCATCAAAACCTGCCAAGATAAAAGATCCAATTTTTAGCAAAAGGTTAGAACAACCGAAAATAAGAGGAAGAAGACAAAATTAAGTCGTGGGTGACTGTGGCCGGGAGATCCGGATGGGATCTCCATCATCACTGTCCCCTAACCTCCCTTTCTTCTGGGAAATCTTCTGTAATGAACCCCCTTTCGGAGCAAGAGATTCCTTACGGAGCCCTTCTTGGAAACTGATTAGAGTGGTTGAGTCTTCAACATCATCGATGAGATCCATGTCTTGATTTGAGTCATCAGAACCAACATCCGAACCCTTAGAGCTCTCTGAGTCCTCCTCGTCTTCGGAAAAGATAGTTTCAAGGTTGTCCACCGTCCGTTGATGAATATCAAGGGCCATGTCGGAGTTAGTCTGCGGTTCCTCAATGCTCATGAGAAGCTTGGGTGGGGACGAGGAGTCGTCAAGAGAGGATGACCGCGAAGCCCTCTCCTTTTTCCTCTGTGAGCCTGAAAAGATTAATTGACCAGACACCGATCCAGAAGTCTCAATTAGAATTTTTTTCCCCTTATTGGCTGTTTGCAAAGGGTCAGGGTTGCCACTATTCATCAATAGTGGAGACACCTTGGGACCCTGCACAACAGTAGCCTTGTTGTTTCCAAGAACAGAAAGTGTATTATGGGAAAGTGGGGTATCAGTTGAACGTTCAAAGCTAAGCAAGGCGTGAGGCTCAAGATCAGCAACATTCTCATTGGGAAGGGGAGAAAGAGTGGAACGGTCATCCATGTGATGTGAGAGGCCACCACGCCCACCACTACGGGCACGATACCCACCACGCACAGAACCGCCACGGCTTCTCCCATCCATGTGTCTCCCCTCGAACGCATCAGGAGCATTGGAAACATCACGAAACCCACCATCGTCCCTGCCCTGTTGACTCACGTGAGAACCACGTGCCGAAGAGAAGCTCGCACCACCACGGGCACGACCTCGGCTTCTCCGGCGAGTAGCCAGCATCCAGGAACCAAATTCCGTTTCACCATCACTGCAAGAATGACTGAATCAGGAGACGGCCTGGTTGCTACCATCCTGACCTGTGATCCATCCGGCTCTAACCGAGGAATGATAGGATGGTTGCCACCATCCATGGCATCCACCATCTCCTGGTCCGCTGGTTGGCTTTCAGGTCGGCGGCTACATCCAGCGGAATCATGGCTAACCATACCGCATAAATAACAAAAAGTGGGCAGCCGCTCATACAGGATAACCACAAAAACTTTAGACTCCCCATCCTCTAACCAGAATCCCCTCTTCAATGGCTGAGTAAGATCAATTTCAAGACAGATTCTAGCATACCTAGCTCGAGAGAGAGATAGGGTCAACTCATCAACCTTGAGAAGTTTACCAATAGACTCAGTGATAGTCTTCAGTGATTCACCGTCCCATAGTTCGACCGGCAAATTGTGAAGTTGAAGCCACACCATGGCTCTGGTGAGCTTCGTGTGAGCAGGTTCAAAGTACGGTTGCCAAGGAACCAACTGTAAGGTAAGACCGTTTACAGTCCAGGGACCTCCAAAGAGCAATTTCTGTTTGGTCACCTCAGTATCACAGCGAATTAACAGATATCCATTCGGCATATCCGAAATTTGAACGATCCGAAAAGGTTTCCAGAGCCCCATAAGAATGGATTTAACTGTTTCGAATGGAGGGGACCTGCCAAAAAGTTTACCATAGAGTGCAAGTTGGAACCGACGGTGGGCCTTCTGTTTGGTCTCTCCATCCACACGAACCGTGTCAGAGATCGAAGCTTTAAGCCGGGCTAGCGTCGCTGCATCAACGGGGGCCGACGTCGTCGGGCGTTTGTGGACAGCACTAGCAATGTCAGCCCAGGAGGGGGGAGGATGGGGTTCACCAAAGGAAGCCATAGTCATTATCAAGGACTATTGATATTGTCGAGCAAGGTAAGGATTATTCCTTTTTTCCCTTCTTTATTCATGATGGAATTTTTGGTAAAAGTAATGGCATTCATCAATACACCAGGGATGATGATGGGCATGGGTTTCTCATTTGCTTAACATCTGATCGGATGATCTATATCTAAGCCAAAATTGAAATGCTTTCTGAATTATTACTGATAAATGTTGTTGTGCTTTTTCTGCCAGTAAACATAGATGGCTTGATCAATTTAATGTTTTAACGGTTTCCCTTCCTTTCGAATTCTATCATGGCTTTAAATTGGTTCAAATTCTTTCTGAACAATTTGAATGTTGATTTTTCACGGTCTTGTTATTTTGGTTGAAGACTGAGTTACTTGTGAGTAGGTTGATTTTCTGGTGGTTGTGTGACCTAGCTAGTTGGATTGAATTTTTATGTACTAAACTTCAAAAATGATCACACAAGCTAGCTATGGAAAAGTCGAAGTCCTTAATAAAATTCAGCCTATCAGATCATGGAGTCTTTGTCGGAATGAGCCACAGATAACACAATACAATGAACGAGTTATTAGACTTGTGGGTCAAGTACATGCCAAATTTTCTGCAAGACTAAGCGTGGAATTTACGCTCCAATCGATGTATTCAATTTGTACGCTAGTTGTGTTGGTTGCGCCACAATCTAGAAGAGTCCAAGCCAAGACGCACATACTCACATTTCAATATATACATAAATCTATGCTAACACTCACAAATTTTAATTTGTACAAAAAAACCAAAATGTCCTTTGGGCTGGAACGTACAAAGAAGCAACAGAGTTTTTAAGCAAGCAGAGCCTGGCTGCTGCAAATTAGTAGACTTCAATTAGACCAGATAAGCCAAGTCAAAGTCAAGCTAATCCCTCCACCTCGAGCAGGGAGACGCAGTGTGTGGAATCAAATAAATTTGGACAAACCATCACAAACAAATAACTGTATGAAACAATTTCCAGTGGACCAGAAGAAAGATTATGCAGCAGATAGCGATAACCCCAATCAGAAAATTCCAATAGGTGCTCTAATTGTAGAAGAGTCAAGTCAAGCTCATCTCCCCTTACAATTACCTGTGAGACTTGCAGTGAGCGCAAGAGAGAGAGAGAGGAACATGTATTCTTGGCTGTTAATAGTACTGAAACTCTTCCTCTTTGTCCAACCTTGTTTCTCTTATCTGAATCAATCGGTTATGGAACAAGACATCCCAGGAGCGTGTAATATCACCATCGGCCACTACCCGTTCGCAATCCCCAACTTGTCTGCACGGACGCCACGGACCGGCTTCGAGATACACTGCGACTCTGGCAAACCAATGGTGCAGCTCGGCGATAACTCATTCGATGTGACAGACATCTCCTTAGGCGGCCAAATTCGGATCTTTGTCACAGCCTTCACCTCGAGGTGCTCCAGAGTTAGCGCACCAGGCCCAACAACCATACCGGACCTCCAAGGCACGCCTTACACCTATAACACCACTAACAAGTTCACCTTCATCGGCTGCGACGCTCATGCTCTTATCCAAACCACCCAGGGAAAGCCCCTTGTTGGCTGCGCATCCTTCTGCACCCCAAATGATCTTCGCTTCATCAACCATTCACCATGCACCGGCATGGGCTGTTGCCAGGCCCCCGTTCCACCGCACCTCAAGAACTTCTCTGTAAACTTCACAAGCATTAGCTTGCAGTCCTGCAGAGTTGCGCAAAACATCCAAGTTGGGTGCGATAAGTTCTTCATACTAGACCCGAACAAGTTCAATTTGTCCAGCAACGAGATCCATAGTAATGGTAAACAACAAAAGGAGGTAGTGCTGGATTGGTCCATTGGCAACGAAACGTGCAACAAAGCCAGGTTAAACAATGATTCCTTCGCCTGCGTTGCCAAGCATAGCATCTGCTCCGACTCTACTGATTTATTAGGGTATCGCTGCTTTTGTAGCCGTGGATTTCGCGGCAACCCCTATAATGAGGACGACGGATGCAAAGGTATACTGATATACGCACTATATGATTTAAAATAAAAAGGCATTATTTATAATTATTTATAATTTTATGCATGTCAGACATTGACGAATGCGATGAGGGAAAGCATGACTGCGTCCATAGGTGCATAAACAAAATAGGAAGTTATGAATGCCGGTGTCATTTTGGAACTAGCGGAGATGGTAGAAGAGATGGAAGTGGCTGCAAGAGGATAGCTCCTCTTGATATAGGTCTTGGTAATATAATTAGCTTGAAGTAAAACCCCCCGTCAGTTAATTGGTTATATATACATACATACTTTTAATTGTTTTAAATGTTCTTTTAATTTTACTCTGCACTTGTGATGTAGGTACTGGGTTGGGATTCCTAATAATCCTCTCCATAATAAGCTCCTGGTCATACTGGGCATTCAAGAAACACAAGATCCGAAGAATCAAACAGAAGTACTACCTTCAAAACGGAGGCTTGCTGCTACAACAACACATCTCTTCTCAAGTAGCGACTGCTCGAATATTCACAACAGAAGAGCTAGAGCTCGCCACCGATGGCTTCCATGGAAGCCGAGTACTTGGCCATGGAGGATATGGCACCGTATATAAAGGAATACTCCCTGGTGATACGCCAGTTGCAATCAAGAAATCAAAACTAGTGGACGAGACCCAAATCGAACAATTCATCAATGAAGTTGTTATTCTCTCTCAGATTAAGCACAGGAATGTAGTTAAGCTCTTGGGCTGTTGTTTAGAGACTCAAGTCCCTTTGCTGGTCTACGAGTTTATCTCCAATGGAACACTCTTCCAGCATCTTCACAGTGTGAAAACTTCTGCTGCTTCTCACATGAACTGGGAGACTCGTCTGAGAATTGCAGTGGAAACAGCTGCAGCATTAGCCTACTTGCATGGAGTGACTTCCGCACCCATCATTCACCGGGACGTTAAGTCTTCAAACATACTCGTGGATGAGAACTATACTGCTAAAGTATCAGATTTTGGAGCTTCAAGACTTGTCCCTCATAACAAGACTCATGTCACAACAGTGGTGCAAGGGACACTTGGTTACTTGGACCCGGAATATTTTCACACTGGTCTGCTTACTGATAAGAGCGATGTGTATAGCTTTGGGGTGGTTCTTGTAGAGTTGCTGACCAGGGAGAATCCAGTGTCATTTGACAGGTTAGAAGAAGATGGCAACTTGGTCTTTCATTTCGTTACATTAGTGGAGGAAAACAGGTTGATTGAAGGACTTGATAAGGAGACAATAGAAGAGGCTGGGATAATGCAGTTGCTAGCAGTGTCTCAGCTCGCAAAGAGATGCTTGAATGTCAAAGGGGAAGAGAGGCCGACGATGAGAGCAGTTGCAGTTGAGCTCGAGGCCCTGAGAAGGCTTATGAACCAGCATTTTGTGCAAGAGGGGAAGGTTTACCGAACAAGTACTTCGACAAGTCTTATGATCAATGACACAGCCACGCAAGATTCCATGAAAAGCATGGAAAGCCATCTTCTAAGTGAATCAATCAGCCGTGAGCCACGGTAACACCTCTGTAATGTAGTGTCAAATTCTATTTTAGACTTCTGTATTGTAGCCCCTATGCTAAATTTTAGGTTGAGATAATCACATAAAAATGCAAGTTGAGTTTTGGTTACCAGAAGAGTAAAAGGTGGCTTGATCTCCATGCATATTCTTATAATAAAATGTGATTTTTTTTTTAAAGAAATATGAACAAGCCCCAGATAAATCAACACTGAATTAAAAAAGAGAGAGAGAGAGAAAATGAACAACATGCTTATATCAAGGATGCTGTTCATTTAGTTCAGATCAAAGGCAAATGAATAAAGGCACCAACTAATCAGGGTATTCAGCAAAGTAGTAAATCAGAGGCTGAATTTCAGAAACATAGCTTGCCAAACTTTCCTGTAAGTGGAAGTGTTTGCAATCCAGTTTGTGAGGTTGGTGAAGGAGAAAAAGGCACAAATGATTAAAGAGTGGTCGGTGGGAGAACGAATTCCAGGAAAACTACTAGCTTATAAATTGTTTACTCGATTCTTTTTGGCGCCAAACCAACTACTTGGTTGAGCTTCGTCATTTAGTATCGAGGCTTAACTGGCCCAAGTTTGAACTTATTCACCAACCCTGGAACAAAGCTGCTTCTACCTTGGTTGGTCGAGGGATTAGTGCTGTTGGCCTTTCACTCTTTCATCAGGGGATGGAAAAACCACATTGGCTCATTAAGATTCTGGAAGACCTGGGATTTCATAGTTGATCTGCTTTGTTAGTCTTTAGTGTTGGCCCAAAAGATTGGCCCAAATCCAATGGCTCACTAAACTAACTTCTCCATTAAACCATCAACTTAAACCATGAGCTTAAATCAATGGCTTACTAAATCCACTGGCATAACAAACCATCAACTAAAGCCCTTGGTTTTGAGAAGTTATGGGCTGGATCTTCTCTTATAAATATGTTAAGCTCTCATCATATTCTTACAAGCAACCAATAGAAGAAGAGTGAGAGTGAGAGTGAGAGTGAGAGTGAGAGGGAAAAAAGAAGAGTGGAGAAGTAGAAAAAATATTTTGAGAGTTGGTTTATTCTCCTAGTATAAGAGAGAGTACTGGTTTTCTCCTTAGCGAGAGTTTGTAAATCCAAAAAATTTTCCACTTAGTAAAATTCTTCTATTTTTACTCGTGGTTTTTACCCTAATTATTTAGGGGTTTTCCACGTAACATTTTTGTGTCTTTTATTTTCAGCATTATTCTTATTTGTTTTACTGTGGTATTGTTCTATTCGATCCTACATTTCTCTAACATTTAGGTAGCGTTTGGTTGGATGTAGTTCTAAATGCAGTGGATTTCTAGTTACAATGTAACTGGAAATACTTGGATTTCAAAATGCAGTGCAGTTAAATCTTGTGTTTGGTTGGATGTAACTGGAATTACTGTATTATAAGATTTTATGTTTGTTTGGAAGGATTTGAAAATCTGAAATTGGAAAACATGTGTATAAGTATATGTATTGAGTATATATATATCTGTATAAATATATGTATATGTGTGCATACGTGTATATATATATATGTATATGAGTATATATATCTATATAAGTATATGTATGTGTATCTGTGCATATATGCACATATATACATACATATATAGGTGTATTTGTATATGTAAACATACTATGTACAAGTATATCTAGAAGTGTATATGTATGTTTATATAAATATGTATACATATATATGTATATGTATATATATACATATATCTATATGTATGTTTATATCAATATGTATATGTATGCGTATGCATATGCGTATGTGTATGCGTATATGTATATGTATGTGTATGTGTATATGTATGCATATGTGTATGTGTATAAGTATATGTATGTGTGTATATATGCATATGTCTGTGTATATGTATATGTATATGTATATATGCATATACATTGGTTTTGAACTTCCGGGATTTGGTTTTACGGTCATTTTGACCGTAAAACCAAATCCCTCCACTATGGTATTTTGAAATCCTATGGAAAAGCAAATCACATAAAACAATCACATGATTTCAAAACACAAGGGATTTGGAGTCACAAGTAACTCCAAATCCCTTAAAACAAACACACCCTTAGTGTTTTTAGTTTTCTCAGGTTTTGCGTATCTTAGGTTCTCTCAAACCTGGCTTGTTTGTTCCCTGTCTTTTTTTCTTAATAAATAGCTATCTTTATTTTTTTGAATAAATGTGGATAAATAACATCTTTAATGGAATAAAAAGGACAAGAGAACAAGACAGACTCAAAAAAAAAAAAAAAAAAAAAAAAGCAACAAGACAACAGTAAAGAGATAGAAGTCTCACCAGGGGTGAGGATACAAAAAAGTAAAGATAAAAGAGAACAAGTAAAAGGGAAACTGGGCGGACTAAGTCATCCTCCTGAAAACACATGTCTGCCCAAGCTACTGAAGAGAGTTGTTTGTTCCCTATCTTTTTTCTTAATAAATAGCTACCTCGGTGG
Organism: Dioscorea alata; assembly: GCA_020875875.1. Taxonomy (NCBI): domain Eukaryota; kingdom Viridiplantae; phylum Streptophyta; class Magnoliopsida; order Dioscoreales; family Dioscoreaceae; genus Dioscorea; species Dioscorea alata. The sequence goes on along the minus strand of CM037014.1, from coordinate 22,443,978 downwards.
CTCTTTTCCCCCCAAAAAAAAAAAAAAATTCATAATTCCAAGCAAACAAAACCTCCATTAAGCTAACCCTCAGGCATCATCAAAATTTTCAAAGTCATAACTAAATTAGTACTTAATCACTGAATAATTAACATAAATGCCAAATTTCATCCACAAAAAGAAGGAACACTCACCTTGATGTTTCCGATTCCTCTATTCAAAGAAAGATTAAGATTTAGGGAACTGTCTGACGCTGGGGCTCATCTTAGCGGAGTTGGAATCCAATTTCCCAAAATATCAAATAGCAATAAAATCAAACAAATATATATTTTTTTAAAAAGGATAATTTCAGCTAGAAAACAAGATTTTGAAACTTAGAAAAAAAAAAAATCAAGAAAACCAAGGTTCTCAGACCCGAACTAGACATCATTCCGAAAAAAGTTAGGGGTCAGGGGTCGAGGGGTTGAACCAGGATTAATAATTTTTTATTAAAAATAATCTAAATTTTAATTATATATAATTAAAAAACAATATTAGAATAAAAAATTAAAATAATAAAAACATAGCTTTTGAAATTTTAAGCAAGTATTTTATATAAATGAATATTGAAGTACACCATATTAAAAATATGAAATACACAGGATAACATAAAAATAAACTAGTACAAAATTAATACAAAAATATAAATATATTCAACAAGAAAATAAACAACTAAAAAATCCATCAAAAAACATAAAAATATTCCTTTACTCTCTTCTCTCCCTTCTTTAGTTTTATAATTTTACATTATAAACACTGTCAGGATCATTATCAACAGTATTTTATACCTATGTTTAGATGCATAACTATTAGAATGAAAATGAGATGTGTAATGAATGAGTAGTAGTACCGTAGAGGCATATGTATTAACCCCAAAATTGGGAGGAATAAATAGTGTTACTCTTTGAAATGACACTTTTACCCCTTGAATATTTAATTAAATAAAATATATAAAAGTAAATAATTAACTATAATAATTAAATTAAATAATAATTAAAATAAAAAATATATTATATATAATTCTAATAATGAAAGCAAAATGACATTTTTGCCCATAACACTAATAATTAATTGAAATGAGATATTTAATGTAAATATTTAATTATAATAATTATTTTTAATAATAATATTCAAAATATTTTTTTTAAAAAAAATTATTTATCATTAATTACATGTAATGGGATTTATGTGCAACAAGGGTATAAAAAAGTAATTTTATCTCATTCTCCTTTTACTATTTTTTTTTATTCCTAATGAAATATTTTCCCAATCAAACACAGTTTTTATTCTAATTCTCATTTTGTGAACCAAACCCAATTAAAAATGGTTACACAAGCTAGCCATGAAAAGGTCGAAGTCCTTAATAATATTCAACCTATCAGATCATGTAGTCTTTGTCAGAAGGAGCCACAGATAACACAATATAATGAAGGAAGTTATTAGACTCGTGGGTCAAGTACATGCCAAATTTTCTGCAAGACTAAGCGTGGAATTTACTCTCCAATCGATGAATTCAATTTGTACACTAGTTGTGTTGGTTGCACCACAATCTAGAAGAGTCCAAGCCAACACGCGCATACTCACATTTCAATATATATATATATATATGTATAAACCTATGCTTACATTCACAAATTTTAATTTGTACAAAAAAAAAAACATTTCCTTTGGGCTGGAACGTACAAAGAAGCAACAGAGTTTCTAAGCAAGCAAAGTCTTCAATTAGACTAGATAAGCCAAGTCAAAGTCAAGCTAATCCCTCCACCATGAGCAGTGACTAGTGAGACGCAAACAAATGTATGAAACAATTTCCAGTCGACCAGAAGAAAGAATATGCAGCAGATAGCGATAACCCCAACCAGAAAATTCCGATAGGTGCTCTAATTGTAGAAGAGTCAAGTCAATCTCATCTCCCCTTACAATTACATGTGAGACTCGCAGTGAGCGCAAGAGAGACACAGAGAGAGAGAGAGAGAGAGACATGTATTCTTGGCTGTTAATAGTACTGAAACTCTTCCTCTTTGTCCAACCTTGTTTCTCTTATCTGAATCAATCGGTTATGGAACAAGACATCCCAGGAGCGTGTAATATCACCATCGGCCACTACCCGTTCGCAATCCCCAACTTGTCTGCACGGACGCCACGGACCGGCTTCGAGATACACTGCGACTCTGGCAAACCAATGGTGCAGCTCGGCAATAACTCATTTAATGTGACAGACATCTCCTTAGACGGCCAAATTCGGATCTTTGTCACAGCCTTCACCTCGAGGTGCTCCAGAGTTAGCGCACCAGGCCCAACAACCATACCGGACCTCCAAGGCACGCCTTACACCTATAACACCACTAACAAGTTGACCCTCATCGGCTGCGACGCTCGTGCTCTTATCCTCACTGAAGCAAGGTACCCTTTTGGCTGCGCATCCTTCTGCACCCTAAATGATAGCTTCATCGAAGACTCCCTAAATGATAGCTTCATCGAAGACTCGTCATGCACCGGCGTGGGCTGTTGCCAGGTCCCCATTCCACGAGGCCTCAAAAGCTTCTCTCTAGACTTCGCAAGCATTACCGACTGCGGAGCGCCGCAAAACAACAGCCAAGTTAGCCCTGGGTGCAATAAGGTCTTCATACTAGACCCGAACAAGTTCACATTCTCCCGCCACGAGCTCTATAGTGATGGTAAGCAACAAAAGGAGGTTGTGCTGGATTGGTCCATTGGCAGCGACAAGTGCGACAAAGCCAGATCAAACAAGGATTCCTTCGCCTGCGTTGCCGATAATAGCAGCTGCTCGGACTCCAAGGATTTGTCTGGGTATCGCTGCTTTTGTAGCCAGGGATTTCAGGGCAACCCCTATATTGAGGATGGATGCAAAGGTATACATATACGTCCTGTATGATTTAAATAAAAACAGGCATTATTCATAATTATAAATAATTTTATGCATGTCAGACATTGACGAATGCGCTGAGGGAAAGCATGACTGTGTCCATACGTGCACAAACAAAATAGGAAGTTATAAATGCAGTTGTCATTTTGGAACTATCGGAGATGGTAGAAGAGATGGAAGTGGCTGCAAGAGGATAGCTCCTCTTGATATAGGTCTTGGTAATATAATTAGCTTGAAGTAAAACCCCCCGTCAGTTAATTAGTTATATATACATACATACTTTTAAAAGTTTTAAATGTTCTTTTAATTTTACTCTGCACTTGTGATGTAGGTACTGGGTTGGGATTCCTTCTAATCCTCTTCATAATAAGCTCCTGGTCATACTGGGCACTGAAGAAACACAAGATCCGAAGAATCAAACATAAGTACTTCCTTCAAAACGGAGGCTTGCTGCTACAGCAACACATCTCTTCTCAAGTAGCGACTGCTCGAATATTCACAACAGAAGAGCTAGAGCTCGCCACCGATGGCTTCCATGGAAGCCGAGTACTTGGCCATGGAGGATATGGCACCGTATATAAAGGAATACTCCCTGGTGATACGCCAGTTGCAATCAAGAAATCAAAACTAGTGGACGAGACCCAAATCGAACAATTCATCAATGAAGTTGTTATTCTCTCTCAGATTAAGCACAGGAATGTAGTTAAGCTCTTGGGTTGTTGTTTAGAGACTCAAGTCCCTTTGCTGGTCTATGAGTACATCTCCAATGGAACACTCTTCCAGCATCTTCACAGGATGAAAACTTCTGCTGCTTCTCACATGAACTGGGAGACTCGTCTGAGAATTGCAGTGGAAACCGCTGCAGCATTAGCCTACTTGCATGGAGTGGCTTCCACACCCATCATTCACCGGGACGTTAAGTCTACAAACATACTAGTGGATGACAACTACACTGCAAAAGTATCAGACTTTGGAGCTTCAAGACTTGTCCCTCATAACAGGACTCATGTCACAACAGTGGTGCAAGGGACACTTGGTTACTTGGACCCGGAATATTTCCACACTGGCCTGCTGACTGATAAGAGCGATGTGTATAGCTTTGGGGTGGTTCTTGTGGAGTTGCTGACCAGGGAGAATCCAGTGTCATTTGACAGGTTAAAAGAAGATGGCAACTTGGTCTTTCATTTCGTTACATTAGTGGAGGAAAACAGGTTGATTGAAGGACTTGATAAGGAGACAATAGAAGAGGCTGGGATAATGCAGTTGCTAGCAGTGGCTCAGCTCGCAAAGAGATGCTTGAATGTCAAAGGGGAAGAGAGGCCGACGATGAGAGCAGTTGCAGTTGAGCTCGAGGCCCTGAGAAGGCTTATGAACCAGCATTTTGTGCAAGAGGGGAAGGTTTACCGAACAAGTACTTCGACAAGTCTTATGATCAATGACACAGCCACGCAAGATTCCATGAAAAGCATGGAAAGCCATCTTCTAAGTGAATCAATCAGCCGTGAGCCACGGTAACAGCTCTGTAATGTAGTGTCAAATTCTATTTTAGACTTCTGTATTGTAGCCCCTATGCTAAATTTTAGGTTGAGATAATCACATAAAAATGCAAGTCGAGTTTTGGTTACCAGAAGGGTAAAAGGTGGCTTGATCTCCATGCATATTCTTATAATAAAATGTGATTTTTTTTTAAGAAATATGAACAAGCCCCAGATAAATCAACACTGAATTAAAAAAGAGAGAGAGAGAGAGAAAATGAACAACATGCTTAAATCAAGGATGCTGTTCATTTAGTTCAGATCAAAGCCAAATGAATAAAGGCACCAACTAATCAGGGTATTCAGCAAAGTAGTAAATCAGAGGCTGAATTTCAGAAACATAGCTTGCCAAACTTTCCTGTAAGTGGAAGTGTTTGCAATCCAGTTTGTGAGGTTGGTGAAGGAGAAAAAGGCACAAATGATTAAAGAGTGGTAGGTGGTGGGAGAAGGAATTCCAGGAAAACTACTAGCTTATAAATTGTTTACTTCTGTTTGATGCCTGATGCCTGATTTGCAGTCATATTTTTGTTTACCACGTTATACTCTAGGAGAAACCAAGAGGAAAATATATATACAGAGACTCCAATTTGAAGAAAAGAAAGGGCATCTGACATGCAGCCCACTCAAGAAGCAGCAATAAATTTGTTGTTGTGGTTCCTTTTCAAAAAGGAACGTCAGCTCTAATATCACCAAAATGACAGAATTGCAGACAGATTACAACACCTATAATAGAAGCAGTGATGTTTCATGATTAGAATAGGTTAACTGAACAAAATTAGGAATGTGCCAAACCTTACCTCAAATTCCCTCACAATAATAAAATAAAGATGCAGCTGCATGTGATCTAAATCATGGATTCTGGTCATGCTGGAACTTGCAAATGGGTACCAAACTGCTAAATAATAACAGCATCACTACCGGAAGGACTTCAGTCACACAAAAGCACCACTCAATCAGGAAAAAGGTCAACAAATGAAAGGATCAAACCAATACTCACTATTCCAAGCAAACAAAACCTCCATTAAGCTAACCCTCAGGCATCATCAAAATTTCCAAACTCATAACTAAATCAGTATTTAATCACTGAATAATTAACATAAATGCCAAATTTCATCCACAAAAGAAGGAACAACACTCACCTTGATGTTTCAGATTCCTCTATTCAAAGATAGATTAAGATTCAGGGAACTCTCTGACGCTGGGACTATAACGTCTTAAATCTGAGTACTGTATAAAAATTAGATTCAACTAGCACCATGCATCTTCCAGTACAGTAAAAATGCCAAAATTACATTTTTTAATTATCACAACACAGAATTGAGTGGTGAGACAACCAATCACTAGAGACTAGTCTCCACAAAGAGCAAGAATTCAAATATACAAAAAAAATTTAATGCTAAAATGAGATTTGATTGTCATCAGCTAAAGCCAGCTCTTATACGAATCAAATCCAACATACACTACTACTAAACCCACTCAAAATCATTTGCAGTATAGGAATGCATTAAGATGAATTTAACTTCTGACAAAGCAAGACAATGCAAGAATAATCCTGTCAACGCATCTGATGCAAACACCAGTGGCACCAAAATAAGAATAACAAATTAAAATAAATCAACAGCAATATGATCATACACATAACAACCTCTGGTTTTAGAGTTAATTAATGGCCAAAAAATCTGGGTTATGGGCATATGCATCATCATTATTATCTTAATTCGTAGCAGAGTGTTTGTTCCATTAAAAATTTGTGAGCAGCAGTTCAAAGCTGTGAGATTGCCATTACCTCATATTGGTGCAAAATTGTCAGAGGGGTGTCCTAGGAAACTGGCATCTCCTCAGACCACAGGTCCAAATTAACTGTTCCAAATTCTCAATGCACGAGGCAATTGTTCACCTGGTTTGTGTTGAATTGATTAATCAAACGCAGGCAGAAACATTTGTGAACAAGCATCCATTCACCTGCAACACGCCACAGAGGAGAAAATCTTCATGCTGAATGAATCATAGACGAGTTCAATTGAAGAAAGTTAGCCCAAACCCATTTCAATAGATACTACAACTATAAACAATTAGAGCGGAGGGACGAACTACAAGTTTTAAAATAATTAATTAACATAAATTTTAAATAATAAAATATATTTAAATTTTTTATAACAATAAGTAAAATTTAAGAGAAACAATTAAAATTAATTAAAATATCAAAATAAATATTTTTATCAAAATTTAGATTTTATGATTCTAACTTAAGATAACTAGAGATCTATAACTGAATTTTATGATAAACCCTTTAATTTATTTAGATTTTATTTTAATAAATACTTATTTAAGATGTTTGTTTATCTTTTTCATATACTACTAAACTCATGATAAAATGATATATTTAAAATTTATAAAAAAATCAACAAAGTAAAAGTCTAACAAAAAAAATTGTAACATAAAAAATACAAAAACTCTTATTTATAATTAAAAGAAATATATGTTATATTAATTTTAAAGAAACAAATTAATGAAAAGCTCATAATAGAATTTTGAAAAATTAGTTAAAAAAATCATATATATATATATATATATATATATATATATATATATATATATATATATATATATATATATATACTTTCAATATTTTGCATAAAGAAACACTATCAAGTAAGTCTCAGAGAGGAATAAGCTCCGGAAGGCAACTCAAATGCATGGAGGTGTGCTGTAGAAGGTAAAGGTCACATTTATTTTTAAATAATGAAAAGCATTAATTCTTGTTACACACCATGTGCACAATAGTCCAAGATTATACTAGTTAGGGCCGTAATGGCTCAGGTCCATAGTCCTACATCATCTGTGAAAGCCAATCTTTCTAGTTTTATATACACATATTAAATCTTCCCTGTAACTCAAGTTATGGAGAAGTTAGGATGGTGAGTCCCTATATTAATATGATATCAGAACTATAAGTCCCATGCGCCTGTGATCTGTTATGGCCAGGATCTTGGGTCTCACATCCACTGTGGGCCTAGAAAGGTGTTAGAGATGCAATGGCTCATGTCGATAGTCCCGCTTAGTCTCTCATTCAAAATAGACAGATATTTATGATGTCATCCAATGCCAATAGAAACTTGATGGAAGTATGCAGCCTAGCTAATGGAAACAAGCTTATCACTAACAAGTGAAGGGAACGGAGCACCAAAAGTGGAAAGCAAATAAATCACAGCAAGCAACCTAATCACCTTCTTAAGAAGCAATGGAACATGATGACAGACAAGAAAGGCTTGCAAGAGCCATGACACAATTGTATGCATTTTAATGTCAGATAGCAGGCAGCAATTGGCCGAGGAGCTATGTTTCTTTGAGAAAAACTGTTCACAGACATACTGGTGAAGAATTTAGGTCTGCTTCTCTCATGGGGAAGGCTCGTGATGCCTGTAGATTCCCATTCTTGACTGGAGCTGCTCCAGTGGGTTATGGAGAAGTTAGGGTGGTGGGTCCCTATATTAACATGATATCAAAGCTGTAGGTCCCCTGCACCTGTTATCGGCTATTGCTAGGATCTTAGGTCCCACATCCACTATGGGCCCAAGGAGTGTTAGTTTTTAGTTTTTCAAATTAATTTATATTATATAAATTAATATTCTTAGTAGAATTTTTGTAAAAAATTATTATTTAACAACTGATTTTTATTATCTAAATTATAAACTGATTTATAAATAAAATTTTAAAAATATAAAATTTATTAATTGAATTTTTTTTGGTACACTAATTGGAACCATAGCTAAAACGACATTGATGGTAGCCAAGTAGCCATTAAGGACACTTAAACACTGTCTCTGTAGCTAAAATAGGGCTAGCAGGTAGAGTAGTTTTGGCTTTAAAATAACAAACAAAATTAACATTGCATAGCATAAACGGGTTAACAAATTAAGAAATAATTAAAACTGATCCTATAACTTCTCAAGATTTTTGTGTCATATCTGGCAGCTCATTGCTTTTAGGTTTAGACACCCAAGCTTCATTCAAATGTGTGTGGGGCTAGGCTAGCACACCCAGCCTTGTTGCAAACAATAATTGCAAGAAAAAAAAAACATACATAACAATCTAAATGTTGGAAAGCAACACAAATTGATCTGAGAAGCAGCTATAGAAACCAATGGCATAACTAATAAATATGATGCTAAGAGAACAACCAATTGCACGAGACAGGGATATGAAAACTTCAGTAGGTGAGTCAAATGAACCAAATGAAATAACTAGGTGAATAGCCGCAGCTGTAAACTAAATGGCTGAATTCTCTCGTAGGTTAAGTTATTCAAAATGTATCGGCTTAGTACATTAAGAGTAGTTTGGTGTTGGTTGTGAAGCATGCAGGAACAAACAAAAATCTAAAGAGAGTCTTCTAAAGCTGTAAGATATCAAATCAGCCCTGACCTTTGAAACGTCAAGTTATATCAACTAGAAAAAGAAATGATCTTCCATCACTAAAAACAGCCAGAACCCAAGGACGTGACAGGTACAACAACGTGGTTAAACCATAGCCCCACCCAACTAAATTCCAGGTAGAAATCTAAAACCACCAAGTTGATCAGCGGTATAAAACTCAAATTTAAATACTCACCACGTAAACAATGTAAAAACAACATACCCACTTTCCTGTTCAGCCCAAGCTGGCCACTGACATCCCCAGTTCCATAGAAAAAGGTTCCTTCATTTGGCTAATTCCAGACAGAGGACTCAATCACTTGAACAAAAGTTAACCGGCAATAATGGTGAGATTTTCTAAAGCTAATAATAATAATAATAGTAATACCAAGTTGTTCTTGAGACATACAACAAATTAGCTGTGCCAATTCATCTTCAGGTTCTTGCATGCACAAATCATGGTAACTTTGCAGATCATTAGACTGCTTGACTTCTTGCATGAAAATCTCTACAGTTCAACACTATCTTCATCGATTGTAACATCCTATAGCAAATAAACACAATAGCAAGATACAATTGAACTAGCATCATGGGCAACTAATTAAATTCTTCAACACACTGCAATGCCACTCCAACAACACCAAAATGTCATGAAGTCAATACTTGTATTCTATGATTCATATTCTTAATTGAAATTTAAATATATAATCACCAAAAATATATATCAAGAAAATGAAGAAGAACATAGGGCCAAACTTGAATCATGACGATGTGCTCGGGAACAAATTCTGGTAGCTTGAGAACCATAACCGACATCTCCCTAACCTTGTGATCAACGAAGGAGATACTCAAGAGCACTGCAGACATGATCGTTACCTGAACAGTACAACCGCATCCTCACGAATGGGCTCGAATGCCATCTTCCCAGATGTGGGATTGGCCATCTCCTCCAAAGCCACAGTTCCACCACCAACGCACCTCAACCACCCCTCTGCAATCAAAATCCAAAAATTATATCAATCCAAGAAACAAGAAGCACGATCGGATCGAATTGGAGAAGAAAACCTCTGATGCTCCGGATTCCAAAGACAAAGGGATCGTGATTCGTGGAAGACGGCTGCGAATTTGGGAAGGGTTTCCGAGAGGGCAAGAACAAGAGCAGGGATGGAGAGAGCTGGGGGAATGAGGGGGTTAAATTTATAGAGTAACATTTTAGCGGGAAAATTTAAAAAAGGAAATAGCTCCATAAAGCATGAGATGATTGTGATTTACCGTTTCGTATCGTGATGCACACAGCGGGGGACCCATAACCCCAAAAGACCGACCTGATAGGGTGGGGTCGCCTCCCACATATATGCACATGGGCACGCTTAACTCAGTGACACACTCAGGGCACTTCACTCAGGGCTTTTCCCTAGTCAGAGCCCTCCCTGGTCAGAACCCTTCGCTAGTCAGCCCCTCACCCAGCCCCACACCACCTGCTCTCAACGAAAGTACCAATGATACACACAGCGGGGGACCCACAACTCCAAAAGACTGACCTAATAAGGTGGGGTTGCCCCCTACATATATACACATGGACTCTCTCTTAATTAGGCGATGTGAGACTAAACCAAAGTTGCAACATATAGGATCAAATGATTAGTTGTGATCTCCCCGGGCCCTAGCCCAATAAGTCCACCTATTTATTAATAATAAAAAAATATATTACTTATATAGTGTCACGCCCCGAACCTGGCTCGCCGGACCAGGCACGCTGACAAACGGCCGCAACTCACAGGGCGTGAACCCCATAAGCCTGTAAGGCCTCAAAACCTGATACATAGCAGATAAAATACGACAAACCGACAAGGAGGATATATATATATATATATATATATATATATATATAGTATAGAAATTTAACACAGACCTACAGTTACAAGAATCCAAAGTACAAAAATAAGTTTTAAAAAATTTACAAGGAAATGACAACCCTAGTGGATCCATCCTATCACTGGCTGAACATCATGGTCTTAAGCACATCAACCTTAAGTGTCCAGTACCTGAAAGATGGAAGAAGAGAGGCTGAGTAACTCGGTTACTCAGTGGGTGGGGTGAAAATAGGTAGAAAATTTCGAACACTTTCAAATACAGAAGAAGTTTATTCAAACCTCTCCAAACATCAATAAAAACCACAAATAAATAAACGTTAGACAAGAGAGAAACCATGTACAAGTATGAATACGTAAATGTAAGTTTCCAATGAACAACTTTGCAAACACCTCTCAAAATCGCCAATAACTAAATACAAACTCCAGAAAAACAAATCCTGGAAATATAGAAACTTCTAAACATGATTTCAAACAGAATGTCTTCAAATTTACTATAGATAACAGATGACCGTCTATTATTATCGGACGGACACGGTACCAGATGGCCGTTTATTATTACCGAACGGACACAGTATCAGATGACCGTTTACCACCGAACGGACACGGTACGAAACAACAGTCTCGATTTCACAGAAATTCTTGTCGACAAGGTCAGTATTTAACCCCCACTGACAGGGTTGAGTACAGTTTATTTGGAGACTAAAACATTCAAACAAACTTGCAGTCAAAATACCGAACGTTCACAAATTTTTCTCAAATATTCCAAATAAACAGAAATTCATAACTTCAGAATCCCACTTTAGGAGAAAGTAGATAAACATAAATCAATTATAGAATTTAGTAAATAAATTACCAAATCATTAATACACTGAATCACTCTCAAAAATTCAAGTGTAAAACCAATGCATAACCGAATAAAGAAATAAGCAAGATTGAATCTGAGCAAAACAGGGAAATAACAGAACAAGTAAATGCAAACTCCAACACATAATTACATGATTAGCAAATTCCAACAATTCCAACTACAATTAATCTCAAAACTCCCATTATCAAACTAGATTACATCCAATCATGCTTTCCAACCTAAATGCACATAGAAACCAAAGTATAATGCAAGATAAACACTTACCTTGTTATAATACATCTCACACTTCTCGACATGAAACCACCTCTAAACATGCCTCATTCCATAGCACATAACTCCGAAAAACATATTATCAAATGTAAAGATATTTTGCAGAAACAAACTTAGGACAATATTGAACATTTTTCTTGTTTAATTCTTTCCCAAATTCAGCCTCCAAGAGTGAGGAAAAATCTTTCTAAATCTGAAAATTCTGCATAGAATATCATCCTGCACAAGCCCTCTTTAATATATCATAACTTATAATCTACAAATCCAATAAACTTGAAATTTTGCAGAGTGAAAGTTAAGGCGATAAGGAATATTTTCTTTACTGGGCACTTTTACGCTTAGTGAGTCCGGTAATTGCCTCTAAATCTGCAGGTCTACACAGTAATATTTCCCGGACATGTCAACTTAAATGGATCATATCTCATAGAATATATGCCCAATAAATATAAAACTTGGTAGGTAGATAGATCAAAGAAAACACTACAACTTTTCAATTCTAATCATCCACAAATTCTGTCTCTATAACCTCCAAATGTTGCAACAATTTCCAGCCACTCAATGTCATTTCCAGATTTCAAGATACATGTATTCATCTAGTCTCAAACCAATTCTCTTAACTCAAGTCATGCAAGCATGAGATATAATTTTCAAAGGTTTCACAATCAATTTAAAGACACGATTTTAAACATTCATCCAAAATTTATACAACCATAAAAATTCCTCTAATCACACATCTTCACTTCATTAATGACATCATTTTCATCACCCATCTCATAATCATAGCATCATTGCTTACAATTAATTCTCAACGTATTATGTCAAACACTTGGCATGCATTATCCAAAAATTCATACATGAGTTCCAATATAACCAAAATGACCAATTTACATACACCAATCGTCTCCAATAACAAAGATGCAATAACACCAAAGTAAACTCATCAACCTTTCAATTTCACAAACTTTGGACTACTTTCCATTTCAAATGTAGATTTAGGGAAACTATGGTCTTCTTTCACCACTCTATCAATCTATAATAACAAATTCAAACACACTTCATAAAAACATATATACCCATGCCATTAACATCAATATAAAACTCTCACATAAGCATCATCTCCAACAATCCATAAACTCATATCATCATATTCTATCAAACAATTGGTCATTGCTCACATTAAAACTCAAGAGCATTTCATCAAACATCTTGCATGCAATGACTAACTTTCCACACATCACTTCTAGCATAATACATGAATACAACACATTTACATAAGACATTCCTCCAGTATTTTAATTCCACCCAAAATGAGAAAAACAACCATTTAATACATAAGATCCACTAATTTCTTGCACATAAATCACATTGAATATAATTCTCAAAGGTCTTCAATTTTCATAAATCAAAAGTAACATGAAGTATGTGTTGCAACACCACAAAATGAATCTTAACAAGTAGAATAGTAATGAGACAAAAAATATATAAACAAAACCTTCAATATCAAATAAAAATTAATACATAAATTCATGGAGATCTCCCAAATTAAAGTTGGTATGATACTCCAACAAAACAAAACAAGAGTTGCACCATCATCATGCAAAATCATTTCAAAAGCAAACCAAAATCTCATACAAGAGCAAAAAAGAAAACAACAAGGATTAGGTTAGCCCACTCACCTTGGAATATTGTCTTCTCATCCTCCTTACTTCTATTGACCTAATTGAAACAAAAAAGAAAACAAGGAGATGAAAGATCCAAAGTTCCCAAGGGTTAAGATCAATCAATAAACCTTGAAATGTAACTAACCACAATGTTGCTTACCTACAATCATCAGGGGGAAGAGGATGAACAAAGAGGAAGCTAGGGTTTGTAGCTAGGCATGAAAGGGAAATGGAAGAGAAGGGTTGAAAAAAAAAAAAAACTTTTCGGGTTGCTACAGTAACCGTTGCTATAGCGCACAATAAAAGCTACACTGTCGGTTACTGCTACAGTAACGGCATAGGAAAATAAATAAATAAATATATAAAAAAATGGGTTATAACATATAGAGAAAACATTATTTAAGTAAGTACTTAAATGATGTTTTCTAAATATGTTTGACTGAGAACCATTGGATCACAATGTTATTTTTTTACTGTTTTGAACTGTTGTTCACTATTTACTACTATATATGAATCATTATAACCGTCAAATGCAAATTCAATAGTAGTGTAGCATTTTATATTTTAAATATAGGGATGTCCCTAGATGATGTGCCATATATTTATATATATATATATATATATATATATATATATATATATATATATATATATATATAGCTTTTTGAAAACTTTATATATAGCTTTTTGAAAACTTTTAATTGGATGCCTCTAACGGGCCTTTGATGTCGGATCATGGGAAATGATTATATGTAACTCATCTGGCACAGCCCAATATCTCGGCATGGTTATAGTTTTCAAATTTTTTTAACATTTTTTAATTAAAAAATTAGGATAAATTTTTGCATGCAAGGGGGCATAGGTGCATGGGTATTTACTTCTGTGGTGACAGATTCATATAAAACTCCAAAAAAAAACAAAAACAAAAACCTAAAGGGATTGGGTATAAGGGGCTCCTCCCCTATTCTTGAAAGTTTGTATATAACAAAGTTGTTGGGTATATAAATCTATATATATACATATGCAAAAGTTTTATCACTTGGAGAATTTAAAGTTTTTGTCATCTATTTGTATTTTTAATCTGATTAAAAATTTTCTAGTTTATAGGAAATTGCATTTGTTAGAGTTTTCAGTTTATTTTATTATTTAGGAATTTATAGAAAATGGCCTACATATAGACTATTAATTTATATTGAGGGATTGCACTTGAAAGGACCCTTGGACCTAACAAAAGATCCACCGAAGTGTCACGAAAGCATGTTGATGGCTAAACTTCATTTGGATCATAATAGTTTTAGGCTAAGTAGTTAACTTGTATCCAAATTATTAGCATATATTAGTATATATTATTATTATGTTAGTATATATGGACATATTAGCATATATTAGTATTATGTTAGTATATAAGGATATATTAGCATTGTTATGTTAGTATATATGGATATATTAGCATATATTAGTATTATATTAGTATATAAGGATATATTAGCATATAAAACTTTATATATGTATTCTCTTTTTTGTAGCAATGCTAAGAAGAAATACCTAGCCTTTGTTTCTCTGTTTTTTATGCTTTTGTCTCTCTTTGTCTTCCTGGTATCAGAGAGAGGTTAATAGATTCTTCTCTTTGTTTGATTGAAGAAATTTTCCCTCTGATTTGTCTTTGCTGGCGTTGGTTTGACTAGATCCTGTCAATTCGGGTTTTTTTTTTCTTTTTTTTCGATTTCTGTTGATTTGGGGATCTTGTATCTGTGTCATTTTCATCATGGCTAGTCGTAAGGATGATTCGCTTCAGTCAATTAGTGTTCAGTTGGATGGTAAAAACTACACGTATTGGAGTTATGTTATGAAGAATTTTTTGCGTGGAAAATCTATGTGGAGCTATGTTACAGGTGTGCGGGTTCAACCTACAGACGACAAGGCAACTGATTATGCGGCCTTGCTTGACAACTGGGAGGCTGATAATTCGAAGATTATCACGTGGATCAACAATTCGGTTATTCACCCCATTGGTGTTCAATTAGCTAAGTACGAGACGGCTAAAGAGGTCTGGGATCATCTGGCTAGATTGTACACACAGTCTAATTTCGCCAAGCAGTATCAGTTAGAGACAGATATTCGCGCACTTCAGCAGAATGATATGAGTATTCAAGAGTTCTATTCTGCCATGTCTAATCTCTGGGATCAGTTGGCTCTCACTGAGTCTACAACACTGCGAGGATTTGAACCGTATATTGCTCGCAGAGAAGAACAACGTTTGGTACAGTTTCTGATGGCCCTTCGGAATGATTTTGAGGGATTGCGTGGGACAATTCTACATCGCTCTCCTCTTCCATCTGTTGATTCAGTGGTTAATGAACTGCTAGGAGAGGAAATTCGGCTCAAGTCTAAGTCAGATAAGGGGTCTGTCACATCTATGACTCCATCTATCTTTGTTGTCCCACAACAGTCTCCACCTAGCAACCAAAACAGATCAGCTTCTAAAGTCTCTCAGGATGAATGTGCTTTCTGTAAGCAGAAGGGTCATTGGAAGGCTCAGTGTCCAAAATTGCTGAGTAAAGGCAAACTTCAACAACAACAACGACCACCGCAACAACAACGCCCGCCGCAGACTGCTACATGGCCGCATCGTCCACCTCTGTCCAACAATGCAGTTGCTGCCCCCTCTTTGGATCCCTATATGTTTGAGCAGTTTCAACAATTCCTTGCTTCTCAACCTCATGCCATGTCGGCCTCCTCTCAAAAAGGTTTGTCTTTATGTGGTACCTCAGGTACATCCTCTTCCTTATGGATATTGGATTCAGGAGCTTCTCATCATATGTCTCCTGATATTGATTCCTTTGTGTCTATTAATTATGCCCCATCTTTGTCTGTCATGACTGCCAATGGTACCTCAATGCCATTGGCAGGAATTTGTTCTATTCGCACATCCCGTTTATCTCTGTCAGATGTGTACCATATTCCTAGTCTAACTTTAAATCTTGCATCTGTTGGTCAATTATGTGATTTTGGTCTCTCAGTTCTTTTTACTTCTAACAATTGTTGTGTTCAGGACCCACGCTCTCAGAAGGTGATTGGGACAGGCCGTAGGGAAGGGGGACTCTACGTATTGGATGAGCTCAAAGTATCAGATGTTGCTGCCTCTAGTGTGGATTTGTCATCTTTTCATTTGAGTCGTTCGTCCTCTGATTTTTATCTTTGGCATTCTCGTTTAGGTCATGTTTCTGCGTCTCGTTTAAAGTTTTTGGCTTCTACAGGAGCTTTAGGTCATTTAGACAGTCATGATATTTCTGATTGTAGTTGTTGTAAACTGGCTAAATTTTCAGCCTTGCCCTTTTATCAAAGTATTTCTCTTTCCTTTGCACCATTTGATCTTGTTCATTCTGATGTATGGGGACCCTCTCCAGTACTCACCAAAGGGGGTTCTAGATATTATGTTTTGTTTATTGATGATTTCACTCGTTATACTTGGGTTTATCTTATGAAACGTAGGTCTGATTTTCTTGCCATATTCAGTAACTTTCGAGCCCTTGTGAAGACCCAACACTCATCTGTCATTAAATGCTTTCGGTGTGATTTGGGGGGTGAATACACTTCTAATGAATTTTCTCAGTTACTTTCTTCTGATGGGACTATCCACCAAACCTCATGTACAGACACTCCTCAACAAAACGGTGTTGCCGAAAGGAAACATCGCCATCTGATCGAAACAACCCGTTCATTCTTGTTGTCGGCCGAGGTTCCTAGTGTGTTTTGGGGAGAAGCGGTCCTTACTGCTGCTCATGTGATCAACAGAATTCCAATCTCTCATAATTCAGGTTTGTCTCCCTTTGAGAAATTGTATGGTCATTCACCTGATTATTCCTCGTTGCGCGTATTTGGTTGCACTTGTTTTGTTCTACGACCTCATGTTGAGCGTAGTAAATTGTCTTCTCGGTCTGCGTTGTGTGTCTTTCTGGGTTATGGTGTTGGTCAAAAGGGATATCGTTGTTTTGATCCTGTTAGTCAAAAATTGTATGTTTCGCGTCATGTTGTGTTTTTAGAGCATATACCTTTCTTTTCTGTTCCCGCTAGTTCCCATCATATGACACAATCAGATCTTGTTTGTATTGATCCATTTGATCCCGACCCCACTGAAGCTCTGTCTGATACTTTGGTTTATGAAACATCCATCTCTCATGTCCCTGCTCCTACGACCACCCAGTCGCCGGATGAGATTGTGGATAATCCTCCTCTACGTCAGTCCACTCGTATCCGTAAGTCCACTAAACTACCTGACTTTGAGTATTCATCCTATTCTACCTCCTTTGCTTCTTTTGTTGCATCTGTTCATCGTCTTTCTGAGCCTTCATCCTACAGAGAGGCAGTTTGTGATCCTCTTTGGCAGGCTGCTATGGCTGAGGAACTTACTGCTCTACACCAGACTCGTACATGGGATTTGGTTCCACTACCACCCGGGAAACATGCCATTAGTTCTCGTTGGGTGTACAAGATTAAAACCAAATCCGATGGATCCATTGAACGATACAAGGCGCGACTTGTTGCTAAAGGCTACTCCCAAGAGTATGGCATGGACTATGAAGAAACTTTTGCTCCTGTTGCCAAAATGACGACTGTTCGTACTCTGATTGCTGTTGCTTCCATTTGCCAATGGAGAATATCTCAGATGGATGTCAAGAATGCTTTCTTGAATGGCGATCTTCATGAAGAAGTTTATATGACACTTCCTCTTGGTTTTGCTCATCAGTCAGGTGAAGTTTGCAAGCTTCGTAAAGCTCTTTATGGTCTCAAACAAGCACCACGTGCCTGGTTTGAGAAGTTTTCCACTGTGATCACTTCACTTGGATTTCTTCCTAGTCACCATGATTCGGCGTTATTTGTCAAGCGTACAATGGCAGGTCGTATTCTATTATCCTTATATGTTGATGACATGATTATTACTGGTGATGATTGTGATGGAATTAACTTTTTAAAGTCTGAGTTGGCACGTTGCTTTGCTATGAAAGACTTAGGTATGCTACGTTATTTTTTGGGAATTGAGGTTGCCTATTCCTCGAAAGGCTATCTTTTATCTCAATCAAAGTATATAGCTGATCTGTTTGAGCGTGCTCGACTCACTGATAGTCGGACCGTTGATACTCCCCTTGAGGCTAATGCTAGATACTCTCCGTCAGATGGTACTCCTTTGGCAGATTCCAGTCTTTATCGTACTGTAGTTGGCAGCTTGGTTTATCTTACTGTGACTCGCCCTGACATTGCCCATGCTGTTCAAGTGGTTAGTCAATTTATCACTTCCCCTACTACAGTTCATTGGGCTGCCGTGCTTCGTATTCTCAGGTACCTTCGGGGCACTCAGTTTCAGAGCCTCTTCTTTCCTTCTACGTCATCGTTAGAGCTGCGTGCTTACTCTGATGCGGATTGGGCTGGTGATCCTACGGATCGCAAGTCGACTACTGGATTTTGCATTTTTCTCGGTGACTCACTTATTTCATGGAAGAGCACGAAACAAGATGTCATCTCTCGATCTTCTACAGAAGCTGAGTATCGTGCCATGGCCTCGACTACCTGTGAAATTGTTTGGCTACGCTGGTTGCTTGCTGATATGGGTATTTCTCTTTATCACCCTACTCCTCTACATTGTGATAATCAGAGTGCTATTCAGATTGCACGTAATTCAGTTTTTCATGAGCGCACCAAGCATATAGAGATTGATTGTCATATCACTCGGCATCACCTGCAAATTGGCACCATCACATTGCCGTTTATTTCTTCTTCTCTCCAGATTGCTGATATTTTTACAAAAGTACACTCAGCTTCGCGCTTCCGTTTCTTATCTGACAATCTCTCGATGCTTATCGCTGTCGCATCGTGAGTTTGAGGGGGGATATTAGCATATATTAGCATATATTATTATTATGTTAGTATATATGGACATATTAGCATATATTAGTATTATGTTAGTATATAAGGATATATTAGCATTGCTATGTTAGTATATATGGATATATTAGCATATATTAGTATTATATTAGTATATAAGGATATATTAGCATATAAAACTTTATATATGTATTCTCTTTTTTGTAGCAATGCTAAGAAGAAATACCTAGCCTTTGTTTCTCTGTTTTTTATGCTTTTGTCTCTCTTTGTCTTCACAAATAACTGTTACTGAAAACATTTCATTTTTACAAATTTATAGCCTAGTATTATAGAAGATTCGTTCTGTGCTCAATATCTTGGAGAAACATCAAAATGTGTTTTTATTAAAATATTGTAACATTTTTTTAAGTAATTAGTTATTAAAATCAAATTTGGAAGCAAATTAAATGTCTTTACAAAAGAGTTAAGTTTATCATTATATAGAATAGTTCATCTATGATACAAATCTCTTCATTGATTTTGAAAGCTCACATTGTATTATTCTCTTGACAATAACTCTACCCAAAGAAAAGTCACAAAATAAAAAAAAATTCATTCACATTTTAAGAGGTGATTTTTATTTTTTAAAGTACTGGACTCATGTTCACTTACCTACTAATTCAAGTAGATCAAAACATGACAAAATAATTTTTGGTTAAAGGTGAGGTGTTCCATTATTTGCATGACTTTGTTTTTTTTTTTTTTTTTTTTTTTTTTTTTTGTGAAAAGTACAGCTGAATTTGACGTAGTATACTTTTCTAAAGTATTACACAAGTTTATTAGAATGAACAGTCTAAGCCAAGCTCCACGCTAATTTCCAGCCGACCAAGCAAAGACGCGTGCAGTTTGTGGATACAAATAAACAAAGCACAAACTATCACAAATAAATCCATGAAACAATTTCCAGTGGGCCAAAAGATGAAAGAAACACAATAACATCAAACAAAAAAAAATTCCTATAAGTGCTCTAATTGCATGAAGAAGAGTCAAGTCAAGCTCATCCCATTACAATTACAAGCCAGACCACACACACACACACACAGAGTGGGAAGGGAGAGGAGAGAAACATGCAGTACTCTTGGTTGTTGATAGTGCTGAAACTCTTACCTTTAATCCAACCTTGTTCCTCTTCTCTGAGTCAATATTCAGTTACACAACAACAAGACGTCCCAGCAGCATGCAACATCACCAACATCCACTACCCATTCGGAATCCCCAACGTGTCTACACAGGAGCCAATGCGCGGGTTCGAGATACTATGCAACTCCAGCAGCCCAATGATGGTGCAGCTGGATAATAACTTAGTCGAGGTCAAAAACATCTCATCAGACGGCCAAATCCGAGTCCTTCTTAAAACCTTTGCGTCCCGGTGCGCCAGAGGCTCCCTGGAGGAAAGCCAAGACCAAGGCCAAGAAGCCATAGCAAACCTGGAAAACACTCCTTACACCTTCTCCCATACCATGAACAAGCTCATCGTCGTCGGTTGCGATGCGTTTGCTATTATCCTTGCTCCTGATCACAGCACAGTCGCTACGGGCTGCACATCCTTTTGTATCTCAACAGAGAGCGTCACTGACGGTGTGTGCGCCGGCGTGGGTTGTTGCCAGGCCAATATCCCTCCTGGTCTCAAAAGCATCACTTTGAACTTCATTAGCATTCGCAACATCACCGGCGCGGCGTCCAAATTCAGAGCCCGGCCGGTGGTGATTGATCCCAAATACAAGAACTTGACAGGAAACGAGGACTACGGGGAGTGTAGCAAGGTGTTTGTAATGGACCCGAACAAGTTCACGTTTTCAAGGCAGAGTCTCAGTTTTCAGAGGCAGAATCATGATAAAGATATGAACGAGAAAGGAATGGAGGTGGTGCTCGATTGGTCCATTGGTAACAAGACGTGCGCGCAGGCCTGTTTTCCAGGGAATAGCAACTGCGCCTGTGTCTCAACGAATAGCTACTGCAACAACTCCCTGGAGGGTTTAGGCTATCGTTGCTATTGCAGTGATGGATATCGGGGCAACCCATACCTCAAAGATGGAAATGGATGCAAAGGTATATATATAGCACTTTTAGTAGTCTTTTAATTAGTGCTCTTTTGCCTGGCTTATTTAGTCTAATAACTATATATATATATGGTTGATTCTATTCATGTTAGATATTGATGAATGCGCTGAGGGACAGAATGATTGTGTGAGTAAATGCAAAAACACAGAAGGAGGGTATGAATGCAGTTGCCCCTTTGGGACCAAAGGTGATGGTAGACGTAGACCATCTGGAAGTGGCTGCAAGAGGCTACCGCCTCTTGATATAGTTCTCGGTAATCTTCTCTTCCACGTGTGCGCATATATACATACCCCTTGAACATATATGTCTTAGATCTCGGCAAAGGGGTAGGGGCAACTTGTTATTCCTACTTTTTCTTCTTGTTTTTTCGGCTTTCTCCTTTTAAAAAAAATGATCTTAAGTATGTATAGGTTAATGCTGACTTATCTCTGCTCAAGCTATTAATAAATTGTAAGTTTGTAAGAGGAGCCAAGAAGACTCTTGACTTATCGTCAGTGACATACATACATGCCTTTTGATACAGTTCAGTTTTGCTGTACTCGTAGGTGTGGGTTTTGCCTCTCTAATCACCATCTTCATAATAAGCTCCTGGTCATACTGGGCATTCAAGAAACACAAGATCCGAAGAATCAAACAGAAGTACTTCCTTAAAAACGGAGGCCTATTGCTACAACAACACGTCTCTTCCCAGGTTGCGATTGTTCGGATATTCACAGTCAAAGAGCTTGAGCTCGCCACCGATGGCTTCCATGAAAGCCGCATACTTGGCCATGGAGGATATGGCACCGTATATAAAGGAATACTCCCCGACAATCAACCAGTGGCCATCAAGAGATCAAAACTAGTGGACGAGAGCCAAATCGAATCATTCATCAATGAAGTTGTAATCCTTTCTCAGGTCAATCACCGGAACGTAGTTAAGCTCTTGGGCTGTTGTTTAGAGACTCAAGTCCCTTTGCTGGTCTACGAGTTTATCTCCAATGGAACACTCTTCCAGCATCTTCACGCGGTTAGAACTTCAACTACTTCTCCCATGAACTGGGACATCCGTCTGAGAATTGCAGTGGAAACCGCTGCAGCATTAGCCTACTTGCATGGAGTGACTTCCACACCCATCATTCACCGGGATGTTAAGTCTTCAAACATACTCGTGGATGAGAACTACACTGCTAAAGTATCAGATTTTGGAGCTTCAAGACTTGTCCCTCATAACAGGACTCATGTCACAACAGTGGTGCAAGGGACACTTGGTTACTTAGATCCAGAATATTTCCACACTGGCCTGCTGACTGATAAGAGCGATGTGTATAGCTTTGGGGTGGTTCTTGTGGAGTTGCTGACCAGGGAGGATCCAGTGTCATTTGGCAGGTTAAAAGATGATGGCAACTTGATCTTGCATTTCGTTACATCAGTGGAGGAAAACAGGTTGATTGAAGAGCTTGATAAGGAGACTATAGAAGAGGCTGGGATAATGCAGTTGCTAGCAGTGGCTCAGCTTGCAGAGAAATGCTTGAATGTTAAAGGGGAACAACGGCCGACAATGGCAGAAGTTGCAGTTGAGCTTGAGGCACTGAGAAGGCTTATGAACCAGCATTTTGTGCAAAAGGGGAAGGATATTAAAACAAGTCCTGCAACAAGTTTGGCATTCAGTGACATGTCCACGCAAGATTCCATGAAAAGCATGGAAAGCCATCTTCCAAGTGAATCATAATCATCCGTGAGCCACACTTACAGCTCTGGAATGTAGTGTCATTCTTTTCTAGACTTCTATGTTGTAGTCCTTATGTTAAATTTTACGATGAGTTGTAGAAATAATCACATAAAATTGCAAGCCAAGGACTATTGGATACCATAAGTGTAAAAAGTGTTGAGAAATCAAGACCAAATTAAAGGATCAGAATTTCCATAAAGCTTCAAAAACACCAGATCATAGACAATTATTACAAAAACACCAGTCATTCCTCTCTAGAGAGTAATACAGACTCTCACACAACTCAATCTTGACCAGTCAAGCACTACTCAATTATTACAATATTCTCATAGACAATACCAACACAAGCTCTCAAACAAAGTCTAGTAGGATGACATGACTCCACTACATATCTATTACATAGAATACAATAATTAGAGATTAAGCAACCAATTACCTTACTCACAACATATGCCAACTTCAATCTGCATATTTGTTCAACAGTCTTCAAGCACTTTTGTTAAGACACTTAACCATGCATACTCTTATGATAAAATGCGATCCATTTTAAAAAAAATATATCTATAGATAATCACAAATCAAATCCTTGGTTTTGAACAATGACACTAGTACTTGGGATCCAATCAAACTCACACAAAGCTCTCTTGTTTTGGCTTAACAAAGAAAGGAAAACATAACATGCTGAATTTAAAGCTACATGATAAAGTGCATACCAACATGGCAGCAGACAAAAGGTTGTAAAACAGGAAAAGCAAACATCCAATCAAGCAGCTCCACATGTACCAATCCAGTAACCAGGTTGCTGAATTTCCACACTAAGTACCACAGTAGCCCAATCTATGACCACGTCAACTCTGTTTTACCTTCTGTGCAGTCACCAATAGGTTCTGAGTATTCTCTTCAACATCACTTTCTGAACTTGAGAAACTTATCAACGAAAGGACCAATGATGCACACAGTGGGGACCCACAACCCCAAAAGACCGGCCTGATAGGGTGGGGTTGCCCCCCACATATATGCACATGGACTCTCCTTCAATTAGGCGATGTGGGACTAAACCAAGATTGCAACAATACTCCCCCGATCAGACCCGACGACCTCGTCGGGTCAGGCACGCTTAACTCAGCGACACTTCACTCAGCAGCGCTTCACTCAGGGCACTTTACTCAGGGCTTTTTCCTGGTCAGAACCCTCCCTGGTCAGCCCCTCTACTGGTCAGAACCCTCCGCTGGTCAGCCTCTCACCCAGCCCCACACCACCTGCTCTCAACGAAAGCACCAATGTTATGCACACAAGTGGTGAGGAGAGCGTGTCACCAAAAGACCGGCCTGTTAGTGAAGGATGCCCACCACTTATATGCACACAAAGGACCCATCTCGTAGCCGATGTGGGACTAAAGGAGTATTCATTACATCAACCCAACAGAAAATGCAGAGTTTCCACACTGAATCACATATGTGATAACAGAAATTAGCCATATTAATTACAAGAAAACTATGCGAAAGGTCACCCAAGCCACGCTATAGACTTGGGTCATTCAAGTCAACATAAAGAACATCAAGAGAAGGGACAAAATAAACAAGAATATAAGAAAAGGTTCGGAACATCACAACGACCAGTTCATGTCATGACTGGAAAGGAATATATAAAGATGGCTAGAAAATTCTTACGTTAACCTTGCTGTAGATGAAGACGATGAGAAACAAATGAAAAACTCTCTTCGTAGTGTTTGGGCTCATTTCATTTGAGATTGTGATATTGAAAGAGACCAAGATTAGATATTCTCATATTTTGACCATCATACTATTTTATATCCTAGACTTTTCTTAAAGATCAAGCTTTAAGTTAATCATCAAGGTGATTCATATGTTTGTTTTATAATCTTATATCTAACACTTCAATTAGCTAATCAGTTCACTATTATTACAAGTCCAGAAAAGATAAAGAAAGCATCTAACTGATCAAATAAGATGTAACATTTATGGACTTTGTTTATGTGCCCCAGTTACTGAATTACTGATTCAAATCACAATGAAAACTTAGACATTAAAGTTAAGTATGACAGCTTAAATCTAAGTATTTTATAAAATTATATTTAACTATCACCATGCAACTTTGAGTACTGTATAAATACCATCAAGATTAAATTTAATTACCACAGCACAGAATGAGTAGTGAGACAACCAATTAATAGAAACTAATTTCCACAAAGAAAAAAAAAATCCAAAGTCATGATCACAAAAATTAGTCATGTCACCTTCACAAATTGGAAGGATGATGGATGGACCGATGGCAACTCTATTCCTGTCATGTCACCTTCACATTGGAAGGATGATGGGCCGATGGCAACCTTTTCTTTTGGTCTCCACACTCTCTCACAAGATTGGTTAAGAGTAGACCTGTCCAAGGGCCGGGCTACCCGCCCAAGTCCGAAGACCTGCCTAAAAAATGAGAGGGCTTGGACAAGTATATAAGGCCCGATGTCCGGGCCTTGGACAAAAAAAGAAGCCCATTTTAAAAATGGGCCGGTTTGGTTTTCATTGTTAAAAGCTCGGCCCGGCCCGAATTATAAAATATATTTATTAATTAGTTTTGTTAATACTTTTATATATATAATGGTGAATTTCCATTGATTATTTATTAATTAGTTTTATATATACTTATATAATATATATTTATTGTTGATTGCCATTGATTATAATGGTTTAAATTTTAGTTGTTGTAATTGTATAAATATTTGTATTTTGGAATTTTAATTTTTAAGTGTTTTGTAGAATAATATTTTGTCATATTCGCATATTAATATTATTTTTATTTTTTTATAACTTATATATTATTTGATGAAAAATCTATTTGGGCGGGCTTTGGCAAAAGTTAAGGCCCGAATTTTCGGGCCGGGCCGGGCTTGGACAAGGTTGAATTTTAGTAATTATATATAAAAACACGGCCCGAACCCAGCCCGGCCCGGCCCATGGACAGGTCTAATTAAGAGGGTGGCGCATCAACCTCTAAAAAATTAATAAATAAATAAATAATTCGTATGATTGAACCAAGCGAGTTCATCGGATGAGATCACAGAAAATTCTGGGATATTCTCTTTTTAATATATGCGTGTGGTTTATCCACTTTATCAAATAAAAAAAAATTCTGGGATAAGAAATTGAATAGGCTTACCTAGCCGCAGTGGCAGACCCAGAAATTTGGTACAGCCCGGGCTTAAATAAAAAATCAATGTTCATGATACACACACTGTGTCCCAACCACGGCTTCACCCGGGCTTCCATTTCCTCAGCCCAGGCTTAAACCATGTCAGACAGAGTTCTTCTAAGTTTTTCGGCCGGCCAGCCGGGGCTTCAGCCCGACCTGCCACCCATATAGGTCCGCCACTGCCTAGGCGAGTACCCGGTGGACTGGTCAAGTCAGAATCCATCCCAGCTATATACATAAATAATAAATATGTAAACAGAAAAGATAATATATAAAATTTATTTTTGATTTATTATGTTGTGGTTTGCTTAAATTTATATTTTAAATTATATAAAGAGATTATTTGTTCCCTCAGCTTTCTGCAGCTTCCGAGCCTCACCAGCATGTGACCCCACTAAAGCATCTCAAAAGATTAAGCGTTTCCTCAGTTTCATGAACACTCGACTAACAGATCATTCAGGAGACGCTGGGCATAACATCGATCGGGAGTAGTCTTCCGCATCTTTCTGCTTTGTTTGACTTGTGACTCCAGACGGTTGTCTTCGACGACCTATCTTCCACTATCTTTCCCTTTGTTGTTTCTTTCCTTTCATATGTGTTGTACCCCTCACCTATGGCGAGAACCTAGTCTTGTCTTCTTTTTATGTGTGGTTGTTCATCTTCTTTCTAAGTTTGTACTGAGTTCCACTGTTTTTTTCAATAAATTCGTGGTTTATCCATTTTTTTCAAAAAAAAATTATATTAGACTATTATGATATGTTTGTTAGATTTTATTTGAAATATTAAATTAATACTTACACATTATAAAGAGACTATTTGTTTGTTGAACTTTTGCATTATTATTGAATAGGTATAATACCCGAATTGGTCCCTCTATTTTTCTCACTCTTCCCTTTTGGTCCCTCTACTCAGAAATGTGCCCGACTAATCCCTCTACTTTTGAAAATGGCCCAACATAGATCCCTCTACTCTTAATATCTTCTCATCTAGTCCTTTTACTCTTGAAAATACAGCCACTAATTTGCCTATTTTATAGTAAAAGGGACTAAGTAGAACCATTTTTAAGAGTAGAGGGATTAGTGGGGCACATTTCTTAGTAGAGGGACCAAAAGGAAAGAGAGAGAAAAGTAGAGGGATCAAGTCGGGTATTAAACCTATTGAATAAATTCGTGGTTTATCCAAGTTATTCAAAAAAAAACTTTTGTATTATTATTTTTCAAATTTTTAGTAATATATAATACATCTTATATATTTATATATAGTTAAAATTAAAATTATAATCCCACACATATATCCCAGACTTTTCTTTAGTTAGAGACCTAGCTCTAAGTTAATCAGAACGGCATTTCTTGTTTAGGCTTTATACATAAGCTAATATCCCACACTTCTATTAGCTAATCAGTTTAAGAGTTATGACAAATTCAGAAAAGCTAAAGAAAGCATCCACCGACCAACTAAGCTGGCACAAATTTGGGTAGTGCATGTATTACCAACACGAGGGCACGGCCCGGTTAACCGGGCCCGGCGGATCCAGGTCAAGTTTTGCCGAATCCGGAACCGACCGGCCACTGTTGAGGACCCGCCACCGGGCCGGATTGATCTGGTGGCCCCACCGGGTCACGGATCACCAACATATGACTTGGACCCAGCCCGGGTTAGTCAAGAACCCGCCGGACCCGGTGGGTTTTTTAATTTATTTATTATTAATTTAAATAAATTTAAAAATAAAAAATAAATTTTAAATGTTATGGGTGAGATTTGAACTTTGGTCACACATAACACCAACAACTATTTTTACCAACTACCTTATGAAAATCTTATGTATTTATATTAAAACATCATAAATAAAATAAAATAAGTTTTTAAAAAAAAAATTAAAATAAGAAATAGTTTAAAATAATTTTAATAAATTGGAAGAATTTGAAACGACTCAAAATAAATGAAAAATAATAATAATAAATTACACTAAGTTTGTTTATTTATTTAATTAAATAGTTTATATATTCTTTTGAGTTATAAAATTATATTATATGAAAAATCATAGTCATAAAAGTGTACTACTTTATATTGAAATT
Organism: Dioscorea alata; assembly: GCA_020875875.1. NCBI lineage: Eukaryota > Viridiplantae > Streptophyta > Magnoliopsida > Dioscoreales > Dioscoreaceae > Dioscorea > Dioscorea alata. Next base: position 22,415,482 of record CM037014.1, on the reverse strand, counting down.
TTACTATCTATTTGTTTGAGAGATTAGCATAAAATTTATTGGTGATTGACATAAAATATTAAAGAAATTATACTATAACTAATTTTATTAATTGGTGATTGAAATTATGTTATATGAAAACTTATTAACATAAAATTTAAAACTCATGAACTTAATGTAAAAAAAATAACTAATCTTATAAATTGGTGATTGAAATAATCAAATAAAATAATACATGTGAATATAAGGGAAATCAATACTAAATTATTATATTATAACTAAAAATTAAAAACGCTAGTTATGATAAATATATAGAATTTGATAAGTAAATAGAAGTAAAAACGTAAAAAAATTCAAGTAATAAAATGAATTAAAATAATTGGACAAAAAACTTATTAACATAAAATTTAAAACCCAGTAACTTTAAATTTGAATTTAAATTCATATCTTTATTATAAATTTGTATAAAAACAAAAAAAATTTAAATCATCACCAACAAAAGCTAGCTCAATTGGTTTCTCAATGAAAGTTTTCAAAAAATTTTGATTTTTTCACCCACAAATTAAAAAAAAAAAAAAAAAAACCCAACCCGCCGGGCCAGCCCGGTGGGTCACGGGTCAATAAAAGACCAAACTGTAACCTGACTCGCTAGAATGCAAGCCGGTTACGGATTACCAACCCGACAGAGCCGGGCCAAATGTCAGCCCGTGCCGCCCCCCCCCCCCCCCCCCCCCCCCCCCCCCCCCCCCCCCCCCCCCCCCCCCCCCCCCCCCCCCATCCCCCCGCCCCCCCCCCCCCCCCCCCCCCCCCCCCCCCCCGCGTGTATTGGAAGATGATGGGTGAAACTAACAAAAAAATTTATAATAACAAGGATGATTATTAATAAACTTATTATTATCATATTATTCAAATTTGAAACTCTAAGCTAATTAAAAATTATATATTCATTAATATATAACTGATAGAATAGTTTACATCTCCTTATTATTATTCAATGATGCTTTACATCTTTTCATTGTTAAAGGATAAGACATTTTAAAAGTTACATCTATTGGAAAAATACGGCCATTTATTTCCGACATAATAAACAACTATTTTATGTTCTTTAAAAATAAAAAGAAAATCAATACCTTCTTTTTTTTTTCGATCTTGATTTCTCTTCATTAATGCTTTGTGCAGAAAAACCAAAAACTCGTCTTATCCACAAAAACTATTTGCATTCAAACTTGCAGCATAATCTCAATAGGAGAGGAGAGAAACAAACTTCCACAGAGGAAAAGAATCCAAAGAGATTTGGGCAGTGCATGTATTGAAGGATGATGAGTGGAAACAACCAATCAATTAGAAACAAACTTCCACAAAGAAAAAGAATGCAAATGTCTAGAAAAATTTAATACTAAAATGAGATTTGACCGGCATCAGCTAGTGTCACCACTTATAAATCAAAATTCAACACAAATTACTTGTACACCCAATAAATCATTTGCAGTTGACGAATATTATAAGAGGAATTTCACTTCTGGGAAAGCCAAGAGAACTCAGTAATATTCCAATCAATACGTCTAATGCAAAAACAAGCTGCACGATGATAATAATAATAATAATAATAATAATAATTTGGATATCAAGCTCCAGTTTTCAAGTTCAGTAATGGCCATGAAATTTGTGTTATGGGTGGGCATATGGCTCATCAGTATTATCCTCATTCATAGAAATGGTGTTTGCTCCATAATAAACAGCAATTCAAAGCTTCGCGATTTCCATTACCTCATATGTGTGTGAAATCTTCAGTGGGGTGTCCTTGGAAACTGGCCTCTCCTCAGACCACAGCTCCAAATTAACCGTTCCACATCCCCAATGCACAAGGCATTTGTTCACCTGGTTTATGTCGAAACGATTGATCAAACTCAGGCCAGAACATTTGTCTACCAGCATCCATTCACCTGCAACATGACATACAGGAGAATTTTCTTGTTGAATTCATAGATGTGCACAATTGAAGAAGATTGCCCAAACCTATTTCAATAACTACTACTACAAATAATAAGAGCTAATAAATCAACTTCCATAGACTGAGAACATGGCATGAGATAAAAAGAATGTACCATTGGGCCGAAGATTGCCTTCAAAGTATTGCTCTGCAGTGTCAGGCCAGATCTCATGTTTGGATCCATCAATGGAATTGAATCGAACAAAGACCTCAGTGGGGTGCAAAAGGGTAAATGTTGGGTGCACCCGTAAGCAGACCAACCTATGACATGCAACAGTGAGTGAGGCCTAACCGAGTTTTCATTTTACCAGCTAGATGTAATGGTTAATTGCCTAGATGATAAGAATTGGCATGAGAAATGCTGAAATACCTTGAGAATCCACCAGAACCAGCACCGACACTGCGTGCAACAATACCTGAGTCAATTATGAGAATCTTAGGATTGTCTTTCATAATTGATATCTTGCGCCGGAGAACTAAGCCACCACCAATATTCCCTTCCAAGCTAAGAGACTCCTCCACCCCTGATTGTTCAAGATTTCTTCTGCAAGCCAGTATGTTTTTAAACAATAAGCTAAGTCAAAAATTGAAACATGTGAATAAAATCATAGACAGGAAGGAAACTATTCCAGTTATTTTCAACAATTCAACAACTTACCACCTCAAGTGGATTATCTTATTAAATTACCAAAAATGTATTTTGTTGATTCAAATTATAGAAAGCAATGAGGTATGTTGTTCGCTTTCAATTCCACAAAGACCTCCATATTATCTTACCCAACAACTTCATATTCCTCTGAGCACCCAGCAGAACGGTATTCAACCCCACTGTATTCTTCATATCCATCAACTTCAACTCGACTGTGAAGCCACTGCATACCTACATACACACCTCAACCAACTTTAAAAATTCTGAAGTAAAAGCTCTTAAGCAGGCACATGGATATGCACAAAAAGAGCAACTTGAAAAAAAAATATTACAGAGGTAAAACATATATAAGGTAAAGAGGTTAACTTTTAGATGTGCCTCCTTGATATAACTTCATAGAAAGTACAAACCCACTCAGATTCCAGTATACTTTTAAGGAGTCAAGAGAAAATTGTTGAAAGGCTTAAAATGAAAGAGGGATTATAATCACCTCTATGGCATACATAGCCAAAGAAAACTGCAACACTGTCATGACACAAATACGGTGTATCTAACAAATCATTTACCTAATGCAACAGCAGATTAATTACAAGCTAAATATTACCTGAAGGCATGTGTTTCATAGAGATTATTCTACCCCCAATCCAAGGCACCACTTTAAGAATCCAATCACCATTCTTTAGATCAACTGGCGTCCTTGAATATTCAAACCCTTTTGGTTCTGAATGCTCATCAGCATCTGAGAGACACTTGGCTTGTTCTGCATGACCAATATACATGACATGCATAAATCAAAGCATAAAATACATCAAAGACCAAAGTGAAATATCATTAAGATCATGCAAAAGTGGCTAACCAAAAGCAGAAAAAAATAAAAATAAAAATAAAATAGTGAGCACAGTTAGAGCGCAAGTGATCTAATTTCTTCCTCTGTATCCTGACGCTATCCATCATAAAATTCAAGAACCTTGGTCTGCCATTCAATATTATTCAGGAAATGGGATGACACATGAGGTCAAATTATTTATCAGATACATTTCCAGCCAACAAAGATATCTTCTAACTGCAGTGCATGAAAGATTTAAAAAGCTCCATCGCAATAAAAAAGAAATTAACTAAAGCAAGTCTTTGTTCTAAGGAATGGCATTTCCATAGACAAACATGTGTATTTAAAAGAAAGCTATCAGAAAAATTCCATAATTCTTTTTGAAACTGAAAAAGACAATTATGTAAACATGCTTTAAGCTGATTTTCACTAGCAAGCATAATTGACTTAAAAATCTTCATTACAATAGAAATAATGAGCTTATAGAAAAGCCTTTGTTTCATGTAATGGCATTTCAATAGATGAGCATGCAAATTTGAAAAACAACTCTTACACATATTTCGTTGCTCTTATTGAAAAACTTCATTGCATCCCTCTAATTGAAAAAGGCAGTTACCTAAACGAGTTTTATACTCATTTTCACTTGCAAGTACCAAGTCATTCACTTCGGATTCTGAAGGCATGGCAATCTGTATTTCCTCTCCATCAACACCAACAGCATCCATCTGCAAACAAGATATATAAACAACCAACATAAAGGAGCCCCAAAGTGCACTCCTTGATACAGCAATGAGGTTGCATACAAACCATGGCACCTCCTCCCAGCAATACATATACACGGAGATTTCGCGTTGGCCTCCTCCATGATCCTTCAGTATTTGACACCTTAACTGTAATAATTGAGGATCTAAGTTCTGCAACATAATATGTCAAAAGAAAACCTCCTTGAGTGTACTCATATCCATCACCATCATCCTCAAAGAGGACACCATGGGCTCTACCTGAAAATGAAAAAGCACTGCAGTTAAGAAAGAAAGCAATATAATGTGAACTGCCAGAAAATTTACTATAGTTGGACGAGTTCATTCTGTTACATTACTAGGGCTTTCCCATTACTATGACGTGTTTGAATTTGTGCAATATACACAATACCTTATCCTTTGAAAATTATATAACACAAAAAGCTGAAACTCTTCAAGAGCCATGTTTCACTACTTATTACATCATCTTATGTCTGAGAGTAGTCTGCCAAAGAGTAATCATATTGCAGTATTGCAAGCTACCATCTTCAGATAGCAAAATGGTTGGAAATTTACTTTGGCGTAACCTATCTTGTTATCAAGAGAAACAATAAGACAAAACTATGTAGAGTTACGACAAAACCAAGCCAATTACCACCACTAGCGAAAAATAAAATAAAATAAAATAAATAATAAAAAGCAACCAAGCACTCAACTATGTAAGTGTAGTCCAGAAATATACCAAATGAATGGCACAAAATGATTTCATTTTTAAGAGCTTCTAAATATTATGATTTAGATGCATTCTGATTCCGGGTTTAAACACTTAAAATGAGCAATCGTATAAGTTATAATTTTAGATAAAAAAGTTAATGAAGAATCAAAACCTAGTACCAAATACCTATTCATTTAAGTATGTCTTACGATCTTCTAGATATGAAAAGATGTGCAGGAGAGACAGATCCCTTCTCAATAGGGTTCAAAACTGGATTGCACTGGAACTAAAAATAAAATTGAATATATGAGTGGATTATCATAACTTAGAATTAATAATCTATTATCAACTCATCTATTCCACCTACAGAAAGTATAAACTGTAAACCTACAGAGACATCAAGAACTCTACAAAAGTACTTTACAAGCAACACGCAACCATTTCTCACGCCTACAGTGAACAGTGAAATTTTTACTATTTGTGTTTTTCGCTTTATTTAAACTAAAAATCTAAAATTGAACATGAGTGGATTATGGTAACTTAGAATTAATAATCTATTATCAACTCATCTATTTCCACATACAGAAAGTATAAACTATAAACCTACAGAGACATCAAGAACTCTACAAAAATACTTCATAAGCAACGGCAACCTTTCCCCACACAGTGAACAGTGAAATTTTTACTATTTGTGTCTTTTGCTTTATTTAGATTTAAGAACGTAACAGCAATCCAGTGTTCATTCAATGACCCTTTTTTGTGTAACCAAGTGCCCAGTCACTTTGAACATGTCACAACTATGGTTCATAGAATCATAGTGGAAGCCCAGTAAAGATCATGCTAGAAGCAAAACCAATAAGAAGTTTTTGTCCCTACTATCTTATGCGAAATCTACATTAGACAGTAATGTACCATGATACAGATAATTACCGAAATTGTCAAGAGCTATGAAGAGTGATAATTCATCCGTCGGATTTGCTTCACCAACATGCTGAAGAGGAAGGCCCACTGGGATTATTGATCCCCCTTGCAAATACATAGTTGGCAAGTCCTGAGAAATTTTAATGAAAGCCAAATAAATAAGATTCCAAAACTAAATAGTTAGATAAGCAAGAGGTGTCTGGCCATAACACTTACAGGATGCGAATCACAAAAATCAAATTTCATCCATATGCCTTTTGGTAAAACATGAGACAGTTCATGTGATCCTTGATCAGAGGACGTGCTGTTGACCAAGCAAAAACATACCACAAAAATGTGATCTCAAAATATCCATAAAGAAATATGGAGAAAAGAAGTCTTCTGATTTGAAAGTAGTTTAGCATTCATCAGATTCACACAAGGAAGATTTCTCCAGATTTCCCATATTGTATCCCTAACTATATAGCAAATATATCAACATTTATCTTGAAACTAAAGTTAAAAAGTACCTTGCCCAAATTAGAAGCGGTCCTAGCAGAAAAGAATTTTCAACTGCACGCAAACTAGAATCTTGTGGATCTGAATAGGTCAATAGCACTTTGAGATTGCAGCCCACCCAAGTTGATCATAACGTGCAAAATCTGAAGAAAAAAACAATATACCAGCAAAAAAAAGGGGTGCCGCAACAGGAGTTCCCTTTGTATGGGCGATGTAGAAAAGAGTATAAATGTGGGGTAGTAAACGATAGCGCCTCAGTAGTGCACGGCGGCAAACCTCTTCACACTGCAAGAGTTAAAACATAGGAATAAGACACTAAGAGAAGAACACTTGAAAACTAAAACCCACAAGCTATAATATTTGTGACATAAACCAAAAGCTCAAGCTGCTTACATTATAAAGGATTTCATTATTTATTCAATGGAAAGAACTAAAGAACCATTTCCCTCTGGTATATGTACAATAAATGAAGGGCAGAAAGTGCATGCAGGTCATAAGTTAGGAAGGCCTAGGCAGCAACATAGTTAAGTTGGATAAAAATCCGACAATGGCTAAGACCTGTTTTCCTCCTGTATAAAGATAATCTGTGAAGGCCAGAAAAAGCTTGCAGTTCATAAGTTAGGAGAACTAGGCAGCATTATAGGTAAGTTACATAAAAACCTAACTGTGGCTAGCCAATTATCAGTTTATGTAAATCTATGCCACAAAACAAAAAAATAAAATAAAGACGTGATTTTTTTACTTTCAGGTTTCAGAACATATAATCTGGAATGTATTTCCGCAATTCTCCGCATAAAAACAAGTAAATTTGAGACCATCATCAACACTGTAGCACTGTAGCATTGGTGGTACTGACGCACCTCTTCCCCAAAGGACCATGGCTCGTGATCAACGGTTCCAGCTTCAGAGTGCCCACGAGAAAAAGGAAACATTGCACCCACTCCCATCCATCTCCCAAAAAGCCGTGGTGTTGCATTCCCAGCAAAGCCACCAATATCAGGACCAGATAATGGCTGACCACTTATGCCCTAAGACAAGATAATCATGATGTTTGAATTTCAATGCACGGGAAAAAATTAATCAAACCTGTGTTATCACGATATTCATCATAACAAATTATGCTGAAATGATTAAAGAAGCAACACAAGCTTATAAGTCAATTGTGCTATCACAACATCCATGCCCATAATATCCTCATAACAAAATGCAATGATGGATGAAATGGTCCTTGAATGCACTTGTGCAGGGAGCTACAATGTGTCAATTAATTCTCAACTAAAAGTTTTCCCCAATATTTTCTTCTCTTCTCTATTGTTGTTTGCACATAAGGCTGTGTCAACAAAATTTGGTTGTTAAAATAGGTTGTTGACAATAATCCACATATAAACTCAAAGATCAATAAAGGTACGACCACTAGGTGGATTGTCACACATCAGCTAACTTTTCAATACAAAATCTTTAACTCAAGACAAAGGGAGCTTATATTTTTGCATGTAGGATATGCAAATCTGTGTGGTTAAGAGACACTTACAGTGATTGTTGGAAAAAAATAATAATAATCCAAAAGATACCACTGATAATATTCCATGTTGCAAAGACATGCTATGCTATATAAAGTCCAACTTGCAACCTAGCAAAGGACCTTCGTTACTGAGTCATGCTATTACTTACCAACTGAAGGACCATGGGTATACTCATATGTAAATGATCCCAATTTGCTAAGTTATCTCCAGTCCAGGTTGCGGCATACCGCTGGCTTCCAATAAATCCAGCTCTGGTGAGAACAAAAGGCCTTTTTTGCCCCGATGCCATTTTCATTCCTTCAAAAGTTGATCTGGCCATAAGCAAGCCATAAACCTGTACAAAATTCAACTAATTAACTATGCGTATTTATGGAGAAAAATAACACTTAACAAGTACTTGCCTCATATATAAGGATCAGTTTGTCAACTTTTACTCCATTAAATGAAATGATGGAACATGCACCAAATGCCCAAACAAGTAAAAAAATACAAGAATAACGTCATCATATGGTAGATGTTAATAACCAGGGGTTATCTGTATTAACTAAAGCAATAAATCTCACTTTCAAAGTAAAGAGGGAAAGCATATTTATATTTAACGATAAAACTATTACCCCAATCCTCCACCCCCAACATGGAAAATAAAAAATAAAATAAAATGGTAGCAAATAAATAAAGGACAAAAAGCCCTCACCATACCAGAGAGTCTTAAAAAATAGTAATAATAAAGCTAAAAACTTTGAATTCCAAGAACATGAAAGCAAAAAGAATCAGTTTTAAAAATACATTGTGGTAATGCGAGTGATTCTGGCAACCACCAAATTCACTATCTCCCCTGTGAATGTTACTCTCTGGCATTGTTTTAGTCACAGACTGCAAATCAATAATCAATAATCAATAATGTGGTTACCAAACCGCAATGGGCATATAATATATAAGTTGCCTTTTGAAGACTTACTTTGAATACAGCGGGCTCATTCATATCATTCCATATGCCATCAACACCATTGGAGACAAAATCTTTGACTAAATTTGCCCACCACGAGCGTGTCTTTTCATTAGTAAAATCAGGAAAGACACAAGGACCTGGCCATACCTCCCCTGATAATGATGGCAGAAAAGAAGATCAATAGTTCAACACTCAGCTCTATGAGTAGCCTTATATCAATACTTAACAAGAGGGATTACCAACAAACGGCTTTCCATCTGCTTTTTGGATCCAAACATCACTTTTAGAACCATTATCATAGACAAAGTAGCCTTCTTCATGTTTAATACCGGGGTCAAGCATCCAGATAGCCTTGAAACCAATTGCATGCAGATCTTTCACCATAGATTTTGGATCAGGAAAGTGGTCCTGAAATATCAAAGTCCAAGAATCAACTGCTAAGATGGACATAGCTGCCTAGCAGTCAGCAGTAAATGGGCTCAAGTTAAACAAACAACTTCCAATATCATACATAAAGCACTATCGAAGAAGTATTAGTCAAAAATAAGCTACAGATGGTGGCTCAAATGCAGAGAGGTGTGCTACAGAAGGCAAGGGTCTCATTTGTGAATGCTTTTTTGCTAAGCCACCGTGTATATAATGGAATTCCAAGACTGTATAAACATCAGATAATACAGACAAAAAGAACTATTACTAACATAGTAAAGGAAGATTGGTGTTTTTAAAACTCAACCTAAAAACGTACTTGGTCAAAAGTAAAACATCGAAAACCATCCATGTAGTCAATATCCATCCATATAACATCACAAGGTATGCCTTTTTCCCGAAATGTTCTTGCAGTCTGTGTATCAAATGCCAAAGAAGAAAAGAGTATGATCAATTTTAGAAACTTGAATAGTACATTAGTTATGAAAGAAAATGCAGAGATAATGAGTCAGGCAAAAACAACCAACCTACTTTCATGATAATAAGAGAAAGACCAAAAACTGGCATCCACATTAAGCAAGATTTTTACAACTTGAGAATAAATCATGCATGTCTGAATAGAAGCCGCATGTGGCTTGTTAGATGCAAACCAAACATATTTAGCCCCAATTCAACCCTAAAGCTTAAATTGATAAGATGAGAAACCTAGGATTATATATTCAAATATATATTTTTCAAATTAAATGATGTGAGAATACTAATTAGTCTAATATGCCCCTTTCATACATGTTAGTTCATTCTAACTAGGTATTTTGCAAATAAACTAAGAAACCAAGTTTTGATACCATGTTAGATGTAAAACAAACATATTCGCTTAATTCAACCCAAAAGATTAAACTGATAGGATGAGAAACCTGAGCTTATATATTCAAATCCATATTTTTCCAAACTAACCATTGAGGGGATACTAGTTAATCTAATATGTCTAGCATTATTTAAAAAGCAATGTACCTTGAGAACCTTTTTATCAGAATCATAGCTCCAGCGACATTGATGGTAGCCGAGTGACCATTTAGGAGGCATAAACACAGTCCCTGAAGTTGAGCCAATATTAGCATTTAGGGTAGTGAAAGAAAAAAAAGGTTATCAGTGCATTGTACAAATTAATAACAAACAAGAAATTTATGAAATAACTAAAATTGATCCTAAAACTTCTTGAGACTTGTGTCATGTCTGATGTCTCATTGATGATGGGTTTATACACCCAAGCTTCATTCAACTATGTATTAGCACACCCAGCCTTGCTGCAAAAAATGAGTGCAAGACAAAAATTTACAGAACAACATAAATGTTGGGAAACAACATAAATTGATCTAAGAAGCAGCGTAGAAGGGATAGAAACCAGCAGCATAATTAATAGATACGAGCTAAGAGAATAACCAATCGCATGAGACAAGGATTTCAGAACTTCAGTAGGCGAGTCAAATGGACCAAATAAAACAACTGGGTAAACAGCTGCGGCTGTGAACTTAATGGTTGAATTCTGTCGTAGGTCAACCTGTTCAAAATGTATTGATCCACTACATTAATACTAGTTTGGTATTGGTCATGCAACATGCAGGAAAAAAAAAAAGGAAGTCTCAAAAGATTTATCTAAAGCTATTAGATATCAGATCAGACCTCACAACGTCGAGTTGTATCAGCTAGAAAACCCAATGATCTTCCATCACTAAAAACAGCCAGAACCCAAGGATGTGACTGGTACAACGACGTGGTTCCTGAACCATAACCCCATGCATCTGTATTCCAGGTAAAAATCTAAAACCACCAAAGTTGATCAGCAGCATAAAAATCGAATATAGAAACTGGTTAAGGGAAAAATGTGAAAACAACATACTCGCGTTCCTGTCCGCTCAAGCTGGCCACTGACTTCACCAGTTCCGTAAAAAGAGGTTCCATCGGGCAACTAATTCCACACAAAGGACTCAATTACTTGAAGAAAAGTAAAGCAGAAATAATAGTGCGATTTTCTAAAGCTATATTGAAAAAAATTACAGATTATCTGTGTTAAACTCCATCTTCAAGAGGGTATAAATTTGCAGTCTTGCAGATCATTAGACTGCCCAACTTCTTCGATGCAAATCTCTACACACTATTTATATTAATTATAGCATCCCATGGCCGATAAAAACAATAGTAATCTGCAACGAAAGTAACCCCCTCTAACATCATTGGCAAGACTTGCAATTTTCCAACTCATATTGCTGTACCACTCGAACAGTATCAAAATGCTGTAAAGTCCGCACTTCTGTTTTGCAGAACTCATTCTTATTTGAAATTTAAATATAGAAATAACTAGAAATAACTAGAAATATCAAGAAAATCAAGAAACCCCAACGGACACAGGATCGAACCTGAATCGTGACGATCTGCTGTCCATGAAGACATTGGAACTCAGGGACAAACTCCGGCCGTTTGTGAACCATGATCGGCGTCTCCCTAACCTTGGGATCGGCGAAGGATAGACTCGGGAACGCAGCTCCACGATCGTCACCGGAACAGTCAAATCGGAAAACCCCATCCTCAAGAATCGGCTCAAACACCATCTTCCCCGACGTGGGATCGGCCATCTCCTCCAAAGCCACAGTTCCACCACCAACGCTCCTCAACCACCACCTGCGATTCAAAATCGAGAAATTCCATGAGATCCAAGAAACAAGAAGCACGATCGGAACAAATTGGAGAAGAAAACCTCTGGTATTCCGGATTCCGAAGTTGGAAAGAAGGGGATCTTCGAAGGCGTCGGTCAATTCGGGAAGGATTTCCGAGAGGGCACGAAGAGTGAGACAAGTGAGTCAAAGGCACTGATGGCACTGCTGCTGCTGCTGTACTTATGGAGAGCATCTTATAAGCGTTGATGCACCGCTAACGAAATAAACTAGTTTTCGCGCGAATAAACAAAAGGAAAGGGGTCCAACGGGCTGTTTAGAACACGTGGTTTTTTCAGCTGTTGTGATAATGAGTGAGAGTTGATTGTATGAATCACGGGAAATGATTGTCAGTAACTTCTCAGGTCCATCCCACTTATATGATTTTATTATTTTTTTATTTGGATAAACCACTTCTAATAAAAACAAACGGACCAATTATGCACTTAAACTATCTAAAAGGGGAGAAAAACCAAAAAACTACAACAAGAAAAACTTTAGTCCACCAGTTATAGAACAATAACCAAAAACATAAACAAAGCAATAAAGAAATAAATGAAAAATAACAGGTCTCCTCGAAAACCCATCACAACAAAGAAAAAACTAGCATGTGAATTAATGTTGTGCCTCCTCGGCCATCGTTACTTCACTAATCTCTTTCGAGCGTTGTTCAAAAAACTCTAAAATGTATTCGTTAGTAAAAATGTCTTATGACAGAAATATAATCTCCAAATTACATCTCATTTTATTTTTTTTAAACGTGTGTTTTTTTTTTCAATAGAGTATGTATTGGTTTTTTGAAAAACTCGGTCATAACTCAGGCCTGCTTAGTGCTTATATACACACACGCACTGACACCACTTCCATTTCCTGTAATTATTAATTGCCATCCTAATTTTCTTATTAAAATAGTTAACCTTCCAGTCTTTATCTTTGTTGGAGAATTAAACGTGACCTTGAAGGACCAATCACCACTTGATTATGTTTAATGGTGTGTTAAAAAGAGTTTTACTAAAAAGTTATTAAATAAAAAATTAAATTAAAATGCTTCGTTGTCACCACAGCACTTTTCAGAAATTATTTGAATTTTTTTTAAATAAATCATCTTTTTACACTAATTTGTTGTACTTTAAACACATATATATGTTTAATAATGAAATAATGAAAAAGTCCAGTATTTATTGAAAATAAAAAAATGATTGTATTTTTATATATGTTATTAAAAATAAAATAGAACAATCGACTTGTGATAATATATAAAATCTCATGCTAAAAATATGGTTGAAAATTTGATACATGTGTAAAGTGATTTGTGCATATTATAAAAAATAAAAATAAAAACTTATTTAACTAATTTAAAACATGAAAAAGTTATTGCAAGTAACAAGTAAAAAACATCAAAACTTTATGTAATACTGAAAAAAATAAAATAAAATCTTCAAACATTTATCTTTCTAGTTTGTATAAAAGAACGAAATTATTATTTAATTAGCTGGCTCACTGCTGACTAGTGAAATAACTGGCTAGTAGTCTTGTTCTCATAATAAAAGCCCGGTAAAACACAAAAGAGAAGCCCATTTGATCGTTGGCCCAAAGCCTCATTTGAAGCCCTTTTATCACTTTTTCTCGCTGGCGGCTTCGATCCATCAGAGTGGTGGCGATGGCGAGCAGGCTCTTGAGGCAAAGGGCAACCCCGTTCTCCCTAGGTTCAACCTTCTCTCGATTCCTTCATCCCTCCTCCCCGCCTCTTGATCCTTGTCCGGCGGCGGTCTCCAATGGCCTTCGAAGCCTCCACTCTCTCACTTCCCCTGGCGATGATGGTGTCTTCCACCCGTCTGATCCTAGATCGGTGGCTCCACGATCAGTCCTCAGGCCTGATTTTGCTGGATCCTTCTCCTCCTTGGCCAATGGCACCCGCTTTGTTCCCTCCTCTGCCGCTGGGTCTCTTGGTCTCATGAAGGTGCTAAGTTTTATGCCAATTATAAATATGTTTTTTTTTTTTTTTTTTTTATTGTTTGATTGAGTTGTCTTCGATTTTGTGTATGTTGCGTAACATTTGTTAGATATTGGGTTTTCCGAAATAGATTCAATAGGTTTGATATATAGCCAAAAAAAAAAAAAAAAAAGCTTTTTTTAATCGATGAGTTTATTATGAATGTTTAGATGTTTTTGTGATTGAACACAGGTGGATGATGTCAGTTTCAGAAAGTGATAGTTTTATTATTTGTTTTTTTTTTTTTTTTTTTTGGTGTCATATATTTTTTCACTTGTTAGTTCTATGAGATTATTTGGTGTTTAAAGGGTGAAAGTAGCAAGGTGACGTTGCTGTCTTGGAAAAGATGGTAAACAGAACATGATTAAGAGGACGGTCCCTTTCTAATGTAAGATCACAGTATTCATGATTTTTAGTGAATCTCTGGGGAGTTATTGTCAATCATGTTCGACAGTTTTCTCGATTGAAGGTTGTATTTTGCCTTTACATTCGTGGCTTGCTTATGCATAATGGCTGTGTTGTTCTTTTTGGTTTTGTACGTTTTGCCTTGTTGGTGTTCTCAATCATTCAACATGAGTTACATGATTGGTGTTTTCAACCATCAATGTTGCAAATCTGTGAGTTCCATAGCAATTTATACTATAGCTTGTCGAGAAACAAGAGAGATAGGTAATTTGACAGAAGGCCTTTGGACTGATTTTAAGAGTAGTATTTAGTTAGATACAAGGAGAGCAAAGTTCAATCTGTTTTTATTCTGGAAGCTGAATCTACTAGATTGTTCATGTAGCTTCATGGATCTCTATGTTTGGTCGGGGAGGTGATCCTTATGATCTTGTAAACATCTTGTACTTGAAGTTTCTTTGCCTTCGGCATAACTTGTTTACCAAATCAAGGTCAGAGATGACCTTCTTCTTCCACTGTTTGGGAGCTCATGGTTTCATGTTCTATTTCACTTCCGGATGGAGGTTCTTTTCATTGTTCCCTCACTGGGCCAATTTTGCTATTGGTCACCAGGGAGTATTTAGCCTTGCAAGGATGTCCTTGCTGTAAAAACGACTTGATCTCAAATCTCGTGAGTTTGCATATGCAAATATTAATATTGCTTCAGTCAAGCACTTAATGTTTTGTTTAGAGTCTAGACATTTTAACTTCCTTTTGTTGCTATTGATTTTCACTAGAGCATTAGACGACCTTTTCACTTAAGATGGTTTCTTTCTTCTGAAAGGGTACTTCTGTTGCTTTTTGATAAATATTGCAGCTGTTGCTCTTAGTTTTGGTTATTTCAAATAAGATTCATTTTAGCTATGTGGATTGAATATATTTTCTGATCTGCAACTATTGCAGGTATGGAATCATGGAATTTCTAATGCAAGTAGCTCATATAAACCCTCATATCCAAGCATGCAAGTATCTCCTCGTTGGTTTTCTGTGAAAGCATCATCAGATCCTGATCAATCAACCGAAAAGAATGTAAGTTTTCATGCATACATAGTTTTTTTTTTCTTGCACTGAGATGGTCTAAACCGCATGGTCAAAATGTTCCACAGACCTCAGATACGACACTGCATCAAAAAACATCTAAAGTGGTATCCTTTGCTCCTCTGGAAGCAAGTGTCAGTATGAAAGAGCGACCTAGTGCTCTGCGGAGTGAAAGCCTGAAAATAAAGAGATTAGAGCTCTCACAGAAAATTACATATGCTCTGATTCCTGCCCTGCTTCTTGTTTCCAAAACAAAACTGACCACCTCGCTGGTAATTCTCTCAGTATTCTGGCAGATCCATGGGTTCTTCAAGGAGATTTTCCTGGACTATGTGCACCAAGAGGTGACCAGGAAGTGGGTTTTGATATACTTCAAACTGCTTCTCTTGATTGTGGCCAAGGATCTCTTCCTTGCCTTTTGATATATGCACTGAAGCCCCCATAGTATGAGGTTGAATCTTAAATCATCATCGTTTCTGCAACTTGGTTGGATCAGTGAGGGCAATCTATGAAATAATCTGTTTTCTATTTTGTAATCAAATAAATATGTTACTTATGTCATCACAAGGATGTTCAGTGTTGTTGTCATGTACCCTTTGGTGTTGATTCAGATGGGCTCTCCCCTGCATTGCCCCATTGCAGTTTGAGTGGTGACTAACATTGGCAAAAAAAAAAACATTGAAACTAGCTTTTTGTTTGTCTCGCTTTAAGTTCTTTTTGGTTCAGGCTTGTTGAATGGTTATCTCCCGAGTACCTCATTAATGCTCAGCTTTTATTAGATGAACATTACTCTTAATTTACTGTCCTTCAAAGAAGGAATTTTGGGGCATTATTTGTTGCCAGCTGTGTTTAGATTGATTTTGGTGGAAATATATTTTTTTTAGGAAATTCAAAATCTCAGAAAATAAGAAAGTTGCTAGTTTTGCGTCATTTTTTTCTTTTTTGATATTTGTAGAATACATAAAATATTACTCCATTCTGTTTTTATTTTTTTTACCTATCACATTTTAGAGTTTATTTATTTATCTATTGAAAAATTTTGTGTAACATTAAATAAATTTTTTAATTTATTTTTTAATTTATTGTATTGGTATAATTTTTAATGGGATAGCTTTAAAGAATATAAATTTTTTATAAAATATATTTTAACCCAATTGTATTGTAAGCATTAAATTATATATTTTATTTAGTCAAGTTTTAAATGAGGTAGCTTTAAAGAATGTAAAATTTTTTATAAAATATAAATAATTAATTATTTTTAATTATTTTTTAAATTAATATAAATTAGATAAATGTGATAGGTAAAAAAACAAAAACAAAAAGTTTTTAACCCCATTTTTAAAGTTAATTTAAAAGTATGGGTCGGTGTAGGGTTTTTAAGAGAACCGGAGATCGTCTAAACCCTTCTCGGCACTTCTCTCTTCCTCGACGCCATGGTTGCCGCGCTTATCATCCCGAGAACTTCGAAAGCCCTAAACAATCTCCTCACCTTCTCCATCTCCGCCGCCTCCCTCGTCTCCCAGCGATTCCATCCCAACCTTAGATGCTCCCGGCCTATGGTCTCCTCCACTTTCCCGCGAGCAAACCTTTCTGAAGCCACCTCCTCGGCGCTTGACCTTGATCGCAGAGTCCCAGCCACCGTGATCACTGGGTTCCTTGGCTCTGGAAAGGTAGGCGGTTCTTCAGCTAGTTTGTTTGAGGCTTCTGTGTGATAATTGATAATTATGCTTCGGTAATTCTGCTAGTTAAAATGAGAAACTTTGAATTCGGAGACATTGATTATATCCATGCTTCATTCCTTCATCTTTATTGTTTATTGTTTATCCAATCTGTGATTGTTCTTCATCGGAGACATTGATTATATTGATTATATCCATGCTTTGATTGTTTATCCTAATTGTGCTTTAATGGTTTGCTGTTTCCGTGGATTTTTTTTCTTATTGTCCGCGTTCTTTGATGCTTCGCATTTTTTTTTATCTATTTATTGTTGTAACTTTATCATTATTGAATTTATTGACAGACAACTTTGTTGAACCATATTCTAACTTCGCAACATGGAAAGAGGATTGCTGTTATTGAGAATGAGGTAATGGATCACTGGTATTGATTTCATACTTGCTTCTAATTTAGCTCAAGATAGAATAATTGTAATTAACGGAATGAAATGTCCTTGTTGAAACAAAGATTCCAAGAAATGTACTTCCAATCTCCTATAACACTGCTGTGTATAAAATATCAAATATTTGTAGCACACATGATAATTTGAATTTTCATCACTAGTGGCGTCTCTTTAATTTGCTAGTATCTGTGAATTTTGTCCTAAATTGGATTTTTTTTTTTCTTTTCTTGTACTGCAGTTTGGAGAGGTGGACATTGATAGTTCATTGGTTGCGAACCATTCTTCAGTACCTGGGGAGGATATTGTAATGGTTAACAATGGCTGCTTGTGTTGCACCGTCAGAGGTGACCTAGTTAAAATGCTATTGAAATTGGTCAAGACAAAAAGAGACAAATTTGATCATATTATTATAGAGACAACAGGTACCGTTGTGGAATGAACATTTACTCATTTAATAACAATTTGGTTGTATATCGTTTTCAGTTCAGAAATTTCTGAATTATTTCACCATCTTATGACTAGTGACGACCGTGAATTGTTTTACTTCCATCTACCTTATAAATTGCTATTTTAATTAGTTTTTACATTGTTCTTGCTGATACAGAATTGCATTCTGCCTTCATTTTCAGCTACAGTTTATTTATTTATTATTATTTTTTTTTGTAAGGCTATGTTCTTGGTTGGAACTTGTTGAGTAAGTTATTGCTTCTCTTTCAGGTTTGGCAAAACCCTCCCCTGTCATAGAAACATTCTGTTCAGATGAATTAGTTGCAGAAAATTTGAAACTTGATGGAGTTGTAACAATGGTAGACTGCAAGCATGCCATGCAACATTTGAATGAAGTTAAGCCGAGGTGGGTTGTCAATGAGGCGGTGGAACAAGTTGCTTATGCAGATCGTATCATACTAAACAAGGCAATCATAATCAACCAATAAGTAACCTGTTGGCTTTTCTTCCATATTACTCCTTAAAAAGTTAAAATAGCTCATGCTCTCTTATCTTTCTGCATGATAATTGCTTTCCAGGTAGATTTGGTGACTGAGACAGAATTGGATGCCCTCACTAAGAGAATTAGAGTAAGTGTTAAATCTGAGTGTTAGTCTGCTTATTATTTAGTATGTAGCACATGCTGACTAGATCCTTGAAATGTTGTATTTTCTATGGCAGCTTATAAATGGTATGGCACAGATAAAGCAAGCCAAATTTGGAGCTGTTGACATGGATTTTGTTTTGGGAGTGGGAGGATACGACCTTGACAGGTTATCAGTTCCCAACCATTTTGTTATTCCTTCGAGTTGGCCTTCTGAAGTATAGCTTGTTTGATACCTAACTGTTAAACTTCATTTTTCATTGATTATAGAATTGAGTCTGCAGTTCAGGTTGACACAGACCATAATGCTACCAATCATTGTGTTAACGGGCATGGTAATTTCTTTCTCAGATACAAATTTGGCAGCATTTTAAAATATACCATATGCTCATCTTCTGGTGGAGTTAAGACACTCAAAGATTTCATTATAACTTGCAATTGATTATGGCAATAGTGCCTCAGTTTTGATGATTGAGATTGTTTAGTATCATTGGCTCTGTAATAGACTACATTTGAGGTCTATTCCTTCTTTTCTTTCAGATCATCATCATCACACAGGGCATCATCATGACCATGTGCATGATTCTGCCGTGTCAAGTGTCAGTATAGTCTCTGAGGGAACCCTTGATCTTGATGAGGTATTCTTTCAACCCCCTTTTCACTTTATCAGTGCCTTCATAACCCATGAGGTTAGTGGAATAGCTGTAGCTGGTATTATATTGAAAACCTACTTCCTCTCTAGGATTTCCAGTGCCGTCTTATTACATAAAGAGAGAAGTTATTTTACTGAGGACCCACTTGAAATGAATACCCTCCAAGCATAGAATATTAGCATTGAATTATCTTATCATCTTTTAGCATTTGTAAGTAGCATCTTGTCGTATGTTTCAGTATTCATCAGATCTGACAATTTTCACATTAGTGTAGAGACCTATCACAACCTTTCTCATTTATCCAGGATAGCAACCAACTTTTTGATAAAATCATCCTTATGTTGTCTTCTCTTCAGATCTCTGCTTTTTTGGTGAATTACTTCATCTTTATTACTTGTAAAATTCCAGGTTAATGATTGGCTTGAGAGACTGGTTGATGAGAAGGGGGAAGACTTATATAGGATGAAAGGTGTATTATCCGTCAATGATTCCACAGGACGGTTTGTTTTTCAGGTAATTTTATTCCCTATCTTGCCCATTTAGAATCAAAGAAAACAGCTTTTGTTTGAAGAACCAATTTTCAGTGTTTGAAACTCTGAATGAATTTATTTATTTATTTATTTTCCCTTTTCGGATAGGGGGTGCATTCTATGTTAGATGGATGTCCTGGAAAGCCATGGGAGCCAGATGAGAAGAGGATCAGCAAACTTGTATTCATTGGAAGGGATCTGGATGAAGCTGCCTTGAGAAAGGCCTTCAACGGGTGCTTAGTTTGATCTTATAATGCAAAGAAACCCAAAAATCCAGCAAAAGAGCGCTGCTGGAATACGCAAGCTTTATGATCTTCATTATCTTTAAAAGTATCATTATGTTGTTCACTAACAACTATCATTAACAATGTTACTCAGTCTACATATAAAGATTAATAACTTAAACTTATTATTTATTCATTCATTTCATTACTTTTTTTTTTAATTGTTTTTGGTTGTTAGGGACCATTTACATCTCAATAGAAGCCTGGAGGGAACAGCGACCTTGTACGGACCGACCACTTTGCATTAGATTCGTTTGCGAATCACGAGGCGCAAGGGACCGCATGGCATTGAAAAGGTATCACTAGACAGCTTTAGATTCTTAATTCTTCTATCCAAGTTCCCTTTGCCTCCTCTTTACATGGAATTATCCTTTTCTACAAAGATGCCTGTTTTAGAACTATTAAAGTGCGCGGATGGAATCTTTAGTGTGGACCTCACACCCAAGACTTTGTTAAATATGTTGACAACTTACCATTATTGATTTGATTTCATATTTATATAGTGGGAAATCCTATGTTGCTTCCATTGATTATGTCCTTCTCTATAAGTTTTGCTCCATTTGATCATTTATTTGAGTCAAATATTGTTTGATGGGTGAAATTTCAAGCCTGTATAATTCTGAAAATAATACTAGATATATTTTATTAGATTGAGATATAACTATAATTGTGTATTTTCAAATCCAATTTTAGTATTGAAGTGTAGAATTTGACAACTGGTTTTGTACCAAATTTCCATTCCCTCTATCAAACACCTATATTGTTTTTGGAATTATTCCGACATTATGTTTGAGCGATCTAAATATTAATTAGCATTAAAAATTTATTAATATTAGCATATATCTTTATCAATAATAAAAAATATTTATATTAATTAAAATGCCAAAACTTCCAAAATATTGTCTTTTTCAATCTAGCTTGAAGTTGACAACTCCCAAAGTTAATATATATATATATTTTAAGTAAATTAGTAAGTTAAGAGAAAACATAAACATCATTAAGAAATCTTATCAGCAACCTAATACCATTTGAGGTGGGCCCATCCCATTAATTCACCAGCAAGTTTCCAATCAAAAGTTGACACGTGAATGAGGGTGGCAATTGGGCAGTAAGGAAGTTACGGTTCGAGCCGGAGAGCTAATTAGTGGAGAAGACAAAGGTGGCGGAGGAGGCGGTGGTCCCCGCCGGGAATATTCCCTGGCGTCACAGCGCCGCCCTGTCGGCAGAAACGTGTCCTTCTGGGGGGCCCACTTACACTCTCCTCCTACGTGGCATGTGCTGGCTGGAATATTCCTCGGCCGCGTCCACCGCGAATATTCCACGCTGGCATCCCACGTGGCCCCCAGTCTCACATGACCCCACCGTTTCCCTTCATCCCCCCCACTCTCTCTCTCTCCCGCCCTTCAGCCTTCAAGGCTTCAACCACATCTAATGGTTAAGAACTTAAGAGAAAGGAACATTTTAAGTTACAATACCCCGCGGCTTACCAGAAATGGCTTTACGGCGGTTTTCACCCCTTCCCCCACCTCTACGTTTCCTTTAGATTCCCTCCCCTCTCTCTCTCTCGCTCTCTCGTGATCTCAACCTCTCTCGGATCCAAACTTTTTTTTTCTATCGAATAATCTAAATTCTCAGTTTGGATATCTGATCTGAATTACGGTATACTTGGATTGATTTTTTTGCATCATTTCGAATTGGATTTCCTCTTCTAAGATTAGAGTTTTGGCATTAGATCTTTGTTCATCTCCGTCTTAAGAAGGATTTGGGGGTGTTGATCAGGGGTTCCTTTTTGCTTCTTTGGGAAAAGAATGCGAATCGGAATACCATCTTTTAGCTTTTGGACATTCCTTGAAAGTTCTTAAAGAGAAGGGAATAAGAACTTACTTTGTAGGGGAGGTTTTGGGAGTTGGATCGAGCTCCAGATCGAGCCAGGTGGTGGGCAAATGTTTGGCGAGATGGAGAGGAGTTGCTACCCAGCGTTCGAGAGTAGCGGAGGAGTCGTGCTCTCGCGGGATCCTAAGCCTCGTCTCCGGTGGACGCCGGACCTCCATGATCGCTTCGTCGATGCTGTCACCAAGCTCGGCGGCCCTGATAGTGAGCTCCTCTCTCTTCACTCTCTCTCTCTCTCTCTCTCTCTCTCTCTCTCTCTCTTTTATAGCTCTCTTTCTCTCTCTCTCTCTCTCTCTCTTGAACGGCGCCGGACGACCGTCCGTTGGATGGACGGCTATGATTGGTTGAGGTTTTACATGGAACTAAGACATTTTTACGAATAAACCCCGGAGAAATGTTTATTTTATGTAGTGGAGTGCTTGTTAATTTAGTGATATGATTTATTCTTTTCAAGTTTTGTTATTATTATTAACTTCATTCATTACAATTATGATTTATTTAAATGTATGTTTTATTCTTTTCTGATTTACGTTTTGATTGATTTATCTCCATTGGCATGGTAAAAAATTTTGCAGAAGCAACACCTAAGTCTGTTCTAAGACTAATGGGCATGAAAGGATTGACACTTTATCATCTTAAAAGTCATTTGCAGGTGCTTCTCTTGATCTTTGTATTTTTCATGGTCTTTAATTGATTAATTAAATTATTTATTTATTTATTTTATTTCAGTTTCTAAAGCATTTTTCTCTATTGTATGTGTTTCTCTTTTTGTTTTTCTTCATAGAAGTATAGACTAGGAAGGCAAGCCAGGAAAGAGACAAACCAAGGAGAGAGCAACAGTGGTATACCACTCTTAAAACGTTTTTTACATGAGTTATGAGTTTGGACTAGAGATTTTTTTATTTTTATTTTTATTTTTATTTTTCAATTAAGGAATTCAGTAGTTTCAAGCTATCATGTTTGATTTTGTCACTTTATTCTGATACTTATTCTTTCTTTGAGTTTAGGTAATCCGAGTGGAACTAAGTTCTCTTCAACAACTACAACTATGGGCATCCTAAAAGGGTGTAATGAAGAGTAAGATTCTTTTCAAACCTTAGATCTATATCAAAACTACTCAATGTATGCATTGTGATATACTTGTTGATTTTTTTTAATTAACGGTGAAAAGTCTTTTTTTAATTTTGAGATTTATTTGTTTAAATTCAGATTTTTGAGACAATCAATATAACATAACATATTTACAGTTAGCCTTATGTGCTCCATGCATATAGCCTTTGTTTCTTGTATAGTTGAACTCATCCTCATTATATATTATTTTGCAGGGAAATTCCAATTGCTGAGGCTTTAAGATATCAGATTGAAGTGCAAAGGAAACTAAATGAACAACTGGAGGCAAGTCTCATGGTGCTGTATGGTCCCTTGTTTATGTATATATTTATGTACATAATAGTATTACCAATCAGAATAAGTATGGATTGATCATTGAGAACAAAATTGTCTAATATGTTTTGTGTTTAGATCTTAATCTAGGATCAAACTATTTCATGTAAAAGTTAGATTAGTGTAATCACTTTTGTTTTGATCCAAAGTAACATTCTAATTTTAGATTCTTAGCAAGCAATTGTTTTTTTTTTTTTTTTTTTGTAGGTTCAAAAGAAGCTGCAAATGAGAATTGAGGCACAAGGGAAATACTTGCAGGCAATACTGGAGAAAGCTCAAAATAGCCTCACTTTTGATGTGAATAACACTGGAAATTTAGAAACCACAAGAGCTCAACTTACTGACTTCAACTTAGCACTTTCAGGTTTGATGGACAATGTAAGCCAAGTGTGTGAATCCAAAACTGTTGAATTAGGGAAGGAGATCAGTATCAAGAGGCCTCATAATTCTGCTTTTCAGCATTACCAAGATGGTGTAGCAGATGAAGCTCAGGATAGTAAATTTGCTGCAAATGGTACTTCTTTGGTGCTTGATTTGAATGTGAAGGGCAGCTATGAGATGTTTGGTGGAGGGAGAGGGACTGAGTTAAATCTTTGCATGCATCCACAAAGAAGTTGAAGACCAATCCATTTATATTCTTATTTTCTTTTATGGTTATCTACAAAGTTTTGGTTTGTGTATATGGATATATATGCTTCAAAGTTCACAATAAGGAGAGTTGATATTTATCAACAGGAGAAGTTTTAGGCGGTTATCATGTCTGTGTATTATATTTATATATAGTTAAAGTTCTGAGTCAGCTACTGTAGTTCATGTTAACCTTTTTATTTATCGTTGTGAGTATGACCTTGCCAAGTGAAACTTGAATATATATATATATATATATAGTGTTTTTATCTGGTTTTAATAAGGTAGTGTATTGTTTAGAAAATAAGTATAAGAAGATTTTTTTTTTGAAATTTGAAAATTTTAAATTTAATTAGATTCCTTACAACTATAAAATCTTGTTATATGTTTAGATGTAAACTATTGTTCGGTGGGTGGAATCCGCAACTTTTATAATTTTTCTAGTTTTAATAAGGTAATGGATTACTTAGAAATTCTAGAAAGTCCCACAAATATTTTGAAAATAAATAATAAAAAACCAAATTTAGTTAGATCCCATACAACTATAAAATCTGGTTGTCTTCCTGACATAAAATATATATCAGTAATTTTTTTTTAAAAAAAGCGCACAAACGCCTAATCAGGGAAGAACACGTGCCCTCACATTACTCGTGATGGGGAAGGGACGAACACGTATCCTCACATTGCTCGTGATGGGGATCAAACTCGAAGAACCACGCTCGACACTTAAAGTGAATGCGCTACATAAGAGACTTTATGCCAATTGACACAAAGACCATTAGCTTTATATGTGCAATTTCTTTTTTAAAAAAAAAAAGGTGTGCGATTTCTAGAAGTATGAATCCACTTCTATATTTAATATTGTTAGTAAAATTACAATATATCTATCTACTTCAAATACTTATCTATTATGTATTTTTAATGTTTTAAAAATAAAGATAAGATATACATTAATATAAAATTTAAACATTAGGAAAAAAAATCTATAAATCCACGAAAGATATTCCCATAAAATTTAACTTTTTTTTATTTGAAAAAGTAGATAACCACGGATTCATTAAGCGAGCGGGAATCGAGAAAATCAAAATAGACCAAAGAGATAAAACAAAAAAAAAAGACCTCTAAACAACCCAGGTGATGTGAGTCGTGTCTACCTGTCATCTTTTCTCCCTTTTAAGGTAATTTTCTTTTTAATTCATTAAACACACTAACACTAATACTGATGCTTTAGATTTCAATTTTAGGTATTGATGTTCAAAGCTTTATATATATGTCTATGTTTACTTGATTCCTTTTATGATCTTGAATGTGTGTCAAATAGGTGAGAATATTTAATCTATTATTTAGATTACAATTAGTTGTAGTCCTTGATGTTCCGAGTTATAGATTTATCCTTAGAATTCTAGAGATCTTGCCAATACTTAACATGCACAGTTAGAACTTCAAATATGATTTCAATACTTAGAACTCAGAGCTTTTATCTTATGGTTATTGATGATTGGAGCTATACATGAATACTTAATTTCTGTTCAGATTTTAAAAAAAAATATATAAACCATTGAATCTATATTGACCAAAAGGTCTCTACTATATTTATCATGACTAACAGGTTCCTACTTTTACTTATAATTTCTCTTGATTTCTCTAATAGCAAAAATATCTGTTATCTATCTTCTTCTCTGTTAACTAATTCCTTTTATTTTTTCTTCTTTATGTTTATATTATATTTGTTGTAAAACCTTATTAACAATCTTTATTTGTTTTGAAAAATCGTAGGCTAGCCAACAGTAACTACTCATGTTTGTAATTGAGAAATCTCGAATTTAAATATCTCAGATTATAATTCATATTCAATGTCTCCCGTGGGAGTTATGTGTAAGTATTAGCTCTTGTTCTCCCCTCTAAATTTGCATAGCGGAGATTATCCTCACGAGGTCAGTCAAGTTACGTGCACCTCCATACCCGTTTGTCTTTTGCTTTATTATTTGTCGACTTTATAAAAAATAAAAAAATAATAATAAATAAAATAAAATAAAATTTTCATTCGTTTTGCATTGAGTCAAAATCGCGGAGGAAGAGGGAAAAAAAGATTTTGAGTAAAAAGCTACTGAGTCTAATGTACTAAGTGATCACTAACTAGCTAGTAATAAGTAATACATATTGAGAGCTAAAAAATTCATTTATTATCCATGTATTCCTCAAACATTCAAATATAATAATAAAAAAAAAGTATGCATGGTAATAGGATAATTTTGTTCAAGAATAATTGTATTCTGTCTTTTTTTTTTTTTAAATTATATCAGCAACTGAAAAGAAAAGGTCATAATAACTGAAATTATATCAACAACTTTGAATGTTTTATTTGATATTTAAATTCTCATTATATGTATATTATTATTATTATTATTATTATTATTATTATTATTATTATTATAAACTCTCTTTTAGAGCATCAATCAATTGTTCACAAACTTCTAATGGATTTGTGAGCCAGGAATCAGGAAATTCAAGAGGCATGGCTAACTCAAATAACAAGGACACCCAAGATATCAAAGAAATAATTGAACATGTAATTCATCTCTCCTTCTTTTCAATTTTTTTTAATTTTATATTTTCTGATGTTATAATTCAAATATATATCATTCATCTCAAGTAAAATATATGAAATTTATCTATTAAGCATCTTAACTTTTTATTTATTTATTTATTTATTAATTGCAGGTCAAAATGAGGATCGAATCATGTCTACGTAATTATAACTCTCAAGCAGAAACAGTGGCCATACTCCAAAGTGATGGAATACTTCCTTCCGTTGTCAATAAAAGTAAAATTCATAGTTATATTATTAATTAACATATATTATATAAAAAATAATTATTATTTTATTTATTTTAAAATATAAATAAACCACTTAAATTAAAACAGGAATAAAAACAACTATTTATACTCACGTTTCTATATCCATCATTATATAATTGATCAATTTATTGGGAACTTTGATGGTTTATTTTTTTTAATTGGCTGTGCAGTATGGAAGACATTGGTGAATCAAAATCCTGGTTTTTTCAGTTTATATTCTCAAAATTTGGTTTTGATCGGCCAAATAGACGCCTTCAACACTTTGGTTCAACAGCTGCATGATGCATTGATAACATCAATGAATGCTGCCAACCCTGATCCAGGTATGGACTTTAATTTGTTTGTTTTTCTTTTTTACAATGATAATTAAAAAAAAAAACTATTCAATTATATATAATTAAAAAACTATTCATAGCCTGGCCCATCTTAGGCCCAACCACTCCACATCATTATCCAGCTATGTTTTGTATTCTTTATAATTTATTTTAATGTATTCGTGATTTATATATTTATTAAAAATAAATAAATCAGTAGAAGTTTTTCTAATTATAAAAAATAAACCCAGAAAAGCACAACAAGTCTTAAAAAAAATAATAATAATTTCCATGAATGCAGGGCCAAGCATGATGCAGAACAATGTGGTAAACCATCAAGCTTTTCAAGGAGTTCAAATGGCTACTCCTCCTCAACATATTGCAAATCAAATTGGTTTTGAAGATATGATAAACTTTCAAAACCCTTCTCAAGAACCTCAAATGGATATTCATTTCCCTTCTCAAAACTTAGTTAATCCTGGTGATAGTGACCAGATCTTTACTTTTGCTCAATTCTTAGCCAATTCTGATGGTAGTGAAGATGTGATGAGCATGCAAATGACTGAAATACCCCAAGATCCAGTTAATCTTTCCAATAACACTAGTGCTATCTCTCCTCAGGCCTTCTTTAACTTTAGTGATTTTGTAGACATAATAGGTGAAAATACTGAAACGCCTTATGTTCCTCATATTGACGCTAGTGTTATCTCTGCTCAAGCCTCTGCTAATCCTATTCAATCAGGACATATGATGGGTCAACTTACTGAAATGCCCCCCATTCCGGACACTAGTGTTCTCCCTGATGACTCTAGTGTTATCTCTACCCAACACTTAGCCAATCCTAATCCTAATCCTAATCCTAATCCTAATCCTAATGGGCAGATTAAGAGTGAAACTACTGAAATGCTCCCCATTCTTCAAGGCAATAGTGATGTCAATGATGGGTAAGTGTAATATGCCAATTATGATGTGTGTGTGTATATATATATATATAAATTATCATATGATAGTTTTTATTTTGAATGTACTACAAGTAACTCACAAACTGTTACACTATGTTATTGTTTTGAAAGTAGTTTAGAGACCAATGAACTTCTTCAAATGATTGGAATGAGCAATGCTCAACAACAGCAGCAGCAGCAGCAGCAGCAGCAGCAGCAACCATCCCCACCACCCCTTGGGCGATCCATGGAGGGGTAAGATCATCATTGACATCAATAATATTTATATATACATACATATATGTATATTTTCTCCATATTGTTGTACTATTTTACCCTACGGCAATCGTGATTTTGTTCTTATTATGTTGTATTTATAGTTTTTTTTTAATTTAAGTTGTAGTTTATCCATTTTTATAAATATATATATAATATAAGAATTCACAAACTTATCAGGTACAGATTCTAACATATATGCAGGACATAACAAGGGTTATATACAAATACTTAAAAAATATATTTTTGTAGTTAAAAAAAAATCTAAATACGTACTTATGGTTGAAATGTTTATATTATTATGATTTGAAGTTCATTTAAGTAAATTTTTTCCTTATTTCAATTATTATATATGTCATGTTCTTTGTGTTGGATACATATGAAGAATATTATATATACATACATTTGTGAAAATGTCCCTCTAAAAAAATGTTTATTTTATGCAGGAGCAGTTCCTTGGCAAATGAGTTGGAACATTTTGATAACATTGAAAACTTGGACATCTTTCAACACATTTCCTTGCCATCTGATTCAGTTTTCATCCCATTGAATGCTTTTCCTACTGACTACTTCCCAGACCTCATGACTGTTTCCCTCCCTTCAACTTCCAGCCCCACCTCCGGCTCCGGCCCCGGCTCGGGATGAGGGAACCCTATCTAATACTGTATCTGCCTCAATGAGTCTGTTAATCTTCATCAACTTCATTCTTCAATTTCTTCCCAAAACTCTGGGATTGCTTTGCTTCTTGTGATTCACTTAACAGTTAGTTTAATTATGTGCTTATCTTTGACCTTCGTAGTTCTTATTATAATTATGTACTTATCATCATGTTAAATGTATTGTATTTTTTTTTTAACAAAATATAGATAAGTCATGTGTCAGGGGTTTGCGCAAAGGTTATGATTATCTACCTAGCATATTATAAAGGTAAGTGCGCGCAGCACGCCTCAGTCGATTAGTTCTTCTACCTTTCCCGAAACCGGTTTCCAACAATACATAAGAGCAGAAGAGAAAGAAGCTAATGGGAAATGGAGACCATCACCACGGCATGGATCCCTTCCATGATGCTTGTGGTACTTGGATTGTTAGCTATTGGTGATTATGTGTTTTTAAACTTTCATATTCTCAAATTAATTGCAATATGCAAGTTTATTGGTAATCAATCACTCATGTAAAATTAAACGAGTCATAGGAGCTGAATTTTCTTTACCATAACCAGAATATTATTTTAGAGAATATTTCAAATGTAAAAGGATAATATGTTTGATGGAATTTTTGGTTTTATACTGTTGGTTTTGTTTTTGGTGGATTCTTCCGATGATATTGAAATATAATTTTTTATTATAGTATGTAATTAATGTAATTAACACATTAAATAAAAGTAAGAGCTAATTTCCAACAATGAAGTTAGGCTTGTGATACAATATCTTAAGGGCAATTTTAGTTATTAGACTATCATAGAGATTGATGTTCATGTTACTTCATCAATCCATTAAATTTTTACCGATTAAACTATTTCTTATAATAGTTATACTATAAAATTTGAGACCCACAATCTACCCATTAAACTATCTCTCACACTATAATTATTTAATAAAATCTTAAATATTATTAATAAAATAATTAAATAATATAGTTTAAAAAAATATATTACAAAATAAATATTATAAATAATTAAAATATAATAATACTAATAATAATATTTTTTGAAAAATAATTAATTTATGATGATAAAAATTAAATTTTAAAAAAATTATTTAAAGGAATGGATCCCATTACTTTTTAATTTAAAAAATATATAAAAATGACTGGACCCACCAATTGCGACCAAACGCTTAATGAGTATTAAACCATCTTTATGAAATGTTTAATATTCTCTCACTTAATAAACTCCATTTGAGTTGCCATTAAAGTTGCCATAAATTTAATTTTAAGTTGCACACGTTTCCGAATAATTATACAAAAAGAGAATGGTAGATGGGAGAAGTGAAAGAGAGATTGCCATTTGATTCAAGTTTAATTTGATCTACTAAAACTAGGTTGTGTATGTAGTGTGTGTGTGTGTATATATATATGTCATCTAATGGTCTAAACAGGATCAGGGAGGGTAAATGTTATCTAACGGTTACAAAATTAGTTGTTTGGAGATAAATAACGGTAAAGATGCAAAATAAATAAATAAATAAAATAAAATAAAAAATAGTAGGCGGTTTGTGAAGTGGGACTATCGTGTATGCATGCACCCCGAATTGAAGGGAAAAGTAAAGAGCATATATAACTTTTCATGTATTATTCGATGTGGGCTTAGCTTTGCATGAAAAGAAGATTTTGATTTAGGTTTTCTCATAAAGGTATCTGGGCTTGGCCAGCTTTAGTTGTACGCCTAGGCTTACCTAGTTCCAAGAAAAACAAGTATAAAATCAAAAACTAATAAATACTAGTTGGTGATAAAAAGGATAAAAAATTTACAGTCCCATAAAGTTAAAAATACATAGTTTTGTTAAAAATAAACATCCAATAGCTAATATAAACACAATATAAAAGGAAAAAAATATATAAATAAAATTTCTCCACTTTAATTTTATTTTTAGAAATCAGGCATCGATATTCCGTAATAAATTCATAATTTATTTACTTTTATTTTAAAAAATATATATTTTGAAAGTAAAAATTATCAAAAGAATAAAGAGATTCCATTCCAGTAAATAATAAAATAGTTTGAGGTTTTGAATTCATGTCTGCTAGGAACTGTGGACTAGGCCACTGGTAACTATATATGTTTGTAATTGAGATGTTTGAAGTTCGAACTTCTCATATTAAAATTCATTTTTTGAGTTGAGAGTTTTGTAGGAGAAATACTTCTCATTCTTTCTAAAGTTACATGGCGGGGAGAATGAGGTTTATCTCTAAGAGGTCAATTAAGCTATTGTAACTAGTATATTTTTGTAACTGTTTATTTTTTGTTTTGTCGCTCGTCGATTTTGTAAAAAAAAAAAAAATCGGTGTATGTTCACTTGGCTCATATGAAAAATCATTTATCACAAAATTAATTAATTAATTAATTAATTAATCAATCATAAACACGTGCGGGCATCGCACGAGTCCTTCCTCTCCTACATGCCTGACCGCGCGAATCCCATCTCCATCTCTCTCTCGATCGAGGGGATTCCTTGCAGAGTCTCGAGCTCGGATCTCCTCATCTTCAATCTCTGATCGAGAGATACACTCTTCCCGAATTCGGATCGGATTCTCTTTTTCATCCCCAAAGCCCCAGCCAATCCGTCCTCTCGCTCGTGTTCGCGGTTTCCATTTGATTTCCCAATCGAGGTACTCGCTTGAATCTTTTATTTTGGGTTTTTTTTTTCTTCAATTTCTATTATGTATTAGTGTTTGAATTTAGCTTTTGATTTCTAGTCTTGTGGGAACCCTAGTTTCTTTTTCGATGCCCTAATTGCCATCTCTTGTCGATTTGATTGCTGACCATGAAGTTGTTTTGATGCTTCGTATCCATCAATTAGTTTTGAGATTATTGGAGAGTTTCTGAACCTGCATTCTTTGTTTTTTTTTTTACTTAATGTGATTCTAATGTCACCGTGGCGTCATTCTTATTCGACGGGTTAAAAACTGGTTTGGGATATGGGTGCTGTGGGTTGATTGAAGCTAGAATTGATGAATTTTTGTTGCCATGGCGTTTTCCGATGAAATTTGGGGTTTTATAATTGTTTTGAAGATATCCCAAGTTGAAAAGTGATGGAAGCACATGATTTATAAAATTTAATGGTGTGAGCAGACCTGCAGTGTTGTTTCATATTTAACCTTTGTTTCACATCTTGTTTTATGTATAATAATTCTGTAGATCTTCGGTGGATGGTTTATTGGGTTTTTGTCATTATATGTTATAATGCTTGTCAAAAAAGATATATGATTTTTTTCTTTTGTCATCTGTGCTCTGGCCTTATATTATTATTGTGAAGTTGAAAGTTTTCTTGTTGATCACCACAGTGAATATGGAAGGCACCCACAACAGAGGTGCTGGAGTTGATGTGTTTTTACCAAATTATAAGCTTGGGAAGACGTTGGGCATTGGTTCATTTGGCAAAGTGAAAGTTGCAGAACATGCTTTGACTGGGCATAAAGTTGCAGTCAAGATTCTCAATCGACGTAAAATTAAGAACATGGAAATGGAAGAAAAAGGTGTATTATAAACATTGTGATGGCCATTTGTCCTTTTGAAAGCATGTTAATTTTAGTCTTAAAATAATGTATAAATAGGAAATTACTTTTAGCATTTAATAATGTATTGTTGTCTTTTTTCTCTGTTTCTTTTTGGGAAGAACATCTTTCTTTCTAAGAGATTTTTAGATGTTCGTTGCTATTCAAGATATTTATATCAAATATCTTTCTTCTTTTTGTTCCAGTAAGACGAGAGATTAAAATTTTGAGATTGTTCATGCATCCACACATTATACGGTTGTACGAGGTCATAGAGACGCATACAGACATTTATGTTGTTATGGAGTATGTCAAATCTGGGGAGCTGTTTGACTATATTGTGGAGAAAGGTAGATTACAGGAGGAAGAGGCTCGCCATTTCTTTCAGCAGGTACCTGTTTAACATACTGTTCTTGAGATGCATCTTTGTGCCGGAAATTTTGTTTATGAAGCTTATACTGTGCTACCTGATTATAACCATGGTATGAAGCCACTGTGTTCTTGCATTGATGATTTATAAAGCTACATTAACATGACTGAGATGCACTAGCCTTGCGGACTGTATGCCAATGCCCAATGATCTTTCTTATGGTTTTTTACTTCAGAAATGTGCTTTGGGGGCCAACCTTGTTTTCCTTTCCTTCTTTTAGGTTACATGTTTCTTAATGAATTTGACTATATTGCTAAGCAATTATCTGGATATCTGTAACTTCTTTTATGTTTATTTCCTTTTCCATAATTTTATAATAAGGCAATTATATCTTGAACAGATTATATCTGGCGTTGAATATTGTCACCGGAATATGGTGGTCCATCGAGATCTAAAGCCAGAGAACCTTTTGTTGGATTCAAAGCGCAATGTTAAGATTGCTGATTTTGGCCTTAGCAACATAATGCGAGATGGTCATTTTCTGAAAACCAGTTGTGGGAGCCCAAACTATGCAGCCCCTGAGGTATGAGGTTGTGGCATTTTATGTGTTAACTTTGTTGATATTTTTTATTGCATGTCATCCAGTTTATAGCTTTTGGAACTATTTTTTTCTGAATAGTTGTTGAACTGCAATGTGGGATCTGTTAAGTTTGATGTTGGAACACAAAATGTTGTCCACCAAATTAGTTGGTATTATGCTTTCATGGTTATGTTACTTCTTCCAGGTGATATCTGGTCGGCTGTATGCTGGTCCTGAAGTTGATGTTTGGAGCTGCGGGGTTATTCTTTATGCTCTTCTCTGTGGAACTCTTCCCTTTGATGATGAAAACATTCCCAATCTCTTCAAGAAAATAAAGGCATGATAAGTGGCAGGAACCTCTTTTGGGGAATCTTTACTTATGATTTTGAAACATCTTTCTTTCCCCATATAGCTTTAAATCCTGGCGTTAATTCTTCAACATACTTGTTACCAGGGTGGCATCTATACTCTTCCCAGCCATTTGTCTGCCGGAGCAAGGGATCTGATTCCCAGGATGCTTATTGTTGATCCTATGAAGCGGATGACCATTCCTGAAATTCGTCAGCATCCCTGGTTCCAAGCTCATCTTCCTCGTTACTTGGCTGTGCCTCCACCAGATACAATGCAGCAAGCTAAAAAGGTATGTTTTACCAATTCCTTTCAGTTTCTATCTACATTTATTAGAAATCAAATTTTATGCTTTTTATTTTGCCATTAACCTATTAAAATAAACATTTATTTCTATCTACATTTTGTTTATTTTGCAATCAATTATGTTTGAGCCTTTTCTTCTTTACAAAAGGATCTTCTGATATGCTTCTGATATATTAAACAGGGGAAATAATTTCTTGTCTTGTGTAATCATGAGATACCAATGGGTGCTAAAAGTGCGAAAGTCATTTTCATCTAAAGGCCACAATAATTAATTGCTTTAAGATTGTTGAATCATGTTAGTTTATGTCATTTTCATTGATGATGCTCAAGTTTTTTTTTTTCTGTGTTTCATGTGTTATGTTGAGTTCACATGCACATCATGCCATTCTTTTGATACATGCATTGCATATTACAACCTTTACAGATAGATGACCATAATAACTAAGCCTAACCAGACTAATGACCAAGTGGTCTATTGGTAGCCGGGTTCCCAATAGAACCCTTCATAAGTGGTGAGAGTTTGAATCTTGATTGAGGGCACATTTCTGAGAGTATGAGTAGTATTGTGTGCAGGTGATTCCTGCGCCCATGTGTGCGCGTGCCTTGCTCCACTTGCTCTGCTGAGACTTGTGCACGCCCCAACATTTTTTAGCAGCCTAGCCGCTCATCTTGGAAAAAAAAAAAAAAAACTAAGCCTAACCGGCAGTATAGATCTGCCCCAATTGTTAATTTTTTGCATAGCCTGGAACACACTGAATATGTTTTTGTTCAAACCAAAGTAAAATATTTATTAGCTCAACTTTTAACACAAAACAAAGGTGGAGGTTTTCTCATATATTACAATGACACCGGGCATTCCTGATACTTATCTCGCCGATCAATCCTTCATCCCGCCACTATTAGCATCTACCAATCACTTTCTTCCCTCCACTGGCGCCCAATACTCGGTCACCCTTCCAACAACTTTTAACTAAATCCTCCAAGATGGAATTCATTCCCACTTCCAGAAATCACATACTACACACATTTAATACCAGCTTCTCAGTAAATTAGCCCCACTTCCATCATCTTTAGAAGCTCCTTCCATGTACTTCATTATCATAATTTCTCTCACATGTTGAAAGATCACCTTAGAAGTTACATGTATTTGTTTACATATAGAACAATTTCTGGCCATCCAAATATAATAGACACTAGCAGTCAAAGTTGTCCTCCTCATCCTTGCTAACAAAGATTTCCCTTTGGTTTTCCTTGCAAACCAGCTAATTTCTCTTCTCCAACAAAATGGCATCCTATACAACTTGAGAGCCCTTAACACTCTCACCCAAACTGCTTTAGAAATGTCACACTCAAAGAATAGATGCTCAACCTTTTCAACAACAAAGTTATAGAAAGCACAGACATTTGAATTTGCAACCCCCCAATCAAATAACTTCTCTCTAGTCATTAATCGATTATGTAAAGCCAATCATGTAATAAAGGAATGCCTTGGTAAATTGCTTGGTGATCAAACTATTTTTGTCCAACTCATTTGTTGTTCTGGTTTCATATCAAACTTCTCAATGCACTCTTAACAGTAAACTCTCCTCTCTTTTCCGGTCCCCAAGATATCAAATCTTGTCTAGCATTAGTGACAGTAAAGTTACCATTCAAAAACACCATCATTCTTAGCATATTAGGATTCCATCTATTGGGAATATACCAACAGTTATTCCTCTAGAATTCACAGATGGCAGTTTTTTTTAGATTGCCTACCTCTTTCAACTTGATTTCAGGGAATAAGTCTACCAAAGAATATCCATGGCACCATGGATCAAACCGAAAAGAAAACCTTCTACCACCCCAAAGCTTATACACAAACATAGCCTTGGCTAACTTCCTTAATTTGACCAAATTCCTCCAACTCCAATACATTATGTTGGCTTTGTGATTCCCCAAAAACTGAGCCTTCTTAACTTGACTTTTATCACCCACAAAGCCCACAAGGTATTTTTCTCCTTAACTAACTCCTATATATACTTTATAAGAGCTGCTTGGTTCCATTTCTGCATTGGTTTAATTCCCAAGCCCCCACATGCTTTGTTCTGACAGACCATAGACCAAGCCACCATTCCTCCTTTCTTTCCCTTGTCAATCCCATGCCACAGAAATGATCTACACATCTTCTCAACCTCAGTAATTACATATTTTGGTAACATGAATATAGAAGTCCAGTAAATGTGCATACTTGTCAATACAGATTTTACTAACTGTAATCTGCCTGCATAGGACAATGACTTTGCAGTCCAATTAAGGATTCTCGCAGCAATTCTAGTTACTAAACCATGACAATGCTCTTTTGTAAGTCTTATTGAGACTAGAGGCAGTCCTAGGTATTTTACAGGCAAACTTCCCTCCTTGAACTCCATT
This sequence comes from Dioscorea alata, assembly GCA_020875875.1. Classification (NCBI taxonomy): domain Eukaryota; kingdom Viridiplantae; phylum Streptophyta; class Magnoliopsida; order Dioscoreales; family Dioscoreaceae; genus Dioscorea; species Dioscorea alata. The sequence goes on along the minus strand of CM037014.1, from coordinate 22,378,835 downwards.
ATCTCAATTATCTGCTTCTTGATGTCAGGCTGTACTCCCAAAAAGAAAGCCAAACTTTTCTGCGGATTAGGCTTTAGACCATACACAACTTGAAAATGTTTAATGGTCTTCTTAATAATCTCAATCAATTTCACATCTTTATTAGAAAAGACAATCAGGTCATCAACAAAGCAAAGAGTGTCAGTTTTAGCACCTTGCAATTCTTATGAAATAAAAACCCATCCCTTGTCACTTTTTGCAACATTCTGGACAGGTAATCTATACAGAGTACAGACAATAAAGGAGATATTGATCCCTTTGTCGCAAACCTTTTCTCCCAGGGCAAAAACCCTCCAATTGCCCATTAACCAGGATAGGAAATCTGCAAGACCTGACAGCACCCATTACTAATTTGATGAAATGGTCAGGGAATCGAAATGCCATCATCACTTCTTCCAAAAAATCCCAAGATACAGAGTCATATGCCTTTTGCAAATCCACCTTCATAGCACAACACCCATACTTATCCCTATGATATCTTTTTAATAATTCATGAGCTAGAAGGATATTGTCAGTTATCTTCCTGCCAGGGATAAAAGCAGACTGGTTCAGTTGAACTTTCTCATCATCACACCCTTCAATCATCCCTTCCATATCACTCCGCTTACTTCCTGATTACGAACCACCATCAACAACAGCGAAATCTCCATGAATATCAAGCTTTTGACCTCTTCCCCTTCCCCTTGCCATTGAGACAAGCTTGGCGTGTGCACCAAGAGAAAAGGATGACAACAGAGATTTTGTTTTTAAAAACACACACTGAATATTGATTTTTAGATTATTTCTTACCATTCGCATGCTTGTTTATTAAGTATCTGGATTCTTGGCTCCTCTTAACACTCAGCTATGTGCATGTTGATTAGGTTTATGCAATGCTGAGTTATCATGCAATTTCTGTGGTTTATGGTTTTCAAATGCATAATTGGTACTTAACAAATCTGCATGCAATGACTCTTTTCTCATGTTGTTGCTCCATAGATTGATGAGGACATTCTTCAGGAGGTAGTCAAAATGGGTTTTGATAAGAATCACATAATTGAGTCTCTTCGCAGCAGAACACAGGATGAGGTATCTCATGAGAATCGAAGCATTTCTTGAGCCTTACTTTGTCGAATTCTAATGCATCTTGTGATGCTTAAATAGGCAACAGTTACATACTATCTGCTTCTGGACAATCGGTTTCGTACAGCTAGTGGTTATCTTGGGGCTGAGTTCCAGGAAACTATGGTATGTTTGACCACCATTCTGGCTTGCGGAATGTTGCATTTACTTTTATTGCAAATCCTGTGAAAACTGTTTCTTGAATGTGAATTGTCTTCCCACAACTTGTGAAAAATGTGAATGACTTTTACTCTAGGAATCTGGTTTCCCTCGGTTGCATCAGTATGAGAGTGCCACTTCAGCTATTTCACACCGGCTAGGAGGATATGTTGATCCTCAGGGAACTGGTATGAGGTCTCATATCCCTGTTGAAAGAAAATGGGCTCTAGGACTTCAGGTTGTTCCATTTAATAAGTTTTTTGTTTTCTTCTGTATATTCTGTGGTTGGTTTTGCTTATCTCAAAATAAAAAAAATTTACTCTATGACAGTCACGGGCACATCCTCGTGAAATTATGACAGAGGTCCTTAAAGCTCTGCAAGAATTAAATGTTTGCTGGAAGAAGATTGGGCATTACAACATGAAATGCAGATGGTTTCCTTGCTTTCCTGGGCAGGGTGAAGGTATGCATGATAATAATCTGAACAATAACCATTGCTTTGGTGATGAGTCTGCCATTGTAGAAAGTGATGATGTGGCTGGAAGATCATCCAATGTTGTTAAGTTTGAACTTCAGGTGTGTCTTCTCTTTTCTTGACTCGTACTCATTATGATAAGAAGTTGACTGTCTATGCTGATCTGTTGTTCGTTTTTCTTTTTGGGTGTCATCTACTGTCAAAATGGATGATTGATGATATAATGTGCTGTGCATCATACTAGAGGCCAACTCTTGTCTGCTATGATCACATGATGATGTTTGTTCCTATTTGCTGTCAAGAGTTTTTTAACCGTCTTTCTTTTGATTAGATCAGAACTATATGCTGGCTTAAATTAAGTAGAGTTATTCTCGCTGGACTCAATTTAACATGAAATTTGCCTTTACTTAATTGTTTTTCAATGACATAAAAGCAAAATTTGTCTTTCACCATTAATTTAAGCCAATCTGTTTTTTTTTTCCCAATTGTTGGCAAGTAACTCATTATATTGATGCAGCTTTACAAGACTCGGGAAGAGAAGTATCTCCTGGACCTGCAGAGAGTGAACGGGCCGCAGCTTCTCTTCCTGGACCTCTGTGCTGCGTTCCTCGCACAACTTAGAGTACTGTAGGATGTGAGTAATAAATGCATGCTCATATTTGTTTGAAGTGCATTGTTGGGTCTGCAACGAATGTAAATACAAAAAGTGGCAGCCTGTTGCGATATGCAGCTGCTGATTTATGTGTTTTGCTTTATAAGCTGAGACGTTGACATATATTCAAGGCACTGCCACTCATGGGCATCCTATGGCAGGGCTAAACTAGTGTTTAATGCATTGTAGAATGCAACCTGATTTGGCTAAGAATTAACCATTTTGTTTATTATGCTCGTCATGACTTTGAGGCCCTGTTTGGTTCCTGGATGGAGATAAGAATTGGAAGGATGGAAATAGGGATAGGCATAGGCATGAGAGTAGAGATAAATGAGTGGCGATGGAAATAAAAATAATATTTGATTGGAGCCAATACAAATGGGAATGGAAAAAAAGTTAAAAGAGGGGGAGATGTGATTTGATGTTTTTTTAACTTTTTTTTTATAGTTTATTTTTAAAAATATATCTTAATTATTTTTATATAAAAAAAATATTAAAGTAAACAATGGATAAAATTTTTAAATTCATTGTAAATATTATTCATTTGAAATATTTATTATTAAAATTTTAATTATTTTTATATAAAAATTAATTATCCAATTAAAAACAGATAAAATTTTTAAATTCATTGTAAAAATTATCTATTTGAAATATTAATTATTTGTGATATTTATAATTAAAAATTAAAATAAGTTAATCTAAAATATTCAAAAGTGATGGCAAATTGATCAACAATCTTTACTGGTGGTAAATTACAATTCTAACCAAGAGGTTAAATAGTAAATTTCATCAATCAAAATTGTCTAAACCCATCAATTTAAGAGGAACCAGAGAGTTTGGGTATCTATTTTTCCGTATGTCTTTACCAAATAATTTAATGCATGCACCAAAAGAGAAAGTGATTCCTACACATTAGATATCACTCCCTCCAACCAAACGGGGTGGGGCTGATAGTTTGGTCTAAAGACGGCATAGACCTAGACCCAACAAGATCACTCCATAGGATAGCCGGTAGAGCCACGAGACATTTATAAAGAGCGTCACCGATCCACATCAGAACAAAACTAAAGCCACAACCATGATCCAATACGCAAAACTCATGTCATTATTATTTTTAACAACTCACACAGAACAGAAAAATCATTACATTAGGAATTCTAGTAGATGTAGATCCCTAATCCATTAAAACTTTCCTGTTCTCAGCTTCATAAATAATCATCTCAAAGTGAAAAAAAGAACCATTCAGTGATACCCAAGTGGCGCCGGCGTCTTCTGCAGTTCCAGCCCCTGGTAATGAATGTCCTGCATTCAAACCAATACACAATCTCAGCAAATAAAATTATTAAATAAATTTTCAGGACGCCAACCAAACACCAGAAATTTTCACATACCGAAGCATAATGGTTCACATCGCGGTGATGCGCCTCATCAGCCCGGACAACCATAACCACATCTCGAAGCTTCGAATTAGCCGGCAAGCGCCAGTAGTCAATGGCGATGGCCGGCGCGGGGACATTGTCTATCCTGCCGGCGTCGATCTCCTTGAGAAACTCAGTGTAGGAGTGAATAGCCTCCTCCTCTAGGTACCCAACGACACGGTGAGCGAATTTGGGAGAGATTAAGTAGCCGATGAAGTAAGCGTTGAAGAAGACGCCCTGGACGGCGAGAACGAGGGCTCTCTCGTACCACCGCGGCTTGGCTACCTCCATGAACGTCATCAGGTGCATGCGCTCGTTCTCTGCCTCTTCTAGCAGCGCGCGGATCCAACCTCCACTATGCTCGAATCGCCGCAGTGATCGCAGGTGCAGTAGCATCCCACCCACCATCCCCGGCACCGCCGCCACCGTCTCCAGCATCATCGCGCGGCATCCATACCTTCTCTGCTCCCAATTAGAAACATTAGATATCTCAAATCGGATCCATCATCACGGGTTTCGGATCTTCTTAAAGAATCCGAAATAAAAATAAACAAATAAATAAAAACCTGGAAGAAGATGTCGGTGGGGACTCGAAGAGTTTTCACTGTCCAGAACGCGATTTTGTCTAACAATGTCGTGGGCTTGTGATGCTTCTTCAGATCGATCGTTTGATCCGATGAGTACGTATCCCAAGGCTATGATTTTTTTAGATAATTAGAATATTATCAGAAATTAAACCAAAAAAACGGAGACAGAATAAATAAATAAATAAAAATAAAAATAAAAAAGTAAAAAAATCTCCATACCCTGAAGCAATTCCACTTCCACTCGGTGCCGTCCTCTTTCATCAACTTCAGTGGAGCCACGCCCCAGTAACTCACCACCTCTTTCCGCTCATCGCCGGGGGTCATCGCCGGCTCCTCCTGCTGGCCGACCTCCTCCTGTGCCGGAGTCGACGAGCTCGCCATCCGCACCGAGAGCAGCTTCACCCCAGTAGTTGGTGCGCGCGCTGGCGTGGCAAATATCGATGATCCATAAAGCAGCGCTTGTGACGGCTCTGCCGCCGCCGCCGCCGCACGCGAGATCACCGCCGTGGAGAAAAGGCGGGGCCCAAGCTGCCTCAGAAGAGATCCAGCAGACCTAGAACCCATCATCGCCATCAAAATCGAGATCGAGAATGGAAACGAAGACCAAAAGGAAAGCAAGAAATTGGGAGACTTCTTTAAAAGAGATCCTTTGCTTTCGTGCCCTGCGGCGAAGAAGGGTTTTTATAGGTCCAATTAGATATTCATAAGTCGGCTTCCTTTCCCATTGTGTACGTTGACTTCCGGTGATCTTACCCCCCCTCTCTCTCTCTCTCACTCTCTCTTATTATATGGAGTAATTGTTATTTTCCTTATTGAATATTCTATTTATTTTTACAATCTCATAAAATTTTATAATTTATTAATGTATTTATTTTTATCCTTGGATATATGAAAATAATAATGAATTTTATTATAATATTTGCTTGCAGTCAAACCAATGATGTTTTTTGTGATAAATATGTTACAGCTAAATAGTGTTTAGAGGATTTCAGGCTTTTCACCTTTTTTTGGGTTATTGTACTACACTTAATTATTTTGTTTTTTATTAATACATGATTTTTATTGTTTTTAATAAGTATGAAAATGACTTAATTTTAGGTTTATGATGGAGGTGATCAGAACGTGGCCAATTACCAGCGGGAAAATGAAGTTTATAGCGTGCGAGAAGGTTCCCGGAGGATTCATGGTTCACAGGAAAAAAGAAAGAGGCGATTGAGTTCTCCGTTGTGGTGGCCCGCGGTTGCTGCCCATTATCGTGTTCTGATGAAATTCCTTAATTCTCGTAACGCACGGTTATTTTGTCGAGCTGTCTTGCTTAACGTTAGCTGAGAAGCGCGAGTTATTTTAAACTCCTTGCGGGTTATTTAGTCAAACTTGCAAATTGATTTCTTGGGGGGCAAGTCAATTAACAACCGGCAGAGATAAAGGTCAACTGGTCAAAGCGGCGGCGAGGCAAAAAAACGCACGCCACGTGTCCGTCTGGAGTCTCGTCCGACGCACTAGGGTACCGGCTCCTTGTGTTTAGGACGTATAGGATTCGGTAAATCTTGCTCTTTTTGAGCCGGCTGGTTTTTTATCTAGAAATACTTAAGAGTTAATAAATAAAAAAGATTAGATGAAGAAAAAAGTAAAAAGAAAACGTCTTCTCTGATCTCTAATTCTTCTCTCGCATTATATCACGCCTTAGTTTTAATATATATGAATATATTCAAAAAACAACTTAAAAAATAGAGCTAATTAATGTATAGAAATATTTTTAATAAATAATTAAATAAATATTTATTAAACTTGAAATATAAATTAATTGTTTTTAATCTTTTTTACTGATTTTTTGGGGATTTCATTGAAGCATGTATTTCTATTCTTTCTCACAAACTCTAATCCAATTATGCAATCACAAAATAATTTATCCTACATATTATGTGACATTAAAGTTAGCTGAAATCCTAAGAATTTACAAATAACTCCAACTAAACTCCCCTTCAATAGAGTGGGCACCCATATATATATTAATCCCTAGGAAAAACAAAGATACAGTAACATTGCAAAATAAGGAGCATCTCCCAATATCAGTGTTTTCACTCAATTCACAAGCACATTTGCATGGCAAATTACAAGTATTATAGCTCATGAACCATTCTAATGATTTAACAATACAATCCATTAGAACTATTCTTCTTCCACATCATTTTCAGCTAAAAGATGATCAAGAGACACTTTCCCTCTCTTTGGTTTTGTCAAGCTATCCACAACAGGTCCTTCGCTTTTCCGCTTTTCCTGAACATTATCTTCTCCATCTCCTGTCTTGTTAACTGAATCTTCTATATCTGAGGCTGAGCTTTTCTCTTCTGCAATTTGTTTTGAAGACTCCTCAGCCTTCTTCTTGTCTAACTTTCCTCCTTCCTTCATTGACTTCTCACATTCTACCAGATAAGTACGAACTTCCTCATTTCCTCCAAGGTCCAGTGGTGTTTGCCCAGATTTTGACCTCACTGAGAGACTTGAGCCTTTCCTTATCAAATACTTGACAAGTTCAAGATGTGATCCCTGAGCAGCGTAGTGCAGAGGAGTCATCCCTTTCCTATTAGCAGCTTTAGCAGAGACTCCAAATGATAGAAGGATCCGAACTACTTCCAGATGACCTTTTTGCGCGGCAAAATGGATAGCACCAGTGTCATCCATGGCGGCAGCTCCAACATCAGCTTTGTGATTGCAAAGATAACTCACCACCTCTGCCTGGCCTGACCATGCAGCTAGATGGAGGCTCAATTTCAAATGATGCAGTCAAGGAAACAATCAATTGAGCACTAAATTTCAACTCATACAAATAGTAAAAGTGATACAAAAACATCTAACAAGAAGTTGAGGTCTAAGAATACTTACTAAGGGATCATCTTCCTAAAAAATTTCATACTTCTTATGAATACTGTTTCTAGCTCACAACATGACACAGGATACAAATACATGGACAACCAACAAGTAAAATGTCTTCAATCCAAAGCATCCTACTAGCTAAATTTCACCGATCTTATTTAAACTGCTTCTGGCTCACTAAATAACATAGGATTTGAATAGATGGCTGCCAGAATTGTCTTCAATCTAAATCATCATCTAAATTAACTAATTTTCTAGTTTTGTAAAGGAATAAGCCTTCAGATTAAGGGTGTGTTTGGCCATGATTTTTCAATTTTTTAAAATTGCTTTTCTATCATTGAAAGACATTTTGTCTGAGTAAGGTGGGTGTCCTGCGATTTTATGTAGAAAAATTACAAAACAAAAAAACAAACTAGAATTGAGGTTTGGGGTAAAACCTACAATATATATATATATATATATATATATATATATATATATATATATATAGCTTTAACCTAAATTAATTTGACACACTAGAAAAATTATTCCCTTTCATTGGCATGAACAATAAATTAGGGCAATATTATTCAAAAAGAAAAAAAAAAATAGGGCAATAATCTTTTCACAGTAAGGATGAAATTAAGCAACCATTTTTCAACCCAAAAAAATAAATAAATAAATAAGCAACCAAGAATTCTTCAAATAGTAAGGATCAATTCGTGCAGGGCTTAGTGAAAAATTAAAGCATTAATTCTACATCCCTAGCTAAAATTTTGCAAGAAGTTTCCAATAATCGAACGAATCAACCAAAATGGAAACTCAGAGCATGGAAAGCATCTCTTCTCAGCAAAAAAAAAAAAAACCAAAAATTTAGCAGAAAAAATGGAGTCAGTGATATCGAGGAGAGGAGAAGAGGATACGGAGTTCGGGAATGGCGATCTCTGGAGTTGATAGACAGTGGGTTCGAGTTGCATATGGACTCCACGGCGTGGAGATCTCCGGTCCTCGCCGCCGCGTGGAGATCGGGCTCGCTCCCGGCGTCGCTCCTCTTCGATGGCCTTCGAGGGTTTCCCATCATTTCCTCTGCGAATGTCTATTGGAGCCGTGGGGTTAAAAATTTGTAGACTTTAAGATTCGTTCTTCGAATCATCTGGTTCACCGAAATTTTACAAAGTGTAAATCTTTATAATCCAGGGTGGTTTTTGCGCTGACGAACAAAAAGTTTTACAATACCTGTTTAATGTTTATAACTTTACAATTCTAAGAAATTGAGGGATTAATTTTCAGTTTTATGTGTGCTAAATTGTTTATTTTTTATTTTTTTTATAAATGCGTACTAAATTTCATAAGTTCGTCACTAAAGGATACTAATATGTGGTCCATAAAAATTAAAAAATTATGTATGAAATAAGATAATTTTAAATGTCAAAAAAAAATACACAAAAATACAAGAGCCAAAGTCACTTGGTTCAAGTGATTAGTGGCACCAAAATAAAATGTCTCATGTAACGTGTGAAGCGGTGAGGGTTTGAATTCTCATTAAAAGAATTAACTCATGAGTGATATCGTAACAAACTCATGCACCATAAAGATAGGCACTTGTCGCCCTTCTAAAAAAAATCTAAGATATTATAAAACAAAAACATACTCTTCACCGTGATCAAGTTTTTGACTCGTCTATTTTTTACTAGTTCTAAACCAATTTAGTTACTTTTTTAAAAATTAAGGGTTTTGCAATAGTAAGTATTGTTTATATATATATATATATATATATATATATATATATAAAAGTTGGAATTCAAAATTACTTTAAGGATCTCAAGTCTCTTTCACTTAGATCAATCTTGCAGGTATATATCTTTAGTTTATAGTTCCCATGTTATATAATAGATCAGCTTCAAATATCATCAAAATTTAGCAAAGTTGCAGCATCTATTAACCAAAAGTAAGATAATACATTTGTTGAGAACAACTTGGACAAATAAAGGTGAATGATTATGCAATAAAGAGATGCTTACAACTTACAAGGTTGAGCAGGATGCCATAACCTTACTATCACAATAGATGTCTTGCATTGGGATCTTTCACTACATTTCTGGCATGCAAGATTCTAATTCAACAGAGATTCAGATTCTATAGCATCCTCAGGTTTGATACTACTGAAATCAGGAAGCTCAGACCTCACTGAGAATTTCAGCCATTGGTTTCGATCAAGAAAAGCCAAGAAGGGGTGCAAAACAACTCCAGCGAGCATTGCACCCATGCTTACAACCATTACTTTATGAGAAGCAAAAGCTAGAACAATGCATATGAGTATAGTAGGAGGAATCAGCATCAGAATACTACCAATTGTCCCTAAAGGTATCCGATACGGTCGAGATGCACATGGATATTTCACTCTGAGTCTTATGAATGCGACAAATTCCAAGAGCATTCCAAAGCAATATAGGAAATTCTCTGCTGCAACTATCTCTTGAAAGCTCATCCATGACAAAAGGAGCACACCACAAGCAGAGAATAGGATTCCGACAAGAGGAGTCCCGTGACGGGACCTCTTGCTAAAGAATTCCGGCAACATTCCCCGCTCTGCCATTCCAAGTAATTGGTAAGAATCACTACTCATCTCAGCTACAAACATACCCATATTGGATACTGCTGAAGCTGCTTGAATCCACCACTTCAACCAATCCCCGCCGAGAATTTTAGCAATGTCTGAGAAATAACCATCTGTCCAAAGCTCCCTATCCAATGGAATAGCTCCGGTGCCTGTTAAAAGTGGGTATAGATAGCTGACAACAACTAAAATTAATGCACAAAAGAGAGCTTTCGGCAAAGTTTTGCCCGGGTTCTCAACCTCTCCAGCCAGTGTACTGATTGAATCCCAATAGTTGAGGTTCCAAAATAATGTATTTAAGTATAAGTTCCAATCGACATTGTGCACATAAGAAATCAACCATTGTGAAGGCCTTTGTTTTGGAATCGAAACAAGACCCATTATGAAGAATGGTAAAATAGAGAAGATTCCAAGCAAAACAGCAACCCATCCAACTATACTTAAGCCTCTATAGTTCATGTAAGTCAGTAATGCCGTCAAAACTATTACTGCTGAAGTCCTCGGCAATCCTCCTCCTAAAGTTGGCACACCGGATTTCAGATAGTCTAGGAAGAGCACTGGATACAGTGCATTGTCTATGACGCCACTTAGCCATTTCATCCAGCCTTGCTGAAAGCCCCAGAAAGGGCCTAAAGATGAAGAGACCCACATTACATAGCCACTGTTCTCCGGGAACATTGTGCCCATCTCGGCAGTGATCAATGCCTCAGGGATGCTCCATATGAATGGAAATACAACAAAGCCAAGAATTGCAAGCAAGGGCCCTGCAGCATGCACACTGTCCTCTATGCCAAATGGACCACCAGAAACCTCATAAAAGATTAGGAACACAAGGGGTATGATTGAAACCTTGTGAATATTGCCCTGTTTTGGAGGTGCTTCACTGATGTCTGTGTGTTCGTTGGAATTAGAACCACCATTTTGTCCCATGTCAATAGAATACAAAACTTTGTGCTTTCAGTTCTTCCCCTGTAATTCTGTAAGCAAATTCCACAACCACTGAATTCAGCTAATTAAAAGTTGTGATTTGAGACATGAAGTAAATGCTCTTGCTTCTCAAAGAATAAAGAAATGTTCAGGGATTCACATATTATATGTACAAACACTAGGAACAATAAAAAATACTTCCACAAAGCACCCCTCCCCCCCAAAAAAAAAAAAAAACTATGAGCAGAGGAAATTCACCAACACCAAAAACATAATATCAACTTTTGAGTTTATTTTTGTTTTATTTTTATTTCATTTTTTTGTTTAAAGACGGCAAGAAAAAGCAAATTCCAGATGGATGAGAAGAAGCATACCTAGAGCGGCTGGAGAAGATGGAGAGGTGTCTCACTGCTCAAGTGTTTCGTCTCTTGCAACACTCCACTAGCTACGCTCGGCCAGCGAGAATGATGCCTAGCCACGTAGTTCCCCCTCGCTCCCTTAACGTTACGTCAGCTGTTGTCCACGCTGGATGCTCTTTAAAGTGTGTAATAAATAAATAAATTTGTGATATTGTTGTCAATACAACAAAAAATAGTGGGTGCCTGCTTAGTAATTGATGGTACTGTAGCATGCGCTCGTGTTGTAATGGTAATTAATATTTTAATGTAATAGCCGATAATATTGTTACTATTTTATTTTTTTTAATGTCACTATTTGTTTTTTTAAAAGGTGGATAAACCACTTCTATTAAAAAAAGATTAAAGTTACAAGACCAATCCACTAGACGTGGAACAAACCCAAAACCAGGTACAAACACAGGCGCACAAACCTGAGAAAGAACACCCTTTCTCAACCCCTCACAAGCTTGAGCTCAACTAGCCCATATTTTGACTAATCGCCTCCTCGGCCCTTGCTCCTTCCCCTAGCACGTTCTCAAGCTCCTGCAAAAACTCTGGGCAGCGCCAAACTGTTGAGACAGAATCCTCAAACATCTCAAAGGTCTTGTCATTGGCTTCTACCAAAAGACCAGAAGGAACATTCTGGGCCTCTCTAAGGGCCGCAGAATCTCCACCACCTCTATCCCCCAAAATAACATTCTTATTGGCATGTTGGGCCCAACCTTGGCCCACTACACCAAATAGTAATGGAACATCTAAGTCCATCAACACACTCAAATCTCCACCAGATGACATCTGTGCCAAAGTGTCTCCTTTCGGCCCAACAGAATGAGCTATTGGATCCAAGATATCATTACACTTATCAACACTCCTCCTATCACCACAGGACACGTCAGCAACTGCATCCTTGGTAAACATCACCTCCCACATCTTGCGACAAGCTTCCTCGTCCAATCGCTTGTCAGCTTCGCCTGCGCTAACCTCGACCAATCGCGTTTTCTCTTCACCTGCATCGGCCTGCACCTTGTCAAACCATACCTTCCTTCTTTCGACAACGCAACATCTCGAGTCACCCGCTGAGACCCCGCCACTCCCTGGTGACCATTGGTCCGTCCCCGAACAGCCCAACAACCAACGATTCACCGAGGCTGTGACAGTCCACCACCGTGGGAGCGAAGCTCAACCACCTTCATCTCGAGTCGACGGTCACCTTAGGAGCAAGGCTCAACCATGACCGCACCCACGCCAGTCTTCGGTGCAAGCGCAGAACCAGCCTCAGCCATCCCCAGTATCATTTTCGGAGAACATCTCTTGTTCACAATAGCTGGGTCATTCTGATCCACGACCGAGTCCATAGCCTTCGGCGAAACTACTATGATGTGAGTAATGAGATCCATCTCTCCAGTAACTTTCTGTTTCCCTTTCTCCTCACGGGAAATTTCATGCGTGCCCCTCCTCCCGTCGCGGGAGAAAGGAAGAATGGGGCCGTCAAGGAAGCCAAGCTCAACCTTCCCCTCATCGGATCGCGGACGCACTGAGCTCTTCAAATCAATAAAGCCGGGGTAACCGTGGGAGCCACGCTCAACCAACCCCGCTTCGGCTGTGGTGGGCAACAGAAGCTAGGAACCACCACGGCACCTCCCCGGGTCCTCACACCTAGATCCAATGGAGCCACATTCGAGCTGCCGATTGACGAGACCCACCGTGAATCCACCTGACCTCCCAGATGGTCGATTATGGGCCACTTCCTTTCCTTCTCCCGTGAAAGTACGAGCGTGCAACGCCGTTGATCATCCCAGCACCATTGTCCTCCAAAAACAACACAGGAGAGCGATTACAACAATCGCTGGGATGAGAGCTAGGCTCCATCATCCCTGAAGACCTCCGAGTAGTCGTCGCCGACATCAGTAGCTTCCCTTTCTCTCTTGGTGCAATTTCATGCGTGGCTCTGGTTTTCGCCGGCCAGCGTAGCTCCGACGGAGGTGGAGGAGTACCAACATGTGAGTAACTGACAACAACCTGGACATATTCCAGTTGTCCATTGGAGGAGAAAACTAGTCTCGTCCCGTGGCAAGGCAAGGATGGTGGCTTATCTTTAACATTCACTGCCCAGTCGTCATCCTCGTCTTCATCCTCCACTTCATCGTCAAGGCCAAACAGCCGCCTCGGACCAAGCATCCTCTCCCGGTGCTTATATTTTGAGCCAAATTATTCTTTCAAAATAATAAAAAAAAATATAATGTTACTCAAGTATCTTATCTCCTAATGTATAAAAAAATATATATATATAATGTTACTCAATAAAAAAAAATATAATGTCACTATTTCACTTACTAATATATTTTAAACCATTTGATTGAATTAATTTTAATTATCTATTATTCATCTCTTCAATATCTATAAATATTTATTTGAGTTATAAATAAATGATTTTTTTGTGCTCAATTATAGAACTTTTTATCATGTTTTTATGATTTTTTATAGAGTATAATATTAGATTTTAATTCTCTTTCTAAATTATTATGTAATATTATTATATAAATAAATTCCATGAGATAGATCCGAATATCCGATAAACTAAATAGGATGCATGTCGAATCTTCATCTATTTAAAAAACCTGATACTTGATCTGGTTTGGTACTCGATTTTGTTCACTCCTAATAACTGGTACATGCCATCATCGACCATCGTTACCTGCCTAGTCTTCCGCAACCCACGACCGACTGCATGTTGCCCCACCACCAGTAACCAATGAATCACTGCTACTAACTACCGCTAGCCAGCCCATCTCTAGTGACCGACGTTTGCCCAACCACCGGGCACCATGTAGTGATTCAAAAGTCTCTAATTGTTATGCTAAAATTTAGAGAACCAGTATTTCAAAAATATTTTTGAAAAATATGAGACATAAAAAGTTTGTTTCTATTTTTTTTTTTTTAATTACATGTGTTGTTTTCAAAATTTTTGAAAATAAAAAAAAATTGTCAAATGTGTTTTCTTATTTTATTTTTAAAATTTAAAATTGACAATAAATATAAAAAATTGGCAACAATACCAAGGAGCACCTTAGTTGGTACTTTATTCTCCTTCTAAATTTCTAATGCAAATTATAAATATCTGAATCCACTTATAGTTTATTTATAACTCTCTTAAACCAAAAGGAAAAATTGTAGTCATATGTAATTTTTTTTTTTATGAAAATAAACATTGAGATAATAATACGGGTTTTATTGTTTTACAATTTTGTTTGGCTAGTAAAATTAACCAATGATGTACTGAATAAAAAAAAATTAATTTCTAAACTATTATCAGACCTAAAACGGTTTTGAGGTATTATATGATGTGCTGTTGTCAAATGGAGAAGCAAAATTCACAGAAGTCATGAATTGGTTGAATCAAACCGTTCATTTTTTACTTCACCTCACTAGTCCAAACCTCGCCACTCCGTACATCAGCCTGATTAGTTGAATCTCACCCTCTCTAAACTATGAACCAAACCTCTATATAAACAACAACAACAACAACTTATCATACATACCAAGGTCCAAGAAGCAAAAAAAAAAAAAAAAACAGAGACCCTGCTGAGGCAGAGGGTCCGGCAGGCTACTCCTGCAAGAAGCCTTCTGATGTCACCGTTGACAATTTCATTTTTCCTGGCTTCCTTAACAAACCCAATCTCAGTTCGTCTATATTCAATGCCGCCGTAACACTAGCCTTCTACCCCCAGTTTCCGGGAGTCAATGGCCTTGACATCTCAGCAAACTATGTAGAGATAAATCAGGGTGGTGTGGTGCCCATCCACACTCATCCAAGAGGCAGTGAGCTTGCTGTTGTCACTGAAGGCACAATCATGGCCTGATTCATCTCCACAGAGAACAAAGTTTACTATAAAATTCTGAAGACTGGGGATCTCATGGTCGTCCCTCAAGGACTGCTGCATTTTCAGCTGAATGTTTTTTTTTCTTTTGCCAAGATGAGCGACCTAGCCGCTAAGATAGGGGCGTGCACAAGCCTCGGCGGAGCAAGTGGGAGCGGAGCCCGCGCACACATGGGCGCAAAGACCACCCGCACACAACCACTACTCACACTCCCAGAAATGTGCCCTCACCCAAGATTCGAATTCTCACCACTTGTGAAAGGTTCTATTAAGGACCTGACTACCAATAGACCACTTAGTCTGAATGTTGGGAGAGGTACTGCAAAGGTGATTATTAGTTACAGTAGTTCTAATCCTGGTATTCAATTGATTCCAACTGCCTTATTTGCTAATAATTTTAAGTCGAACATAATGGCGAGGATCAGCTTTTTGGATGTTGCTGAGGTGAAGAAGGGTAAAGCTTTGTTCGGTGGGGCTAACTAATTAATACTATAGTGCTTACTAGTGGTTTTTCTCATGCTTTTGTGTTTGAAGAATAAAAGGAGATCAGCATGTAATTTCTTTTGAGAAAGAAAATAAAGAAAATAATATATTTAAATAAATATATATATAGAATATTTCTCAATAAATATATTTAAATAATACTAAATATTTTATCATATAATACTCTTATATATATATATATATATATATATATATGTCATGTTAAAATAGTTGGCAGGTCCAGACAAACTAATTGATGAGCTAGAAAATAATAATAATAACAATAATAATAATAAATTTGGAACAACAAAAATTAAATTAATTATCTTTCTTATTAATTTATCAGGCATTCAAAAGATCTTACACTATGCTAAAAAATAGTTTTAGAGCCAGTTTTCAAACTTTAACCGCCTCTATAGCTAAGGTTTCGTATAAAACTGGCGCGCTATACTGTTGGGTAAGTTTTAGCTGTGAAAGCATTTTAATTAGTTATAACTTATAAGTTACAAATTCTAATAATTTTTAAACTTCTCTTTGTGAAAACATTCATCTTGGCATATTTTAAAATTATTAATTTTCTGATTCATCTCCACAGAGAACAAAGTTTACTATAAAATTCTGAAGACTGGGGATCTCATGGTCGTCCCTCAAGGACTGCTGCATTTTCAGCTGAATGTTTTTTTTTCTTTTGCCAAGATGAGCGACCTAGCCGCTAAGATAGGGGCGTGCACAAGCCTCGGCGGAGCAAGTGGGAGCGGAGCCCGCGCACACATGGGCGCAAAGACCACCCGCACACAACCACTACTCACACTCCCAGAAATGTGCCCTCACCCAAGATTCGAATTCTCACCACTTGTGAAAGGTTCTATTAAGGACCTGACTACCAATAGACCACTTAGTCTGAATGTTGGGAGAGGTACTGCAAAGGTGATTATTAGTTACAGTAGTTCTAATCCTGGTATTCAATTGATTCCAACTGCCTTATTTGCTAATAATTTTAAGTCGAACATAATGGCGAGGATCAGCTTTTTGGATGTTGCTGAGGTGAAGAAGGGTAAAGCTTTGTTCGGTGGGGCTAACTAATTAATACTATAGTGCTTACTAGTGGTTTTTCTCATGCTTTTGTGTTTGAAGAATAAAAGGAGATCAGCATGTAATTTCTTTTGAGAAAGAAAATAAAGAAAATAATATATTTAAATAAATATATATATAGAATATTTCTCAATAAATATATTTAAATAATACTAAATATTTTATCATATAATACTCTTTTATATATATATATATATATATATATATATGTCATGTTAAAATAGTTGGCAGGTCCAGACAAACTAATTGATGAGCTAGAAAATAATAATAATAACAATAATAATAATAAATTTGGAACAACAAAAATTAAATTAATTATCTTTCTTATTAATTTATCAGGCATTCAAAAGATCTTACACTATGCTAAAAAATAGTTTTAGAGCCAGTTTTCAAACTTTAACCGCCTCTATAGCTAAGGTTTCGTATAAAACTGGCGCGCTATACTGTTGGGTAAGTTTTAGCTGTGAAAGCATTTTAATTAGTTATAACTTATAAGTTACAAATTCTAATAATTTTTAAACTTCTCTTTGTGAAAACATTCATCTTGGCATATTTTAAAATTATTAATTTTCTGATTCATCTCCACAGAGAACAAAGTTTACTATAAAATTCTGAAGACTGGGGATCTCATGGTCGTCCCTCAAGGACTGCTGCATTTTCAGCTGAATGTTTTTTTTTCTTTTGCCAAGATGAGCGACCTAGCCGCTAAGATAGGGGCGTGCACAAGCCTCGGCGGAGCAAGTGGGAGCGGAGCCCGCGCACACATGGGCGCAAAGACCACCCGCACACAACCACTACTCACACTCCCAGAAATGTGCCCTCACCCAAGATTCGAATTCTCACCACTTGTGAAAGGTTCTATTAAGGACCTGACTACCAATAGACCACTTAGTCTGAATGTTGGGAGAGGTACTGCAAAGGTGATTATTAGTTACAGTAGTTCTAATCCTGGTATTCAATTGATTCCAACTGCCTTATTTGCTAATAATTTTAAGTCGAACATAATGGCGAGGATCAGCTTTTTGGATGTTGCTGAGGTGAAGAAGGGTAAAGCTTTGTTCGGTGGGGCTAACTAATTAATACTATAGTGCTTACTAGTGGTTTTTCTCATGCTTTTGTGTTTGAAGAATAAAAGGAGATCAGCATGTAATTTCTTTTGAGAAAGAAAATAAAGAAAATAATATATTTAAATAAATATATATATAGAATATTTCTCAATAAATATATTTAAATAATACTAAATATTTTATCATATAATACTCTTATATATATATATATATATATATATATGTCATGTTAAAATAGTTGGCAGGTCCAGACAAACTAATTGATGAGCTAGAAAATAATAATAATAACAATAATAATAATAAATTTGGAACAACAAAAATTAAATTAATTATCTTTCTTATTAATTTATCAGGCATTCAAAAGATCTTACACTATGCTAAAAAATAGTTTTAGAGCCAGTTTTCAAACTTTAACCGCCTCTATAGCTAAGGTTTCGTATAAAACTGGCGCGCTATACTGTTGGGTAAGTTTTAGCTGTGAAAGCATTTTAATTAGTTATAACTTATAAGTTACAAATTCTAATAATTTTTAAACTTCTCTTTGTGTTTTTGTAGTAATGCCTCAAAAAAATTAATAATTTTAAAATATGCTATTATTTTTAGAGGCGGTTATAACAACTTCAAAAACTAATAATTTTTATTTTTTAGAGGCAATTATAACCTCTCTAAAACTTGTTCATTTGCAAGATTGAATTTATGTATTACTCTACTAAGCATGAACAAAGTTCTTTGAGCTGCAAATCTACAAAATAAATTTTGGAACACAATTATAAGTTTCATAACCTCAATTTCATTGATTTTTATTAACATGTCATGAGCATCTCTAGCACAATGCACTTTGTTTAATTACATGAATTGAACTTCACATCATTTTATATACATGTATTACAATGTATTTTTTCTTAATTACACAAAGTAAAAGTTTTTTGTAGCCTCCTAGTCCTCAAGCCTCTTGATCTTTCAACTATAAGTTTTCCTACATAAGTAATTAAATAAAAATTATTAAATAAAAAACTATAATTGTAATTAAGTTATTAACATCGAATATAAAAAAGTATTAAATGCTAAAATATTAAGATTCTTAACCTCAATAATGAAAAGGCTACTAATAATAATTCAAAATTTTAAATTTAAATTAACAAGATATGACACAACAATAATAAGATGTGCTAGCGTTTGTATAGCGGATACCACAGACACAAACGAGATAGTGATGAAATGACCGCCATCAAAAAGTTATACATATATACATACAATGGACACAACCTAGTCTATTTATATAAAAATCTTAATCAAGATTTTATCATAAATTCTTTTAATAAAAATCAAAGGATTGAAAAAATGAATAAATAAATAGCTAGATAAATTTGTAAGCCTAGCAAAGACCCCTCAAGCCATCTTTCTCTCTCACACACAAATATCTATCTTTTAGTTTACATCAATAATTATATCCATGATATAATGTATTTTTACGAGCATCAATAAACTCTTCATCCCTCTCACACTATCTCTAACAATCAATCTCTCCATTTGAGTTTATTACATTTGAAGGAAAATAAAAAAAATTTATTTATTAATGTTCTTTAAATCAGTTCAGGGTGAAGTATTAAGAGCTTATAAAAAATAAGATGTACTTATGATTTTTTAAAATATATAAATATTTGGGTTTAAAATTATTTATTTAAATTATCTAAACCTCTCATTGGAAAAACTCTATTGGCGTAAAATATAAAGTATAATTTTTCATTTTTTATATATAAACTTCTTAGGCCATCTCCAACCCAAAACTCTATAATTGGCGCTTCAGTACTCAAAAATACAGTTTCTACAGTGAAAGTTTCTCCAACCACAATCTCTATTTTTAACTCTAAAATAGAATATTCTAAAAATATTATTCTTCAACCATCATCTCTATCAATAAATTTAATATCTTTAAATCTTTCAAAAAATATAAACTTAAATTATAAATTAATAATTTAATTAAAAATATAAAATTATAATTATAAAATTTTAAAAATAAAAAAACAGAATTAAAAAAAATAATTAAAAAAATCAAAACACAATTTAAAAAAAGAAACTAAAAAACACATAAACAAGAAAAAAAAAAATATATATATATATATATATATATATATATATATATATTTAAAAAATAAAAAACAGAATTAAAAAATTTAAAAAAAAAATCAAAACAGAATTAAAAAAAAAAGATACACAATTTTTTTTAAATATATATAGATAATTATAAATTTAAATTAAAAAAATAAAAAACAGAATTAAAAAAAAAAGAAAATCGAAACAGAATTTACAAAAAAGAAAATAAAAACAACACATAGAAATTGAAAAACAAAAAAATCAAAATCAAAATCAAAATACAAGAAAAAAAAAACTGAAAAAATATTAAAAATATAGTGTTGCTACAGTAACACGCAAGATATTATGTGTTACTGTAGCAAATCTCTAATCTGGCGCATGATTTGGTGTCAGATTTGAGTAATCCTGTGCCAAATCTGAAGATTTGGGTCACGATTGGGGATTAGAGAACTCTTCCTATGAGGGTGTATCTGTAATTTTATACTTTTGCAAGTACGTACATACATGTGAAAAAAACCTAACCAAAGGAGCAAGCCAACAATTGTTTAACTCGGATTTATAAACACGAATCCGACCCCTTACTGCGACCAATCTCAGCCGTTGGATTCTCTAGGCCAGTTGAAGAGGCGCGAATAAAACCCTAGCCAAGCATATCAATTTTTACTTCTCTCACTCCTCGTTCCGCCGAGGGCGCTAAAACCCTAGGCGATCGATCCTTCGTTGTGCGGCGACGACAGGGCGGTGGTCCTCGGAGCAGAGCAGAGCCATTCGAATCTCGTGGTAATATTCTCCCTTCATTGCCGATCCTTTTGATCAATTTTTTTTTTCCCTTTTTTGATTTTTATTTATGCGAAGTTTTTCTTTTGATTGGTTTCTATCTCATGGAAGATGAGAATTTCCATGTAATTTGTGAATTATTCGATTTGATAGAGGAACAACATGAGATTAATCTGTTATGTTGCTAACTATTTGGTTCTCTTGGATCATTGCCTTTAAAATTTATTTTTATTGAAATCTCTGTGAGTTTGTTGTGAGGATTTCTTGATTTTGGAAGTACAAGTATCACTTGAGAATTTGTTACACCAGTGTTGAATATTTTGATATTATTGTGAACATCTTTGCTGTCGTTTATTATGAGAAAGATAAGATATTTTGATGCTGTATGGGTGAAGGTGAAAATTTAGAATTTGCTAGAGTCGTGGAGAAGGCAACATAGATGATGCATACTATGAATTGGAATTTAGTCCCAAGAATGATGCCTGTCATGTTCCATGAGATTTAGTTATAGAGTTTATTTTACTTCCTCTTAGAAAAACTCATTGCATATATATCAGAGAACTCCAGCTACAAAACTAAGTGAGCACACCATCTGAATTGTTGATCTTCTCCTACTCAACCTTATTTAATTGAATAACCTATCACTGTTAGGAACTTGAAATTCAACTTAATACTAGGTAGAGGAGGTAGGAGATCAACATGTGTGCTTTGTGTCTTTCTTATTTTTGGAATTTGTGGTAGATAATGCTTTTTCCAAGGCTAAATCTTTTGATTTTGCTGTCTAATTTATGTTCTTGGTATTCTTCTTAAGTAATTATTTTTTGTTTAACTTATCCATCATGAATTATTCTCTGGGAAATTTGTGTGTTTTTTAAGATTTCTCTAGAGAATGTTACCTCATAAGCTGAAATGTTGCAAATGAGAAATGGTTCTGATGTAAGATATGATAGATCAGGCCCTTGACTATTATATTTAAAAGTTAAAGCACTGGTTTGTTTGATTCTGATTAGGGGTTTTAAATGTGATAATGGTTAGATATGTTTGTCCTTTGATGGTTCATTTCTATTTATGAAGAGACACTTTTCCTTGTCTGTCCGTCTTTTGGTAATGTGAATCCAACTGAAGGACTCGTATATATGGTATGACATTTTGTTTGAAAATTCTTTTCTTTCTTCTTTGCATGGACAGTCTTTGCTTTGTTTATTTAATATGAGACAAAAGGTTGATATTTTGGCATGCCAGATGCCATCTGTGGTTAATGTCAAAAATGATTGTATGAGGTTCTGTGATGGCTTTTCGTTTGTGTTATTATTATGTATCTCTTTCTCGTGTTGCTTGATCTGGATTAGTCTTGGTAGTTCTTTTCTTACATTTTCACCCAACTTTGCAGGTGCTGATATAATCGGCAGCTGTAATATATACTGACAAGATGGTGCAGTACAATTTTAAGAAAATCACTGTAGTCCCATCTGGGAAAGAGTTCGTTGATATTATCCTCTCCCGCACACAACGTCAAACCCCAACAGTGGTGCACAAGGGTTATGCTATATCTCGCCTACGCGCTTTCTATATGCGCAAGGTTAAGTTCACTCAACAGAACTTTAATGAGAAACTCTCCACTATCATTGAGGAATTTCCCCGATTGGATGACATCCATCCGTTCTATGGGGATCTCTTACATGTTCTTTACAATAAAGACCACTATAAGCTTGCTCTTGGCCAGATTAACACTGCAAGAAATATCATCAAGAAGATTTCAAATGATTATATTAGGCTGCTTAAGTATGGAGATTCTCTTTATAGATGTAAATGCTTGAAGGTCGCTGCCCTTGGTAGGATGTGCACTGTTATAAAGCGAATTGGACCTAGCTTGGCATATTTGGAGCAGATACGACAGCATATGGCTAGGCTTCCTTCGATAGACCCCAATGTTCGCACAATCTTGATCTGTGGATACCCCAATGTTGGTAAGAGCTCCTTCATAAATAAGATAACTAGGGCTGATGTTGATGTCCAACCATATGCCTTCACGACAAAGTCTCTCTTTGTTGGTCACACTGACTACAAGTATCTCCGCTATCAAGTCATCGACACACCTGGTATCCTAGATCGCCCTTTCGAGGACAGGAACATTATTGAGATGTGCAGCATCACTGCCTTGGCACACTTGAAGGCTGCCATTTTGTTCTTTCTGGACATATCTGGATCATGTGGATACACCATTGCACAGCAAGCTGCACTCTTCCATAGCATCAAGTCTCTGTTCATGAACAAACCCTTGGTTATAGTTTGCAACAAGATTGATCTGCAGCCAATGGAGGGGCTATCAGAGGATGATATGAAGCTGGTCATGGAGATGAAAAACGAGGCTTTGAAAACTGTTATTGCCCAAGGTGGTGAGCCAAAGGATAATGAAGTCTTGCTAACTATGAGTACATTGACTGATGATGGAGTAATCGCTGTAAAGAATACTGCTTGTGAGAGGCTATTGGATCAGAGGGTAGAGATGAAGATGAAATCAAAGAAGATAAATGACTGTTTGAACAGGTTCCATGTTGCAATTCCCAAGCCGCGCGACACAAAGGAGCGGCCTCCTTGTATACCTCAGGCAGTTTTGGAAGCTCAAGCTCGTGGTAATGCAGCAGCTGTGGAAAAGAAGAAGCTTGAGAAAGATTTGGAAAATGAGAATGGTGGAGCAGGTGTCTACTCTGCCAGCCTTAAAAAGCACTATATATTGGCTGATGATGAATGGAAGGAAGACAATATGCCTGAGATTTTAGATGGGCACAATGTGTATGATTTCATGGATCCAGATATCTTGCAAAGGTTGGAGGAGTTGGAGAGAGAAGAGGGGGTTCGCCTTGAGGCAGAGGCCGATGAAGATGCTTTTGAAATTGATGGCATGGAATTGACCCCTGAGGAGAAAGAAGCACTAGCAGAAATCCGGAAAAAGAAGAGCTTACTTATCCAGGAGCATAGGATGAAAAAGAGCACTGCTGAAAGCCGCCCTACTGTCCCAAGAAAGTTTGACAAAGACAAGAAATTTACCACTGAGAGAATGGGAAGGCAGCTTTCTGCCTTGGGGTTGGACCCAACTGCAGCCATAAACCGTGCTCGGAGCCGATCTGTTTCAAAGAGAGGTCGCAAAAGAGAGAGGTCTGCTGCTGGGGCTGGTGAGGCGATGGACATTGACACTGAGCAATCTAACAAGAAACTGCGGTCAAGGTCAAGGTCACGATCTCTGTCACGACCACCCAGTGAAGTTGCCCCTGGAGAAGGATTTAAGGACTCAGCCCAGAAATTGAAGGCACTCAAGATAGGAAAGAAGGCTGTTAAGGGGAGGAATAAGGCTGCTCGCCGTGGAGAGGCGGACAGGGTCATCCCTAACTTGAAGCCAAAGCACTTGTTTTCTGGAAAACGTTCTATTGGGAAAACCAGCAGGCGTTGAGGTATGTGACAGAATATATTATGTTCACTTGTGGCTTGCTGTGTTGGGATTTATATCTATGTATTTTTGTGGAGTTGCTGCTGAAGTTCTCATGTGTGGCTTTTATTTCAGAAAAAATCATTACAATTGTGTTACCGCGGAGCTTTATTTCACTGCTTTCTGTTGTCTAACTGTGGCAAGAACAAGATGGGAGTATTTGTGGAGTTTTGATCAACGTACCGAACCGATTAGAGAACAATCTTTCTTTCTTCTTTTTTTTTTTTTTTTTTTTTTTCCATTTCTTTTGCAAATTTAATGAGTATTTTTGCTGTGTGACATGCTATGATATTCTCTAATATTGTTTTGAGGTCTTTGATGGTGTCTTATATAACCCGACTTGTGCTATTGTTTTCAAACAGAAAGCTCTTTATAAGGTTGAAATATTAAAATATTTTATGGTGAATTTTTGCTCATGGAAATTTTTCTGAATGATGTGCTTGTGACCAAATCTGGTGAGCATGTTGTTTGTTTATACATGGTTGATTTCTGGTTTATTTAAATTGCTCGTTTATTCATTCTTGTGCCATCAGCTGTATGCATTCGTTTGGCATTCAGAAGAGCTTAATAATTGTGTTAAATTGTCTGTACGTTTCTATGGATTATAATCAATCTATTCTTGTTGGTTGGGACTTTGTGATAAATTTTATTGAATGTTGCACGTTTGTGGTTGAGCTTCTACCTAAATTAAAATATTTCATCAGTTTGATTGGACCAAATGAAATCGGTATGATGTTACAGCTAACTAATTCTACAACAAGACTCATAATTAGCTTCTCTAATTGAATCGTATATATACTATATGCTAAATGTATCTGAATTTTAAATAAAAATCAAAGAAATTTTTGGGCAAAGAAAATATTATCTTAATATCCAAAAAAAAAAAAACGATTCATTTAATTTTATTGCGTGGACTTATTATTCCTGCATTTATATTTTGTGTTTTCTGCTTGTATTTTTAATTTTTCCTATATTGGTATAAACTTAAATTTTCTTTTTGTGTTTGGCTTTATTTGGATATGCATTTGCGATTATTTTGCATTTGCGATTATTTTTTTTAAAATTATATATATATATATATATTCGAATTAATGGATAATAAGATTTTTATTATCACAATTTAAGTTTTTATGTTTAATTTTTTTAAAAAACTATAAATTAGTCTAGCGGTAACTACCACATAATGTGATAAAGAGGTCTCGAGTTGTGGAAGTTGTGTGTGAAAGATACCCCTCATTCTTTCTTCATGGCTGCATTTATATGACATAAATTTATTTTTAGGAAGTCATTTAGATCATCATAATTGATACATCTTCGTACTTGATGTTTGTAGTTTTTGTTAAAAAATTTTTTTTATTATTTTTTAGTGATCATGCTCCTGCATGATATTATACGGTTGGTTTCTTTTTATTTTTCTTATTTTGTTACCACGTGGGATCATGCTCCCACATGATATTATACGGTTGATTTTTTTATTTTTCTTATTTTGTACCACGTGGCATACTATTAGTGGAGGAAAACGCTAGTTTGTGTGTTCCACAATGGGATCGGAATCATCGGATGGATGTAATTCAAAGAAGCGTGCAAACAGTGGCATATATGTAAATTTGTGGACCAAGGAGGTGTGATTCAAAAGATTGTCTTATTTAATGGCGCGGTGCTGAGATCTCTTGCATCGCGAGTATCGAACCAGAGTTAGAGAAGCAATGGGTTTGAAGGTATGGATTTTTCCTCAATTTTTTTTTTCCGAGATTGTTTAGTTTTGATGTTCTTCTTCTCATACCTTAGTCCTCTTCGATCCAATTTTCTGTATTTTCTCCTGATTTTGGTTTATTTTTTAGATTTTGTTATGAATTTGTGAATCGATTTGAATGGATTTCGATCAGAATGTTTCTATTGAGTTGTAGATCTGATCAGCTTCTCTTGAACTGAAAATTATGTTACGATCTGTGTGATGGATCGTCAATTTCCTCCAATTTCTTTCTAGATTTTCCTAAATTTTCTTATTTTGTCCCCGATCTATCTGATTCTTTAGATCAGTCGGGTAATTTGCTGATTTCTTTGCATCAAACGCTAATGGTGTTGAGTTCTTCTGCATTCTTCTCCGAGATTATTATCTGGAGCTAAATCCTGCTTTGATTCAATGCTCTGAAAATTTTATTTGAAAGCTTTTGATTGTTTGGATCATTAGAGAATGCAATCACTCGAACATGAACATGCCCTAATTGTGGGATTTTTTTTGCTTTTTAACCCAATATTTGTATTTATTTAAAAAGGAAAAAAACTAAAAGCTCCATATTAGTTACCGAGTTTTTCATACTCATTCACAAACTTTTATTTATTATTATATCTTGATGTTTTTTTACCACAGGAGGACTTTGAAGAGCACGCAGAGAAAGCCAAAACCCTTCCGGAGAACACGACGAACGAGAACAAGCTCATCCTTTACGGACTCTACAAGCAAGCGACGGTTGGACCCGTGAATACAAGTATGTTCAATATACTTAGTTTGTTTTAGATTAATTTGCTTATAAATACTTATATTAAAATGTTTTTAGTTATTTATAATGCACAGGCACTGAATAGTTAGTGGTTAGAGTGAAAAGAAATCAATGTGATGCTTTTAAATCAATGATTGGTTTGCGTAACTTTTATGATTATGTTTAGTAATTTTTGCCTGTAGGATTTAGGTTGCACACTGTCCAAGGACATAAACTACTTTTTACTGTGATATTTACTGTTAAAAGATGACCTTTTAAGTTGAAGTGTGTAATTTGTTGAACATGTTATAATGGTTTTTTAGTTTAAGGGGAAAAAAAAGTAGTACCATCATCTAACATTATCTTCTTGCAAAAAATGTTTGCATGGTGGGATTCGGAGTTTATATGATTATGAACTCTTTACTCTTACCTGAAAGTGACTGAAGTGTTTGTCTAAATCCAGTTTTAGTGTTGAACTGTGAGAGTTTGGGTTGCTGGACCGCTGAACATGAATCTCAAAAAATCTCCCACCAAACACAACCTAAAAAAAAAAATTATATAACCTTGGCTTTATATTCCTTCTTTACTTTCTTCTTTACTTGCAACTATTCCTTAGCCTGAGGCCAACCTGTGCAATGCCAATGTCTCCTACCAATGAAGCCTATGTGATCCTTTTGCATGATTACTGTTTGAGCTTGTGGTTAGGTTCCATTAAGCATTATAATTACTGTTTGAAAATGATTTTCAATAGTCTCGAGTCCAGTCTTGCACATGTATTTCAGTGTCTTCTCTTAGATTTATAAATTCTTTGATCAAAACATCCAGGCCGTCCGGGTGTGTTTAGCCAGAGGGAAAGATACAAGTGGGATGCCTGGAAAGCAGTGGAAGGTATTTAAAAATCATCATACTGTGCTCTATAACAATGTGATTTGGGTCCTGTTTATTTTTAAATTTAATGATGCATTGTGTTTTGGAACCAGGCAAGTCAAAGGAGGAAGCAATGGGTGACTACATCACTAAGGTGAAGCAATTGCAGGAAGAGGCTGCAGCTGCAACTGCTTAAAACTTGTTCTCCCCAGGGTGCCAGTATGAACTTTATTGTAACTTTATTTATTAGCTCTATTTCTCTCCCGCACCGGTGTTACCTTTATGCCACCACCTAACGCTTGTGTTCCTATTTATAAACATGATGCATCTGATTAAGTGATTTGTACCTGTTTAAATTAAGGAGTGTTTAGCTTAACACTCAGACAAGTTACATAAAAATGCAATATATCTAGGTGTAGTTCTGTATATAATGAGGCAAAAGCACTTAAGGCTTGTTAAACTGAACACCATACTGAGAAAACAATGCACCCCCTCGACCACTTTTACATCTCGTACTACCACGTTCATTTTACCACTGAATGGTATGCATTCCAACCATTCTGTCAAAACTTCCAAGAACAACTAGAGATTACATCATATCTACAAGAGTTTATGGATTATTCAAGAACCAGTTACTCAGTGATCATCATCATATATACATAATACTAATAAAGCCCAGTTTCTCTAATCACCTAATCAGTGTCTGTCTCATCCCCAAGTCAAATTAGTCAAGATAGAGTTGAGAGATCACAAGCTGATGAACCATGTTAGAGAGACATAAACAGGCCAAGCTTATCTGACAAAAGGGTCTCTGGATAATTGGGATAAATAGTAGTCCCTTACTCGTGACATGCCATCCCTTGCAAGAATGCCCTCCAGATCACCCATAATTCTTGCCAACCAGATCTCCAGGTTCCTCTGAATGTCCTTAAAATTAATCCTGATGGAATCCAAAGAACGCTTTGTGCTCACCTTGGCTTCTCCGACTAGTTCATCTCCCAAATAGCTCTTTGTTGCTTCAGCTTCTAACGAGTTCAACTTCTGTCTAGTTTTTGTGGCTCGATTCTGAAGACGGAATGCTTCAAGTAGAAATTCAGTTTGCCGTTGCGTCCGGAACTCTGGGCTTAAGGTTGGTTCACAGGGATCACTGGCTTGCTGGATAAAAATAGAGAAATTTTATAATCCAACAAAAGAAGTTTAAAGCATATAAATAACCTAATTCGTTGCTTTGTTAAACCTATGTACAGATTGGAAGGGAATAAATGTTTTCCACTTTAAGAATATGAGCAGTAGAACAATGCAAAGAAGAATGCTTGTGGGTGAAAATGGACAAACTTACCATTTTCCTGCATAAATCATCAATTTTTCCCGTGAGCGATTGATATCTCTTAGCTTGCTTCCGTAACAACGATGGGATCTTTGATAGGTCTCCTTTCCCAACCTTCTCCAGGTTACTTAATTCTTGATCGAGTGATTTCAGTTTAGCAGATACTCCGGTTGAATCACCATCCACTTTCCAAGGAGATTCCCTCCTGAAAAATAATCAACACATTAGATAAACAAATGAAAAGGCATAATCACTTCTTATTAACTGCATTTCAGAGATTTACCTTGCCACAAAATGCTTCGTGTGGTACATGGAATCTAAAGAATCATACTGATTATCCTACAAGAAAAATATCCACATATAACACTTGAGAGAACCAAACACAGCATATAGTGACACAAGAACAATAAATAAAGATCCCTGATTCTATGCAACACTCAACAGCACAAAGCTGCTCAAAGAGTTTAAGCATAATAACCAAAAACATATATTAATTTGAAGGTTGATACCAAAGCAAATCATTAAAGATGGTTCAAAAAAGACCTTTGACAAAGATGCGGGATTAAATGTATTAATTAAAGGGTCCCTACATCACTTTCTCTTTTGTCGGTAAAACGGTCACACCAAACTTTCCAATTTCCGCAACATGCTTTAGCAGGTTATCAGAAAATTCCAAGAAATCAATCAGTGATACAGGGGAGTGAAAGATAAAAATGTCCATTAGTCTAGCCTTAAAGCAAGATTTCAACAACAGTTATCCACCAATTTGAGCATAGTTACATGAGATTTATAGCCTAATCATGTAGCTATCATATGAAGTCACTACATACTCCTACTTTGCTACAAATGACTTGTATTCCAAAGCTAATTGTGGTAATAAAAATCCAATGCTAATACAAACAGGCCAATGAAGATACTCTGGAGAGGATTTATCCACTTGGGCAATTCAGAACCGAAAATGTCTAATTAGAAAGTTACTCAAAGACACAGAGTCTGAAAAGTAGCTACAGAAAAGCGCAATTCATTGAGGCTGACATGCAAACACTAGAAAGATAAACTAAATATAATATAATCCTCACTCAAATACACACAAAAGGAGGGACAAAAGTCCTATACACTATCACTAAATGTCATCAATATCAAAACTCTATAGAATTCTGAGAACAAGACTTTGTATCAAAATTTCATTTGCTAGTACTGAGCACTGGAAAAAGAACAACAAAAAAAAACAAGAAAAAACCCTAATCATTCGGCTAATTTGCATCAAAATCACTAAATAATTCCACAAAAAATTGCAGATTATTTAAGAAAATTGAGAAAATCTCCTCTACCTGAAATCCGCTCAGTGGCATGGAGAAGTCTCCGGCGTAGCAGTTCATCTGCTTCCCATACGACATCGCCATCTCCTCCACTTCCGGAACCCCCGGATCCAACCCCTCCGGAGCCGAAGCCCCTGTGAAATCCCCACTATACTCCCCCAACTCCTCTCTGATCTCCTCTTTCTCCACGAAATCATCTCCATCTGCTCCTCTCGCCATGAACTCAAGCATCTCCTCCCTCTCGCTCACCTCCCTCTGCAGCGTCTCCACGGAAACCCTTAGATCAGCCTCGGATCGCTCTAGCTCGTCTACTCGCTCCTTGAGCGCAGCGATCTCGGAAGATGACGCATCGAGGAGATCCCGGAGCCGTCGCTCCTCACGGTGCCAAGCGAGACGGTGGCCAGCGAAGATCTCGACAACACGGGCGTTGGCCTTAGAGTCCTCCGCCCGGCGGGAGCGGAGCTGCCGGAGCTGATCCTCAGCGTGGAAAAGCTTGAGGGAGAGAACACGGGCGCGGGACTGGAGGGAGGTGACATACGAGATGGAACCGCGAGGCAGGAGGCCCAAGAAGACGGCGAAGCTAAGACCAAGATACGATGATAGAAGAGCTTCATCCCTAGAGTCCGCATTCTTAGGGATCTCAGCGGAGACGACTTCAGCGGCCGCCATTGTTGCAGAAAAGGAAGGAGCTCGAGCTCGAGAAATGGCGTGCTTCCATTAAACACACCTTCAAAATTTTATCTACCACTGGATCTGAAATTACTATAATACCCTTCAAATTCAGAATAAATCACATTGGCTCGCCGACCCACATTGGGAATTGCGACGAAGGTGACGCTAGATAAAAGTTTTCTTTTTTAAATCAAAGTAATTAGCTTTTATTCATTTCAATAAATTATTAAATTCCAGGTATTTTAATATAGCACTGTTTATTAACATTTTGCTAATTTTTAAATAAAATTAAAAATTAAAAAAAAAGGAAAATAAAGCGGAAGTAGATGAAAAGGTCTGAGCTGCCCTTTTCGTTATGAATGACAAGGAGTTTGGATGGGACAGCAGCGTCTTTTTACTTTTTGTAACGTAGTGAATGTTCGATGATAAAGAGCTGCGTTGTGATCTGGAATCATTGCATTGTGCCCGAATTCCGATGAGATCCACCAGCCTTTTTTTTATTTTTTTATTTCTTTTATTTGTTATGAGTTTCGTCTCAACATGTTAATTGTGATGCTGATGTTTTACTTCAGATGGAAAGTGTGGATTATACGGTATTATCTGAAAAAATTGTATATATATATATATTGATAAATATGGACGGTTGGATTTAATTTAATGATAACTTATGGAAATAGTTTATTTAATTCCTTTAAAATTTACTTCTTATAAAGTAATAGTCTATAGTTACTAGATTCCATTACTGTGTTTTTTAGTTGGTATGAAGACAATTTAATAAGTAAAATGTAATGATACTAATTATTATGAAGTTACCAAAAAAAACCTGCTTATACTGTTACAAAAACACATTTGCATCTAAATTAAGAAAATAATAAAATTTAATTAATTATTTAATTTTAAGTTTATTCGTTAGAATAATTATAAATACAATGAATTAATTTATTAAAATAATAAAAAAATATTCGGATATCTATTCTTCATTAATTCATAAGGACACCAATGATTGTTTAACCTATTAGTACTAGATCTTTTGTATAAAATTTTCATTTTGAAAGAATCCCAAGATTGAAATCTATTTAATGCAAAGCTAAAGTGTTGTTGAGTTAGCAAGTGCACTATATATCTATATCTGTTCCTGACTTAAATTTTAAATTGTGGTGTTTATCGTCTAATTTCAAAAAAAAAAAATCATCTTGGACCTTTGGTATTTTAGATTCATTATTTAAAATAATTGGTTAACATGGAATGACTATATATTTAACTTCTCAAAATCTCTATTGTCCAGATCATTATTCAAAATTAATCACATACTTATATAATGTGGTATCTGCAACTCCATAATAATAAAAAATAATAATAATAATAAAAACAAAATGGAGAGCATGTATGATTTTTCTCGATGTTTGGCTAGGCTAACTCAAGGAGTAGAGTCCTATTCTTCTTTTCTTTAAGAACTAGACCACTTTTTGGTCATTTGCTATTTATTTATTTATTTTCAATTATGTACCGTTCTCCACTCCTAGTAAGGTTGTTGTAGTGTTTGTCCTTTGTGTATTTATGTAATTTTGAGTTTTTGACTCTTCAAAAATTTTTATGTACCACTAGTTATAAACTAATTTAAATAAATTACTAAAAGTCCCGTACAAAAATAGATTTTTCATCTGAATAAATAATTTTTATATAAGTAATAATTCAAACTCGAATATGATTTACTTAAATAACACAAACTTCTGTGGTGACACAAGTCTATAAAGGAAAGCCCCGGAAAAAAACTGAAAGAGTCCTTTGATATTGTTCGACGCAGTTTGGAGAGCGTTGATACTCAGAGGGTCCACTCGGAGGTGACCAATTCTCCTGAGGAGGACCAGAGGGAGTCGGCAGTGTAGGGTGTGATTGGGATATGTGTTCTGTGGCTTAAAGAGGCATGTTCCTCATTTTGTTGTTTTTGTTCTGTTGAATATTTGTTTTTTTCAGTATGGCCGTCTGTACCACTCCTAGTGGATGGTTTTTATTAATTCTCGGTTATGCCTCTTCATCTTCTTAGGTGTGTGGTGTGTGTTTTCAATCTTTCTTTCTAACAGAAGTAGTTTATCCACTTACTCAAAAAAAAAAAAAAAAAAAAAAACTTTTGTTACATAAACCAAAACCAGTTGGTGTTTGATTGGCTGTTTAATTAATTAATTCATGTTAATTTCCCAGTCCAAACAGGATGTATCATGTGTGTTAATGTGAAGATTGAAAAATACTACCATGTTAATATAATTGAATAGTTATTTATTTAATTTGAAAGTCTATATCTAATTTGATGGAACAGTAGGAATGAAGAAGTCACTTGTCCAGCCTCGGTTGCCTCGCCATGCATCTAGCATTTAATGAAGTTGTCTCTCACATAGACTCTACAGGACCACTGCCATTTTATTTATGTCACTGCTCCATTTGGCTAACCCAAACATCATTACATCATTTATGGGACCACCCAACCCATTCTTTTAGTCTTGTCGAAGTCTTCGAGGCTTTGAGCCAACATAATCTTATTGTGTTGACGAATTTAAGACGTTTGGTCTGTAATAATAACATGTTACTACGAAACTAAATTACTATATTAATATAAATAGAAATATTATATAGTTAAGAATATTACGATAATTTGATATTATCATATTTAGTTGAGAACTTTTATTACTGAAATAGTTTATTACTAAATTATGAGATTACTACATATTTAATAATCCAAAATAGATACCAAATTTTGTGGTAATAGAATTACTAACCTTTTTAGTAATGTTTTTATGTAATATTACCATTCAGATTACCACCGGTACAATATCAAACGTGATAATATTTTCAGGTCACCACGTAACACATGGTAATTTTTCTACGTTACCGTAAATCAAACAGGCTCTTAAGGTTAAAAGTTACTTTTATAACTCAACAATTTGGATGGTAATTTCTTAAATTGTCATTCTTTTTAGGATATGAAAAGATATATTTCATATATAGCTCTTACTCATAATTTTTCACAATAAATTTATATTATAAACTTTTTAGAAGAGAGGGAGTGTAGTGAGTCTAGTAACACGCATATGATTAATGAGAAAGAGGAGGCAGTTGATGCACGGGGGGGCTTTGCAGGCTTTAGATCAGAGAACACAGGGTTCAGTCCATGGGTCTTTATTGTTCTTTCCTGCACGATTAACATGTTCACGTGCCGCGCGTGAGAATCGTTGGCGCCTTCACAACGCCGAGAATTTCATGCTCGCTGTTCTTATTTCATCTTTAAACATTGTGACTTTGAAATAAATTATCCCTAGATAAGTTTCACGCATGATATTTATTTATGATTTTTTTTTTTACAAAGACAACAAATGCATATGCAGTTAGAGACGGACACAGATCATCCCCTCACATGGTAAATACGGAGATTAGGCTCAAATTCGCATCTACAACCAAAGATTTTTAGTACCACTGTATGTAATATATTTTAACCCCAAGTTTTGAGCATCCCGCAAATCAAGCCTTTCATAATGTCTCCCTGTGAAAAATTTTATAAACATTTATTACAATTTTCAATTGTATCTATTTGCCATCAAAAGCAGAACTTTGTAGTTTCATTTAATTTCCATTTATTTTCAATTTTTTCCACTGCCAATCCAACCTGTATAACAAAGCAACCAAGTTACGTTTCAGCTGCTACATTTGCAGGAAAACTTGCACTTTTATCCTCCTATGGTTCCAGCTTCTTAGCATTCTCTTTCTCGAGTAAGTATATTCTCTCAGCCTCTGGCATCACGGTCATGACGGCACGGAGTCTTGAGTTCATCTCATCAATCTTCTCCATGAGTCTATCATTAGTAAACATGCCAATGCACACACTTTGAATTGATTTCCAGCTTTCTGCCAATGGTAAAATGATGATCACTGCAGATGCAATTGTACCCCATGCTATGGCAATTACAACCCAAAATGTGAAGTATCCTACACTGAAATTCCCTGTGTAAAAACAATTACAAAAGTTTAAGCTGATAGGAAAAGAGACCAAGACATATATCCAAATCAGTGGTATATGACTCAATTTACCTGCAGGAAGAGAAAGCAATGGCCACAAGATAACAATTACTGCAGTAAATGATAGACCCCACTTTACAATCCAGGATTTGGCTTTCAATAACTTCTCATCTTTAAACTCATCATCTGGCAAGTCAGACTTAACCTTCTCAACCATTTTAATCATCCTGGTGGTTTCCCAGTCATAGTTTTGAGGCCAAA
This sequence comes from Dioscorea alata, assembly GCA_020875875.1. Classification (NCBI taxonomy): domain Eukaryota; kingdom Viridiplantae; phylum Streptophyta; class Magnoliopsida; order Dioscoreales; family Dioscoreaceae; genus Dioscorea; species Dioscorea alata. Next base: position 22,343,803 of record CM037014.1, on the reverse strand, counting down.
CAACACTGCATACTGCATGAACTAGACCACCAGTTAGGATAGACACAAGGTTCCCTGCAAGCATAGGAGCATTCCGGCCGGTGGTGTCAAGATTAACACGGCCGTATTCGATGCTTGCCACCGCTAACCAAGTTATTATTCCAAGAATACAACCAATGACTGTCCCGAGTATAGCACCGATAGAATTCGCCTTCGTCCAAAGTAGCATGAAAGCAATGGGCATAACAGCTGAACCAACTAGAACTCCCATTGCAAGATACATCCAACCAAGAGAAACCCCTGCTTTGTTTAACATCATTGCCAATACACCCATGAAGCATCCAAAGCCAAGAACAACTCCTCTTGAAACTTTGAGAATTTGCTTCCCAGTTGCATTGGGATTTATATACGTTCGATATATATCATATGTGCACAAAGATGAAACAGCAATTAACTCTGAGGAACCAGCAGAAGTCACTGCCCTGAATTGATTCATTTGGCATTGTTAGACATGTTAATACATTATACTAAACTAGTCCTCTATGTTAGATCTTTAAGAAAAACTCACATAAAAAGCATGGTGAGAAGAAGAACAGATCCTCCTTTTCCCATCAATGCAATAGCCATAGCCGGAGGAACAAGTCCATGGCTAGCTTCACTTGAGGTTAATGGCAGATCAAGAGCAAGTGCGCCGAGTCCTAATGATGTTGCTAAGGAGAATGGTACAGCAAACCATACTAGACCTCCCAACAAGTACCCTTTGTGTGTAGATGATGGACGTGCTGCTATGGCACTTACCCAATAACCCTGCATGAGTTTTTCAAACTTATAAGTTTTCAGTGAATTATACTTGAAACAACATGAAAGAGTGATGTTAAGTTATCTACTCACATTGTCTACGAAGACAGTGCCGAAGTTTCCTACTATATTGATTATCCCAAACACAAGACCTCCAGAACTCAACATGGTAACATAAGAGCCTTTGTGGTTACCATTTACAGGTCCACAGGCTTGGCCAAGATGTGAAATTGGGTCATTGCATATCCTTGATTTACTAGCAACATCCAAAAGGTGAGTATAGACAGCTCTTGGACTGCCAAGTTCAGAACTTGCTGTGTAGACTAGGTAAACGAAAATTACGAGCACGATATGCACTAAACAAGAAGCAAGAATAAATGTTAGAAAATACAAAAATTTACCATCAAGGGTAGCCACACAGATAATAATACCAGAGCAGACACAGACATTTCAAGGAATCAAGTTCACAACCAAAATTCAGTAATGTGCCTAAAATTCAAATAGCATACCAATGACTGAATGTATGTAGCTTGCCAAGAATGTGGCTTTCAATCCTCCTGCTAAAGTATAAACTATCACACCAAGAGGTATTAAGAAACTTGCGGCATAAATGTTCACACCAGTGAGTGCATTAACAACTGCAGAACCACCAAGAAGAAGCATCGCCGTGACAATTATGTTTGTCAAGAAACAAAATGAAAGGAACACTATATGCGCAGAAGTTCCCCACCTGTATCAAGAACAACTTTCCATAACACTCAAAACTTAGACATATATGTATGTATTCATATGAATGATATTTGTTTAAGTAATTCATGTGATACTATTAATCCTACCTTGCTTTAACAATTTCACAAACAGTATGTGCCTGAGGTGCTTTTCTTTTAATTTCTATAGCCATAACACCAAACAAAAGCACCTGAAAATCAAAGAGAACATTAACAATACTCTGGTATTAGCATTCACTAGAACTCTGTATTCAATTAAGGACAGACTGAGACTATTCTAACCTGGATGGTGGCACCACTTGCATACCAAAATGGTCCACTGATTCCATACTCCCATGCTACATTGGAACTTTGCAAGATTGTCGCTGCCCAAGTCCACTTGAATCCCAAATTTAAACCCCCCAAAAAAAAATCTTTCTTTTACATAGAGAAAGTATTTAAAAAAGAAAAAAGGAAAATCCAGTAATGGAAGCAGAAGCTGATACCTGTGATACAATAACACTTGCAATCAATCCAGTCTTCACATTCCTTCCAGCAGTGTTAAACCACTCTGAAGTGTGACGTGATCCAACATACCTCTTCTCCAACCACACCTAAACATTCAACCCAAATTTTGTTTTGAAAAATTACAAACTAATCATTTCATGATCTCTCCAACATCTTTGGAAGGCCTACCCAAAAGAAAAATTAAAGCAAGGGACCAAAAGAGAACTAGAGAGAAACAAAGAATAAAACTATGAAATAAAAAAAAATACCAAGAAAGATGTGAAGACGGCGAAGAAGGCACCAAAACCGAGAATAACAGAGTAGCCAACGCCCTGGTTGAGCACTGCCTCGCCGTTGAAGAAGCTGCTTTGGCGCACGCACTGCCCACTGTTCGAGACCGTGTAGTATTTGGCCGAGAACCTCAGAGGAGGGCATGGTTGCAATGACGACGCCATCGGATAACAAACTTTTTAGCTTTTTTTTTTTTAATTCTGATTATTATTTTGTTCTCTAAGTCTTTGGTGTACGTATGAGTGATGGTAACGGAGATACAGAGAAATGAAAAGTCAATGTCTTTGAAGGCATCTCCATTTAAAATTCCTAGTGTTTTGGAGACAGCTGGTTCATTGTAATTAGTGATGGTTGAGGTTGAGTGAAGACGCGGATCTCCAGTTCTGCTGATCTGCATCCGTGAATCACTCTATTTAAGTATGTATTAATATATTATATGATACATATCTAAATTATACGGAATGTATGTTTTATATTGGGTTGGACCCATGATGGTCAATTTTTTTTTTCCTTTGGTTTTGACAAATAGGGCCACAACGCCCTTGTGTAAAATCAATTAAGAACAAAAAGGTTTGTAGTCTAGTTGTATTTGGTCTTATTGTGAAAATAAGACTAAAACATTCAAAAGGTCAGTGGAAATAATAATAGTAATGGGTCACCTGTTAAACCTCTCATCCCCTATTGAGATCCATTTTTGATCCCTCGAAATAAACATTTTACATAAAAGAGCCGAGTGCTAATAAGTTAAGAAGTGATTGACATTAAATCTCTTGAAAAATAAGAGAGGTTGTACAAAAATATTAGATCCATTCTTCTTGGACAAAAAAAAAAGAGATTGTTTTAAAAATATGTTGGCGCTCGAGCATGATGCTTTAGATTTGAGCTTGACCCGACTTGGCCCGAATTATATACAAATAAAATAAATAAATTTATTATTTATAATTATTTATAATAATATTAAACAATCTATTTGTATGCTTAAAAGCGTAAATTCTAGTATAATTTAAATTATTGTTATTTTAAAATGTAAACTCTATTTTTAATAAAATATAATTTTAATTTAAGAAATTAAATGTGGACCAATTTGTGCCGGCCTTGGTCACGTTTTTAAAATAATGATGGGCCTCGGTAAAAATATAGGTCCTAATCACCTGGCCGGGCCGCCCTGGAGAAGCATGATCACTATTATTATTAAGTCCATGCCTAGCCTGAACCCGACCTGCCCGGCCCATGGTTCAGTTGTCACAATGGTCATTTTACTAATACGTTTTAATTAAGAGAGAGAGAGAGAATTAGAGTCTATTGTGTGTGTGTATATATATATATGTTCATATGCGTTGCAAATGCAGCTTTCTGACCGCAGGATTGAACTAGAAATCAAATCCCAAGACACTTGGCCTAAAAATATTTAGATGTAAATTTTAAATATCCTCCAAAATATTTGGCCTTTTTATCTCTCCACATCGTTCATTCTCGAGCTCCGCCTCGCGCCGCCATGGCCTCACTCTCCGTCTCCGCTCCTCTCAAGCCCTCCATTCTCCGGCCTTCTTCCGTCTCCTCGAACTCCTCGAAGCCTCGGCTTGTGCTGTCTAGGTCCACTTCTTTCTGCGCTGGAGCCTTTGCCTCCGCCACTCCTTCCCTGCCGAAGCTATTCTCGAAGAACTCTGGGCTAGGGCTTGAGAAGGACCTCTACTCTTCTTGGCTGACGGCTTCATCACCGCAGACTCCGGCGACAGCAATGAGAGGGGCGGAATCGGACGTGATGGGTTTGCTGCTGAAGGAGCGAATTGTTTTCCTCGGGACCAGTATTGACGACTTCGTCGCCGATGCCATCATCAGCCAGCTTCTTCTCCTGGATGCCCAGGATTCCTCTCGGGACATCCGTCTGTTCATCAACTCCCCCGGAGGATCCCTCAGGTCGGTTGCTCTTTGCCCTTGATGATCTCTTTGTATATTAGATCTGGAGTTCGTTGTTTTGCCCTGGAGATGTGCGCGCTTGCTTTATTTTCATTCTGCTGCTTAATTGAACACCAAAGATGTTCACTTTCATCAAATTACTGACAGATTAACCGAGCGTTAAGCATATGAATGGATTTAAAAAAAAATGTAAACAATGTTGGATATATCCTCAAAGGGGTCAATGTGTTGGTTGCATAGAGAAAGAGAAAGATTTTTAGTTTGATAACTGAGATATATCATGGATTCTCTTGTTTTTTAGTACTAGTTGTTTTTACATAACATACATGATAAATTTATCTAGATATGGTGACATCTTATCATAAGATCTGATATTAGATCTAAGAGCTCACAAGAGTTGCAATATGATGTGCAGCAATGATCTTCCATGCAGTCTAGATATCTGTGAGAAATGCTTGCCTAGCCAAGTTAAGTTGTTATGTAACATATGTTGCAATAGCAAAGGGCTTTCTTAGGAGAACTAGTTACCCATAAATAGAAGGTGAATGGAATAAAATAAGCATAAAATAAAAAAAAAATGTAATCTGAATTAATCGAACTTTTTATTTGGGAAATGAGGGAAAAAAAAATGATTCTTGGAGCATGTCAGTATTGCTTGTATAGGATTTGAGTGCATTCAAGATACTTAAAAGCTTGGTTTTACTAATAGATTGCTACTTATATATGTGCAAGCACACTTCTTCTTTTCTTTTTAAGGCTGCAAATTTAGCAGAACAATTGCAATAGTAAACATTTTCTTCATATCTATGGTTAGCCATCATTAGCCTTTGAGGTATAAACTTTAGTAGAAACTGTGTTCTTTATACACTAGTTGAAGCTTATGTCAGTTGTTGAATTGGAATATGAGGGGTCTCTCATGCTTGATATGAAACCTTTTATCATAGGGATCGTCCCAACAAGAGTAGCTTTGCCTGGCACAAATTTGATATGAAAACCTTATTCATGTTAGATGTCACATGCTCCTGAAAATGTGATTTTTAAGGTATAGACCTTATTCAGCCATTGGATAATTTATCAGTTTCATCAAATCTCTTATAAATTGTTGAAGCATTGAGCACATGCTTGGATTTTTCTTTTTTTCTTTCTTTTTTTTTTAAGAAGAAAAAAATTGTCAAGGAAGATCGGGATTTACACCAAGGGGAGAATACATACTTGTAATTGAAATTCTTGGCACCCAATGTTCACAGGGCAAATCATGTGCAACCTAATTATGATCTGGAATTATTTTTGCATTGGATAAACTTTTAGTTTGATGAACAAGTTGTCAACCTATAATGGGTTGTCATGTTTTCTAGTATTAATTGGGTTTAGGGGAATGCTCTTATGTGGTGATATCTTTAAGATCTGATATTAGACATGAGTGAATGCATTACACATGACACTTGCCATAGGATGTGTAGCAATGATCTCACATGCATTCTGGATGTCTGTGAGATTATACCAAGTAAGTTATCATGTTCCACCAGATATGTTGCTAAGGCAGTTAGCGGTTTCAAGCGGTTGTATCTACTCATGAATAAAAGTTGACTGAAGTGAAATTAGGAAAAAAACTGCTTCTTGAACTAGGTGAAAGAAAAATGTAGTATGAATTGATCAACTTATCTATTTATTAAAATTTTTTTTTTAAAAAAAAAGCTCTTCGAACCATGTTGGTATGGTTTGTATGGCATTTGATTGCTTTGATTGCATACAAACAACTTAAAACATGTTTAGAGATGATTTCTTTTCTTCTTCTTCTTCTTCTTCTTCTTTGTTCTTGGGAAAAAAGGGCTGAAGTTGAATGATGGAAATTGAGCTATTTAATTTTAGTAAAAACCATGTTCATTATACACAATGAAGCTTATGTTGGCTGTTGAAATGGAATATAAATCAAGAGGGTTCTCACACGGTTGATATGAAATATTTTATAGTTTGGGATCTTCACACTTGGATTCTATCAATTTCGCTCATCTAAGTAAGGGGTTTGGTTAAAGAAGTTTCCCTCATTTCTATGGTTAGCCATTAGCCTTTGAGCTATTTAATTTTAGTAAAAACTGTGTTCATTATACACAATGAAGCGTATGTTGGCTGTTGAAATGGAGTATAAATCAAGAGGTTCTCACATGATTGATATTAAACATTTATAGTTTGGGATCGTCATACTTGGATTCTGTCAATTTCCCCTGTCTAAGTGAGGGATCTGGTTAAGTTGCATGGCAAGGCAAGTAAGAAGTTTGTGTGATTACTGTCATTTTTATGAAGCCAAACATGTTTCATTCACTAGCACTTGAATTATATGTCATCCTCTACTTCTGGTAAGTGATGTCCCTAGATGCCCCCAATTCAGTATTCTGCATTTATAATGCACTCCTTTACATTGAATGTTGCTTGCATAAAATTTTATTTTCCTCCCGTTTACCTTAATTATTGCTTGTCTTTTTTAGTGCAACAATGGCCATATACGATGTGGTTCAACTTGTGAGAGCGGATGTTTCGACTGTTGCCCTGGGCATTGCAGCATCAACGTCTTCAATCATCCTCGGTGGTGGTACCAAAGGTAAACGACTTGCAATGCCCAACACACGGATCATGCTCCATCAGCCCCTTGGTGGTGCTAGCGGCCAGGTCATTGACGTGGAGATTCAAGCCAAAGAAGTCATGCATAACAAGGAGAATGTCATTAGAATTGTAGCTGGCTGTACAGGCCGCACCGTTGAACAGGTTCGAAAAGATATTGACAGGGATCGATATATGTCTCCAATTGAGGCCGTCGAATATGGCATCATTGACGGTGTCATTGACAGGGATTCCATCATTCCTCTTGTACCACTACCAGAGAAAGTGAAGTCTAAACTGAATTATGAGGAGATCACTAAGGATCCTAGGAAATTCTTGACTCCAGAAATCCCTGATGATGAGATATATTAGCTAGTGTTGCTTTGTTTTTGTAATACTATGGACATATGCTGCTTGTTTTTATCTTTTGCTTTTCGCGGCAGATAGAATTCCTACCGAGTTGTGCATTGTTAACTACACAATGAAACAGACTTTTGATTCTATTTTTCTGCAGGTAATGTTTCTTTGTCTTAACAGAAAATGATCAAACTTCTTGGAATGGTTACGATTAACTAATTGTTAATCTAAAAAAAAATTAAGAAATTATGGCCAGGAGAAAGAACCATGCCCGAGCTTGTTTTTCGGAGATAAAATAAATATAAATGGAAAGGAATAAAAATAAGCGTTCATCTAAAAAAGAAAGTTATGGCAAGGAGGAAGAACCAGACCTGAGTTTGTGTTTTCCGGGAAAAATAATTATAAATGAAACAAAAAATATCTTAATAATATTTTTTAAATCTACTATAGTCCCACATCGGATGAGGACTAACATGGGATACCAACAGAGACTATAAAATCAAACTGCCGGCCCGGTTAAAAGCTCATACCTTTCTCGGCCTTTTGGCTAAGATCAAGTGTAGTATCTGTTCTTATCAGTTTAATATCTGATACGTGAGCCATCGGCTCACTATGATATTAAATTAATTTCTTGTTGGGGAGGGCCCACTCACACTAGCTTGCTAGTGGGGCCCTCACGCGTCGCCCATGCGTTGCACTGCTGCACGGGCCCGGCGCACCCCTACCAAAACTTCAAAACAAAAGTTTCTAGCCAAATGGCATTACTGAAATAGATACTTAATTGGGAATAGAGAGGAGCATCAATGGAAATCAAAATCAACACGTTGCTTTAAAAGTTAATTCAATTGTCAAATACAAGCACAAGAAACACCACGCAATCAAGCCAAAATCCAAAACATACAATTGAAAACACAAATTACATCAAATTTCTTAATCGTTTCTTATGGTCATCAGAAACATACATTTCCTGTTGTTTCCTCTGTTGCTGAAGAACCCACTGTTATAGCTCTGATAGGGAGGGGGTCCCAAACTCTACTACCTTCAGCACTGCAGTTCCCGCTCCTGCTAAGACTAATCGGAGCAGTGGATTTACCGGAGTCTTTAGCTGAGGCTGCCGCTGCCTTCAGGCGGTACCGCTCTGCCCTGGAACCGATAGTCTGACCCAAAATTGATGCAGCCAGAGTGACGGCCATCGCAGTCTTTGGCATTAGAACAGACTTCCTTAACATTGCTATGAATGGCACTGCTGCATGGACTGCTGCAAACCACTGGGGTGAGAATTTTTTCGTATGTTCCCTCCATATGCCAAGAGGAATGTTGGCTGCAATTCCTAGCAAGGTGATAGCCAGCATTTTGTCTGGCAGGGGCTGAGGACGGAGGTTTTTCACAAATGCTGTTTGGGCTAGGGCTGCACGGGCAGCGACCACAGCAGGAGGGCACCTGAATTTTACACCTGGTGGAGGCTGGAGAGCTTTCGCAACAAGAGGCAGGACACCGCTTACCGCTCTATAAGACTTTGCTATGGGGCATTGCCCAGTTTCTAGCCATTCATTGCTTAGAGATTCATGGGATGAACTGCTTCTCTGAAACAAGAACATTGCATTTGATAAGTAGGGCAAATGAATTGAATGATATTGAAGCAACACTGGATTATATCACCAGCTCTTAAAAAAGCATAAATCACTGATGCAGACAAAAAAATATTGAATCAAAAGACTATTACTTATACTATTGGAAGTTATGATAGCCAAACATAAAGAATATGACATAGCTAAATGCAAACTGTTTATGGGATCAATAACTGTTAACTATATAATGGTCTCTAACAAAGTCACATTCCTAAAATTGTGAGAAATAAAATCAAGATACTGCCTTATTGAGGATCAGGAAAAACTTGAAGAGTTTACCTGGGTAGAGGACTCTTTCTTTGAAGAGTTCTTTTGTTTCTTCCACTTGTTCGAGAAAAAATCAAAGCTGAAAGGTCCACCAGGTCCGAAAGCTGAAAGACTAATGGATGCTGCTTTTGCAGCCAAAGGATTAAATTGAAGAGCATGCTCAGGCTCCGGGTTCTTGTTCAATGTAGATGGTTGCCGTGAAAGGGGCACAACTCCATCCCTCCCATGGAAAAGCCTGAATGCTATGTCAAAATTCGGACCATCTTCAAAAATTGGGCCTTTGGCACCACGCACCTGATACAATATAGAAGAAAATATGGAATGATAAATGATATATAACCCAACAATAGGCAACATGATCTAACAGTAAAGGTAGGGGAACTCACAGGTAAAGGAAAATTGGTGTTTGAGGAGAAGGAAAAATTAGTGGGTTCATTGATATTTCTTAAAAATGGGCATCTTTGAATCTCCTGATCAGCGAACAAATTCTCAGATTCCGATGTCTCAATATGAAAAGCTCTCATCAAGTGTTCCATTTTAAGGCCCAAATGGCTTAGTCTGTATAGACGAAGAAGAATAAGGAGCACGTCCTCCAGCCAAACTTAGCATGAACAATGAAAGAAAGGTGTGGTTTCATAAATAAATAAAACAAATGAACAAAATGACCAAAGCTAACATGCAAAACCAAGATTTTAATATTAACATCACCAACAAAAATACTAAAAATACGTAAAAGTAGAGTTAAGCAATTGCACTTGCACATATGCTAGCAATGTCCTTACATAAAAACCACGGCATGTACCTTATTGTTTGAGTTAAATCTCCACCATTCACCTAGCTAATAATAGTTCTCTACAGCCACAGCATAATTCTCACGCCTACTGCTATCATGGTCCTAAAGTTTAATCTAAGTAAATCAAAGCATCAAAGACATTAATCCATCTACACTGCAAAATAACAACTTGAGTAGCCTTTATTCGCAATTTTCAACCACTCAAAAGAGCATGAATTTCTCACAACAGACTAGTAAAGAACAAAACTAATTCACAACATGAAACTATGAAAAGACACGACTACAAACAAACCCAATTATCGTCTGCCAATTAGTTTCCTTGGTATATAATTCAAACTCATTCTTCATCAGCTAACCCAATCAAATTACAAACTTTACTTTTTATAATGGTCAAATAAATCACAGGATTGAAATTTTAAATCACTTGTGCCCTTTTGTAATTAACCATAATCAGAATGGACTTAAAAAAATCCCACCAAATCAATGTCATTAAACAATAATTCAACAAACTCAAGATCAAAAGAAGCAAATTCAGAACTCCAGTAAAACCAATAGCACATAATCAGAATATAAACCATCTCCAACAGAAGAAGAAATATGCATGAGGAAAATCAAACAACCAAACACCTAAAAAACAAATCATAAAATCAACATGATTTTCAGAAAAACACAACTTCAAAAAACTCATGATCTTTAGAAATGGCGATCGAGCTCCAACAAAACCATTAGCACATAATCAAAAACTGAAACATCTCAAAATCAGTATGCATGAAGACAACCAAACAATCCAAACACCTAAAAAAAAACATAAAATCAGGATAAATTTAAAAAACTCACAATCTTTGCAAATGGCGATCGATCTACTAACAATTAACCTCAAAAATCGAAATTTTTTTAACTAAAAATCAAGGAAGAAGAAGACGATTACCTCGAAGAATCGAAAACCTCCGCAAGAGATTAATTTGAAGAAAAAAAAAGGAAAAAAAAAATCGAATAAGCAACGCGTGGTGAGCACGAGATGAACATCAACTCGTGCCCTCTCCTGCCCCTTTTGGTTCCCTTCCCGGGACTTGTGAGAAGCTGACCGGTCTCGCCCGTGGCCACTCGGTTGGTTGACCCGCTGAACCGGTCGCCTCCATGCGATCACAGCCGTCCAATCCATTTAGTCCCAGCCGTCTGATTGAGCATCAGAACAAGGACATTGAAACAGAACCGTTGGATGATGGAAAGGTAGGCCCAGCCGGCTTTGAACCGTGATGGGGTAGGTGGCGTGATTAAGGCACGAGTTTGGGAAGAGTCGTGCCGGGCATGACGTCTTCCGGAGTTTCTAGAAACATTTATAATTCCGTAAGATGGTACTCCATTTTACAGTATTATTTTTAAAAATTATACAAATAAACAACAACTACTTAATATAATGAAATTGTATAAAAATAGTGAATAAATAGATTTAGGATCGAATTTCTAAATAACTCGAGACGTACGTCTTCGCTTCCCAGTTACTCCTTTCTTTTTTTTACTAATCCTTTATTGTTGGTGAGAACTCAATTGTATTGTTATTATGCTTTCTTATGCGATTTACATTTTCTCGTACTTCTTATCTTTTTTTAATAAAGTAGTGATTTATCCACTTTATTAAAAAATAAAATTTTAAATCAACAAAACTATTGTAAGTATTGTATTTACACTTTTGAATACTATCTAAATATTATATGTATGTCCCTTGATAGGCGCTGGTTATTTTTGTAAAAAAAATATTTATGTAAATATTTAAAAAAATATATAATTAAGAAACATTGAAATTATTGTCTTTATAATTGAATATTAGTATATATAAATTGTTTTTAAAAAGATGTTGGATTAGGTGATCTAAAAGTCGAAATAAAAAAAGATTATTAGGCACGGAATGTGCACCTAAAAAGTCATTGAGTTGGGTGATCCACGCTACAGAGCAAAGTCAAAACAAAATAAGGGAAAAAAAGAAAAAAAAAAAAAAAAACAAACTCTGGCGAATTTGTAATGCAAGAGGATTGTAAGAGTGGTGGTTGTGTTTGCGATATTAAAAGATATCTTGGTTATTGTTTATGGCATGGCACTATATGGTTTAATGGCTCTTTCGTTATTACAGAGACCGAGATGATCACAAACTAAAAGTTTAAAGTTTGGTAGGTGGTCATCGCCTAGGTACATGGTGGCAAATGACATAGGTTCCCACATTATTTGTTGATTGTTTAAATTTTTAAGTTTTTATAATCCGATGATAAGATGTTTTGGTGGATCTTGTTGTCATTTTCTTTGAAGTATTTATGCTAGCTAATATGAGAAAATAAACGTATTAATAGAATAACAATTAAAAAAAATTACCGAAAGTGTTAATCTTTTTGTTTTATGATGCATGGGGAGATAAATAAAACTTATCAATAATTTGTTCTCAACAATGCTAATGAGACACTGATATATCCCTCACCATTGTTTTTAAGTGAATAAATCACTTTAATTAAAAAATAATAATAAACACCCCCACAAAGCGCAGCATGATATGATAAAACAAATCACGGTTACTAAATATGGCTCAACACTGAAAAAAGATAAAGCGAAAGAAAAATAAAACGAAAAAAACAGACTTTTTTTCAAAATCCAAGAGTTTGACAGAACACCTAGCATATGAGTTGATCCTGCATCTTCTCTCCCCTGGTATCACTATTCCTCACCGTTTGTTAGGAGCAATTTTAGTAAAAGTAAAATCCTAGATAAAATTAATTGTGGGTGGATGTCAAAGACTGTATGTTTTGTCAACTTTGTTAAATTAGTTTGCTCAATTGTGCTGTATCGTGTTACACATTGCTTTGTTGTTATGTATTTTTTTTTATTTCCAATAAAATTATAGTTGATATATTTTAATAAAAAAATAAATATATTAAAATAAAAATAAATAAGTTTAACCACTTTATTAAATAAATAAATAGGTTTATAACATGTGACCGATAAAAACAAGGTTAATATAAAGGACTGTTGAATGTTTGTGCATGTTTCCACAGTCTGAACACAAATATGTTAGAATTCAAATAAAAACACTACTCCCCTATCCCGTTTTCATGGTTGAACAGAGATCTATTTACCTCACTTTCTAAAAACAATATTAAAAAAAAAAATTTGACATAGAAAGTTCAGGTCAACCTTAACCACTTGGTGATGATTAACAAACCCACATAATAATTATATAAAACTTTGACTTAATTATATTATTATTTCACATTGCATGTATACAATTTGCAGTGATTAGGAGAAGGGCCACGACTATGCAGTTCTTCAATTTTTACATGCCTTGCAGTTAAAAGATCTCTGATTCCAGCTCTCTAACTCACAAATTTAGAATAGGTTTTTTGTGAGAGTTATATACTACTCCCCTCCAAAATTGTATAACAAGAGATTAATTTTTAAAAAATTATTAAGTCACTGTAACTAATGCATCTTCGTACATATTTGTCATTTGACATCCATTCACGAAAGACAAACATTGTTTTCATAAAAAATAAAAAATAAAAATTTATAGTGATTAGCAGCAGTAGTAGAACCAGAGTAGTGTCGGTTTTTAAGATTTGAAGGAGTCCATGTCAAAGTGATGGCTCAACCATCAGTGAGTCGCATTCGTGGACAGTCCACAAGTTCACATGGACGCACATGAAGGCGCTCGTCACGCCTTCTTTTCCTATTTATTCTGCATCTGCTTCTTCTTCTTCTTCACAACTAACACAAGCACTGAAACAAAGAGTAGTCACTTATATGGTCAACATCACTCTAAACAATATTTTTCTCTTTTTCCAAACACACCATCATCTCTTATTGATCATTTTTCTCTTTAATTATTCTTCTTCAATGAAACTCACTTGTCATGAAATGGGACAGTTGAGATGTCACTTGTCTTCTATTTCTTTCCTTTTTTTTTTCAATGAATAACCAAGTTGCAGTGTATATATTAACCAGAGCATTTTATTTTGTTGTTAATTTTTTTTAATTTTATTTATAAAGTGAACAAGTCACATTAAAAATTGTTGTGTTTAGATTTTTTATTTATATTGTACGTGAGGAGTCAAATTCAATCACTTATGCACAGAGAACCCAGATGCCAATAAATCAGTAAACGGTTGGTTATTCTGCCAATTGTGTAAGAAAGTACATGGGCAAAGAAACAGAAGCACATATGCTTGCAAGGATGAAAGACATGTATTAATCCATGAAATGAGCCCAGAGGTCTTAAAGGATGTTGTCCCCAGAGCATTTGATGCTCCTTATGATCAATGGGGTTCATTACTAGTCTTTTTTTTTTGGAACCAACCCAATGACCCATCACTCTTTAATTGTATGTTTTTTGTGTTCCATGACTATCATTTTGCCTGGAGATTCTTCACTCCTTATTTTCCTTGTTGGGACGAAGAGCTATACAAAGAATTCAATTGAATTGATTCAGGAACTTGGGTCACACTGGCAGGGATTTCAAATAGCCTGAGAGCAAAGAATATAGTACACATGTTGGCCAAGAATTTGCCTGCCTGTATGGAAATGAGACATCCATCTTTTTCATTCATTATTAGCTGTTACTTTGTTAATTTTGTGAATTCTTCCTTTTCTTTGTTTTTTAATATGATTCACCCATTGAATCTTCTGCACAGAGATCTCAATGAAATAAATAGTTTATTCCCCTTTTTATTTATTTTGGATTTTTAATTATATATTTATTTAAAAATTTGAATTACTAAGTTTTTCACATATCCAATCTCTCAATAACAAACACTTAACGAAACTTTCCAGAGATTAAAGAACTCACTCAACTTCTTAAGTACACAAATAGCAAACAATACTTGCAATGTAGACCCTCCCATAGTTCACGAGTAATTAGCTCGGACAGACCTGTGACTCCAGACTGATGTCTTTGCCTTCCCAACTGCTCTCTTTTTTATTTGTTTACTTTCTCTTTTTCTGAGTTCTTCATTACTGGTGAAAACTCAGTTGTGCTGCTCTTCTTGCTTTGTTTCTTGTTTTCTTCTATGTATTACTTTTCATTTTTAATAATACAGTGATTTATCCATTTTTTTAAAAAAAAAATTTGAATTACTGATTTCTTATGAGCTATAGGTTCTAAACCAATAGAAAATAGTGAAAAAAGCCTTGTAATGGACTAGATCTCTTTCATTTTTATTAATATACTCCGATTAGAAGTCACAATAACGATATATATATATATTTAATTATTATTAATTACTTGTTAATTTTATGATTTCACTATTTCTTTCATATATATTACAGCAAACCAAAACTCTCAACCTCCAACTGTCTTTTTTTTATTTTTCATTATAATTATACGGCTCATTAATCAAGAGAAATCAATTAATTTTATGGTTTCACTATTTATTTCATTATATCTACATAAGCTCTGTTTCTTAGTTTTTTTTTTTTTTTTTGATAACTCTGTTTGTTAGTTGGATAAATGAATAATAATAATAATAATAATAATAATAATAATAATAACACCCACATGTTTGTACCCTTTGGCTTTTAAGTGGTATTGGATCGCTTGATTTCCAGCATTAACTTAAATTAATTCTAAGTTTCAATGTCCACGTGAAAATCATGTGCCTGCGGCCGCGAGTAAGCCAAAATAGTTATGAGCTAACTGCCCAATAAATCCATTTTTTTATAAAATAAATAACTTGAAGGGGTGATTTGCAAAAAGGACCCACCGAACTTCCACATAAGTTAAGGCGGGATCCGAGACTTTTCACGCCTCAATTTCCACATCTACCCACCTCCACCGACGGTTGTCAAGCTTCAGCCTATTAACCACAGCAAGGGCATTCATGTCTTTTCGCTTGCCTCGCCGGCACTAATTAATAAATTATTTGAATTTCAGTTAATTTGTTACTGGTATTCAAATTTCATTGATTTATTTGGCACAAATTGGAATTATAATATCTAATCAAATCATTTTCAAGTGATTAGGCTGAGATCTTGTTATTATCTTTCTCGACAGAATCTTAAGTTTTAAAAATCCAACCACTCCACTTCACTACTGATTTCTTTTCAAGTGTTAATTAAAAAAAAAATCAATAGTAAATCTTCTCTTAGGTTATTAAATGAATATCACTAATTATGTTGACTATTAAATAATTCAATGATATAATACAAAGAGTACAAAGAGAGCAAAAGTGCTTTAAATCCTTCCTCGACATTTATGTAATATTCATGTATTGTATACTTAAGTCCAGTATTGTAAACCACCGTTAATTGATGTTTCGTATTTATTTATTCAATTGATAATTCATTTAAATGGAAACATTTATTATTTATTAATAAAAAAATCACTAATTATGTAAGTAATATGTATATTACATAACATGTCATAAATATAAAAAATATTTTTTGAATAAATATGAATAAATTATATGTCAGACACTGAACTTATGAATAAAGCTTTACATGTATTTTCAATCTGTATGAGTTTGATTTAAACTCGTGTTACAGTGGATTTTGAAGTGGGGTTGCTACAAGCTGTAGGTTTTAAAAATTAAATTTTTAAATGAATTTTAAAATTTTCCAAATCTAAAGAATTTGATTTTATAAAAGGGAAACGCGTGGGAAACGATTAATCACCTACACCAAATAAGTTAAGCCAGCTCAACTAGGCCGGTAACACCAGCTGTAAAATGAATTAATTACAAAAAAAATCCAAAAAAAAAGGAAAATCAACATGCTTATCCTGTTCCCACAACACATCATCAGTTATCCGTACTTGAATACATATAGAAAAAAAAGCCATCTCAAATTCTCAATTGGCCCAAATAGTCATCATCATTTAAGCTAAAAAAGGAAATAGAGTACATTATACCGGTGATTCCTTCCCTATAAAATCCATTTTATCTTTGTAGCCTCTTCTTCTCACCTCCGTGCTCCTTTGTAAAACGAGAAAATAGCGTGGGTTTGAGAGAGATAGAGAGAGAGAGCACCGCCAAGCTATATTAATGGCGGAATTCGGAGGAGGTGGGTCAAAGGAAATGGTTTAAATGCGATGGTGATTGAAGGTCTGGACTCTGGTGCCATACTCTCTTCATCATTCTCTTTATCAGAGGAAGAGGTTGGTGTCTGAGTGAAACTATCTTCTCTGTTTCTTCTTCTGTTATCTTGGAGGTAGTTTTTCTTGTCTTGTCTGCAGAGAGGATGCGGTTTTTTGATAAAGTCTCTTTTTTTATCTCTATTTTCGATCCAATGGTGCTGGAATCTTTGAAGTGGTGATTGTTTTGGATTTTCGATTTGATGGTGTGCTGGGCTTTGATCGAGGGATTAAACTTGGTGTGGTTTTCTTGATTTGTTTTGCAATCTTTGTACTTCTTGGTTTTTATTTATTTATTTATTTTTTAAATCAATTTTGAAGTTGAGGTTGTTTCAAGTTTTCATTGTGATTATGTATTTGATGGTGTGCTCGGTTTCAATGAATGTATGATGTTTTCTCTGCTGAGGTTTTGTGTTTTTTTTATTTTTTATTTTTTTCTGTTGATATATATGGTTGACTGGTGGATCTTGCTTTGGACTCTTAGGAGTGAGTATTTTATCCGGAAATGTAGATATATTTTATTATGCTTTGATTGCGGGATTCTCTACTGTAAGCGAATAATTGTTCTTGCTGAATTTCTTTGTTATTTTGTTTTTTTGATCCATAATTTTTGTTGGTTAAAATTGATCCTTTGTTTAAGGTGGCAGTGAATCATGGTGTTCTTCTCTCTGTTTCTTGATTAAAAGTGATGCAATTATTGTTTATGAGATGAAAGTCTAAAGCAAAAAAAGAAAGTCTATGTGGGTCCATTCGCGTTGCAATTGGATCGATCAGGGCAATTAAATTAGGTCCTCTGCTTGGTCTTTATTCCCCTGCCTTTTTCTTCCTTAGTTATTGTTTGATTATTTCTTTTAACATGATGAACATCTTTTGTTTTTTTTTTTGGCAAAAGTGTGAGCTATATTAGTGAGTTTTGTTGAGATTAATTCAGTGCCTATCTATATGTGACCCATAGTTGTCTGCTTGACTTATCTTTAGTTGTTATAGTCTGTTAATGGGAAGAGTGGAAAGTGCTGATTATTGGTCTTTGTTTATTTACATGATTTTCATTTTTAAATAAGGATATGGAATAATTCTAATGATTCTACTTTATACACTCTATTGTTCCTGTCTTGCCTCGATTCCATTCTAATATCTATAAATACTTTGTATTTTTCTGTTGTTGCCTTTATTCTATAAATTATGATTTATACTTGATGTAGCTTCTGTAAATAACAAGATTCTTAGGTGATGAGAAATTTCATAGTTTAATATGATTGGTTAAAAGACCTTGAATTGGATAATGGAAGGCCAAATGCAAAATATGAACATTGTGGTGATAAGAGCTTTGAGATGTATTCTATTCTTGGTAACCGAGAGGTAAAGAAAGGAATAAAACATGCAAATATGACACAGTAGTCGTTACCATAGCTAGCTTTGGTCAAAAACATATAAAACTGATTGACACGTGCAAATTGCTGATTTTGGGTATTTCTTTGAAGCTTAACTCTCATGGTTGGTGATCCCAATGGTTATTATTCTGTGTTCATTTCTTCTTTGTGTTCTGTTTGATGGTTACCACACCTTTCTGTATTTTTTTGTATTGCCATAAGAAGAACTGCAATTTATTATCTTTGTTTTTTAAATTTTGTAACTATTTTTTATGATTGGTATGCGTGGATATATTTTGGTCATCTCTGGTGTTGAAAACTAGTTTTTACTAGATTTAGAAATTGTGTCATGGTTTTTCCTTGTGGTCATAACTTTGATGCTGCTGTGTAACTTCGCCTGCTATTTCTTGGTTTTTCCTTTCTTGCAGCTGTTCTGATTCTGACTGAAAGATGAAGGGTAAAGATCCTAAATCAGTGGCTAACAATGATAGAAGCTCCAGGATGGTTCCTATGACTTTAATGTTTTTAGTCCTATGTGGATTTTCATTCTATCTTGGGGGCATATACTGCTCTGAGAAGAACAGATTCTTTATTAAGGATGTGGCACCGGCAATTCAGCCTCGAAAGGAAATAATTGTTGCTCCTCTTCAAATGAAGCCTCTCGTGATCCCCGAATGTAGCATGGACTATCAAGATTACACTCCATGCACTGACCCAAAGGTATGCATTTCTGTTTTCCTTTTTTATTTATCAGACAATGTAAGAGAAGGTAACTGAATGGTGTGTATTGTGACTGCGAACCTAGATAAATTATGGCGGGAAGAGGCATGACGAGACATTTTTTCATTGCAGAGCTTGTCACACCTAGTTCTAGGCCACCAAATTTATGCTCACATTTCCACCAAATATACAGACCATGCACTGTAAATCTAATTAATTTATGGTGGCAAGAGGCATTACCAGACATTTTTTCATTGCAGAGCTTGTCACATTTAGTTCTAGACCACCCAGTTTACTCACTTTCCATCTTGGTTCCTACATTATTTTATTTTTTAATGTTTTTGGTAAAGTTAAGACTTAAAATTAACTGAGATCTAGTTATGTCAAGCGTCTGCAAAAAAATTTGATCTTGGTCCCCCCACTAGGTGTAAAGTAATGATTTATGCACATAAAGTTCCCATCTCCTTTGGATATGATTAGCTTTTGTAGTCTGGACATACCAGGGTCTTTTAGTGGCTTGTTAGGATAGACTTATCCTAGGCTAATTCCGAACATGTGATTACACTAGAAAGTTCTGATTTGCTGCAATAATATTGAAATTCCTTTATATTTTACTGAGATTTTTGTTGATCTTCCAGAAGTGGAGGAAGTATGGTACTTACAGATTATCTCATATGGAACGACACTGTCCACCAATCTCTGAAAGGAAGGAATGCTTGGTTCCTCCACCTGACGGTTACAAACCTCCAATTAAATGGCCAAAGAGCAGAGACGAATGTTGGTACAGGTACCTTTTGCCATCTTTAAGATCATATTGGGGATTTATGTGTCAATACCTCATTTATTAGCTGCAGCACTGCTATTTATACCTTAGTGTAACAACTTGAAGAATGAACTCGTTTCTCCATTTATATTTATGGCCAGAAATGTACCATATAACTGGATAAACAATAGAAAATCTAATCAGAATTGGCTGAGGAAAGAAGGGGAGAAGTTCCGTTTCCCTGGTGGAGGCACCATGTTTCCCAGAGGAGTTGGTGAATATGTTGACTCAATGCAAGCTTTGATTCCTGGAATGAAGGATGGTACTATCCGGACCGCCATTGACACTGGGTGTGGGGTGAGTTTTTTTAGATGAGCTATCCCAGATCAATTCTTCCATATATATATATGTGTGTGTGTGTGTATTTTGAAGGTTCTTTTATCCATTGTTAAATAAGCGTCATTCAGATAGAGACGTGACTTGATTGTTTTCTGATCAAGTGTTTTTATGTCAATTTCAAGTCCTGCAGAGTCCATCTTGTTTGTTGTACACATGTTGGTGCAATCATATGCATTACCTGGTCTCTTAATTGGTGATGTATAACAGGTTTCTCATTTGCTTTTTAATAGGTTGCTAGTTGGGGAGGTGATTTATTGGACCGTGGAATCTTAACTGTTTCTCTTGCGCCTAGAGATAATCATGAAGCTCAAGTGCAATTTGCCCTTGAGCGTGGTATTCCTGCAATTTTAGGCATCATTTCTACTCAACGCCTGCCTTTCCCTTCTAATGCATTTGATATGGCCCATTGTTCCAGATGTCTTATACCATGGACAGAATTTGGTAAGTCATGTTCATCGAACCTCTTGACAAAAAATGGTCCCTATTTACAAATCTAAAATCTTGAAGTTATACAACATGATTGCTCTAAGTTTTCCATTAGAACTTGCAAAAATCAAAGCTTTCAAGGTAAAATAGTACATTTTTTTGGGAAGTTCTGTGGTTGCTCATTTAAGAATATGGTGTCTAAGTGAAAATACTAGCCAAGTCTTATTTGCAAAAGTAAATATTGGTTGTTATGTTGATATAATATCCAAATTTTGCCTTTTATCATGAATTAAGAAATATTACAGGAAAGCAGTCAAGAGCTTAAATGGCTAAGTTTTGCAACACCACAACTTGCCTCCTTATTTTTGGGGAATCACAATCCAGTTTATTAATATGTTGTGTATGGTTGGTACAACCATCTTCTCTCAATATGTAGTTCAGCCTTCCTTGAGACCATGGTACCCATTTCTCTTTCTAACTGTTGTTTCTGTCTCATATTTGATGGCATGATCTGAGAAAAGGTTCTACATGCAAGATGTTTTGCCACTGGTATATTAGCAGCATGTGATAGATTGTTATTCTTCTACATGTAAGTTCTTAGCAAGTGCTTTTGTTCAGGTGGAATTTATCTTATGGAAATACATCGGATATTAAGGCCTGGTGGCTTCTGGGTGCTTTCTGGACCACCTGTAAACTATGAGAACCGGTGGCAAGGATGGAACACTACAGTAGCAGAACAGAAAAGTGATCTTGACAAGCTAAAGAAGTTGATGGCCAGTATGTGCTTTAAATTATACAAACTAAAAGGCGACTTTGGTGTTTGGCAAAAGCCTACTGATAACAACTGTTATAATAAGCTCAGCCCTGATTCCTATCCGCCAAAATGTGATGCCAGTTTGGATCCAGATTCAGCATGGTATGTTCCGCTTCGTCCATGTCTGACTATTCCTGGCCAGAACTTCAAGAAGTTGGGACTGGAATCTACCTCGAAATGGCCTGATCGGCTGCATGTTGTTTCTGAACGTGCATCCATGGTTCCTGGAGCGATTTCTGGGGGACTCAACCATGATTATAACAAGTGGAAGGCCAGAGTGAAACACTACAAGGCACTGCTTCCTGCTCTTGGGAGTGACAAAATTCGAAATGTTATGGACATGAATACCTTGTTTGGAGGATTTGCAGCAGCTCTTATAGATTCTCCCATTTGGGTCATGAATGTTGTCTCAACCTATGGTCTAAATTCCCTCGGTGTGGTCTATGATCGGGGACTGATCGGTACCAATCATGATTGGTAAGTGACTGCATAAGAAAATGTTTAAAAAGTTTTTTAAATTTGCATCAGAATATTTTGGCCAATGGGGATTCTGGGTAACATTTATGGGCCTGGTTCAATTGGGAAGTTCCTGGTGGGTACGCTGCAATCTAAAGGATCGCATTTTACCCGGGAACTTGCTCATGGCTCTTATTAGTTACCAGACATCTTTTTATAACCATTTATTAATTACATGAAAATGAAAACATCTGATCACCTGGATCAATATCATTCATTTGTTTTCTTGAATTTATTATTTGATTTGTTTACTTGTATTGTCTCATTATGAAAATATATTGTGGAGTTTTTAGACCCTTTTACATTAGATTTGTTTTTTGACTTTTTTTAATTGACAATTTCATGTTCTGATTCAAATATTGCAAGATATATAATTTTGTAGTTTATCCATTTTTTTTAAAAAAAATTGCAATATCCTATAGCTTTCAGTGGTCACTCTGGTGTGGATTCACTTGCGTTGCATCTTGAGTGCTTCTGTTGCATTAATGTCTAAACCTGAAACTTCATTTGTCACACTTGCATTTGACCTTGCTGGAGACATTACTGTTATTTTGTGTTGGTTCACATTCTTATGGCTTTTATTTACAATTCTGTTGTGTTGACCTGTAGGTGCGAGGCGTTCTCAACATATCCTCGAACTTATGACCTGTTGCATCTTGATGGCTTCTTCACTGCAGAAAGTCACAGGTAACGCTACTTCAAAATCAAACTGTTTATTTACTTTGTCATTTAATATGGCTGAGCAAACTTGCTCATGAAAGTTTGAATATGAAATCACCTCTTGCATCTTGAGGAAGCCTTTCGTTAAAACCTAGATAAAGTAGCTGGGTGATAGCAGTTGCAGGTATTTTTTTGGCTCATATCTCTTCTTCTCCATTTTTATCCTCATCTTTCATTTGTCTCATATGATAAAAATGCTTTTTCATTTTTTATGCTAATAAATTTGTATAGTCTCAGATCTTCAGACAAAGTTAATGTTGAACTATGATTTGCTGTAATGACATTCTTATCATGCTGGATCTTGAACTGAATAGCTTCCTATTGCATGTAGCAACCAGTGTGCATATTTTCCCATTAGATTTGAAGTCATATCATCTCTTTATTAAAATTTTGTGTATATAGGCAAGCACACTCACCAAATCCATGGATTTGCATGCAAAATACAATTTAAACACCTGCAGATGAAATTGCCTATTTAAACTTCAAATGACAAGATGCCTGTGCCTAACCTCCTGCTTGTTTTTTCACTGTGACAGGTGCGAAATGAAATACATCCTCCTTGAGATGGACCGCATCTTACGTCCAAATGGTTATGTGATAATCCGTGAATCCAACTACTTCATAGATGCTATAACCACTATTGCAAAAAGTTTGAGATGGGGTTGCCAGAAGCATGATACAGAGTACAATGTGGTGAATGAGAAGTTGCTGATTTGTCAGAAGAAACTTTGGTACTCCAAGAGTACCCAGCAATGAACTACGAAGGTAAAATAAGTAATCAAGGTGCTGTATTATCTCAATTAACTCTATTCCAGTGAGTAAACCTCAAGATTGGCTGAGTATATAATTCATCTCAAGCAAATTTTGGAATTGTTCCATGATTTGCTGAAAATTATTGAGTTAATAGCATCCCTGGATAGAGATTACCAGTATGGTTCTATTCTTTAGTTTCTGTTTCTTTGAGATTCTTTGTCAAGAGAATACCTATACAAGGGGTCAAATTTATGATGATGTAAAACAGTAAAAGAATGAGTCATGAGCAATTGTACTTTATATATTGGCTCAGTTGAAGTTTTTGAGGGTGTTCAACCAATATTTGAGAATTGCCAATGTACTCTTCTTCTTAACTCTCAAGCATAAAGCAAGCGTTTGTTTCAGTGTAGTCAGCTAAATGTTCTTTAGAGTAAGACTTTTCTCATAACTATAGCCCTGTGTAAATATTAATTTGAATTTTTTTTATTTGTGTGTGTTTATTTTTTATTTTTTATTTTTTCCATTGAACTATTGTAATATAATAATATCTGATCCGAACAAATTGGTTTTTATTATTTCATTTTTTTTTTCTGAAGATTTTATAAATAAAGAATTTGGGAGTTCGTTATTATGCTGATGTGGCTTTTAAGGTATTGGACCACCGCTTTTTTTTATTATTATATCCCAATCCCGTTTTATGATCCAACCAAACCAAAGAAACCCGGCCGGCGGAGAGTCTTGGAGCATTCGTTAGTTTCAATTTACCAAAATTACGGCGAGGGAACAGCAGACCTCATAGGCAATAAAGAAAGATGGGACGTGGGAGCAATCACAGCCGTTGGATTTTGTTTCCTAATCTTGTTCGATTTTATTCGGGAGTTTCTGTATATATATTCGCAGTTAATTGCATCCTCACTCAGCCACTCTGGACTGGAGGGAGCTCGCGTGGGAGGCGACGGAGCTTATGCCGGGAAGTCCCGAGGTATCGCATGCATTCATCGTTTTTCTTCTTCTTTTTCACGGTCTTCCGATTCCCATCTGTGTTCTTTTGATTCTTGAGCGCTCAATCGAGGTTAGGATCAAACCCTAGGATCTGCCGCCGTTTCTTGGGTTTTATTGGGCGGCGACGGAGACCTAGACGGTTTGGATTCATGTAGAGGTACTGTTGTTGACTTGCTGGTGTTCAATGTGTTCCTATTTTGAATGGTGGATTGGTTGATGGTTTTCGATTTTTTGTTTGGTTGTTGATAGTTATATGCTTTTCTTGGTAGATAATTGCTTGACTTGCCATTCTGTTTTTCATGGTTATTTCAGTGAAGTATGAAGTGTTTCTTGTTTTTTTGATTTTGGTTGGTTTTGTGGTGAACACTTGTGTCTCTGTATTGATTCTGTTGTTTAGTCTATGGGTTTGATGATTATTGTTATGGCCTTCTAGTATCTCACATGTTTTTATTGGTCTTTTCTTGTATTTAGGATATGTGTAGTTGTTTTTTATGTGGTATTGTGTATCACTGTGACCATTTCTGAGTATTGTATTAATTCAGCATGAGACAGCTAAATTAAATTTTAGGGTTGTGTATGTTGTTTAATTGTTATGCGTGTTGAATTATTTCTGGAAAAAATTTTTGTTCACTTTATTACTTGGATTGAAAGATAATTATTTATATTACTAAATTCTTTTAAGCATTCTGGATATAGAGTGGACATGCAGCTTTAATGTGGTGCCATGCAATTGTTGAGCAATAATTCTTGTCTACTTTTCTGTGCCCTACTACTGTTATCTGGACATGGAAATTTTCTTATGGGTATTGTGTTGTTTCTTTTTTTTTTTTTTTAATAATGAATTTACCCTTTTGGTTGGGTCTTGCAGCATGTATGATTAGAATCATTAAATGAGGAAGATCTTTTTAGAAGGCAATTGATTATATATCTTAAGACCTTGTTGTATTTAGATGTAATTTATGTGCTACAATTGTTTTGCTGGAGTCATTTTGACTAGATAAGCTGTATTCAATACCCTTGAATGAAACCTCAGTATTTTGTATTAGCAATTTAATTTGTCATGTAAATGTATCATTGTTCTTTGTTTTCCATTAGTTATCCATTCTTTTCATTTAAGTCTATCCAAACACAACTGCAATTTCTCTCTAGTCTGGCAAATTTATGCTAGTGAGTCGCACTAGATACATTGTACTTTACTATCACATAGTTCCTATGGACTTATACGATAGGCAGTTGTTCTTGGTTGCTTCTTTAAGTGTTCTTAGTGCTCTACTACTTCACTTAGGGTACCATCCTCCTTCAAGGAGCTCTATAATGTCTGCTAAATGCTACCTATATGAATTATTGGATTTGACGGGCACTTGTTTTACAAAGCTTTTGTCAAATGAGAAATGTCTATTCTAGGGTACTTTGGGGTTTCTTCAAGTTGCTAGAAAGCCATACAGTTATTATCCTTCTATTCATTTCAGGGAACATTGTGTTGCTTTCTTCATTGTCTTAATTGACTATAATTAGCAGGAATTGGATGTACATTTGTGGTTTCAATTTTTAACTTGCCAGCTATAAATTTAGCTCAGTGCTAAGTGATTGTCTAAATCAAATCTGGCTGATATTCATTCTGTTCTTTATGTAGGCTGCACCTTGTTATTCTCTTTTGGATAAAAAGTTCTTGTTACTTGAGATATAGAACAAGTGCGCTATTGGTCTAGTTGCTACATGTGTAGAGTCTTATTACCCCAGGAAGTTCTTGTTTGGGTTTTTTTTTGTTCTTGGGGACTTCCTTCTCAATGCTTTTAATTGTACTTAGTGGCAATTTGCTGTTCCCATGACACTGAGGGACAGCATGATGCAACTTCTTTCTTAAGGTGGACTTGGGTCTATCCTTCACAAGTAAGTTGTGTTGTTATATGTTATGTACTTTCTTTATTAGCATGCCATCACTTTTACTTTCTTTTCTTATCATTGCATTACCAAACCATCTTCTTGCTCTTCTAATTTTTTCTCCTTGAAAGTTTTTCATGATAAAAAGGGACTGTGTCTGATCTTTAATTTGTGACCCTACATAGTTTTTTGTGTACTTGGTGAAAACCTACATTGAGAACTAACAGCGCTTTTTCGTATTTCCAATAGTTCTATTATTTCAGGACTGAGTTCTTCAAGATGCAATCAGTATCCAATTCTCCTCTTGCTCTCCTTGCAGTTGGCGGTATAGTTGCTATTAGTATAATTCCTTTTAGGTATGGAGTTTGCTCAAGTACCAAGTTTCTAGGTTGTGGAGGCAAGCTATGTGAAAATTCAGCTATGAATTGTCATCACCTTAAATTTCATGTTGTTTGGCCATGTGAGCTACAGTCTCTCTATCTTCTGCTTAGAAATCAATCACTCAAGAGCTGCATGAAAATCTGTTTAAGCTTCAATGACATCTATTTCTATGTTTCTGGGCAACTGAGTTGTAGTCCCCTTCTGCTCAGTCACTGTTAGTAAAAAATACCACGTTGAAGGGGCACCTAAAGAAAAAGTTTTTGAATTGTGACCCGTCTTGTGGTGGCAGTTGCATATCTCGTCATTAGTGCACTTGGCTTGTAAGTTTGGTCTTAAATCACACAGTCTAAGAAGGCTCTCTTGGCTACTTGTTACTCTTGTGAAACATTGCCATTCCTTTGACAAGGAGTTTAGGGATTTAGATTTGATGAAACGTATGGAACGGTGAGTTTTCCCCCCCCCCCTTTAATATACTACATAATACCATTATATTACAGTATCTGAATATGGCTATTGCTTGTAAAAGGTACAAGCTGATAAAAGAAGTTGGTGATGGATGTGAGAGTGGTGAGATATCAAGATGCTGAAATGTTCATGAGTAACAACATCACTAATTTTTGTGCACCAAGTTAGTATTATTCTCTATCTAGCTCTAGAATAGATTTGCACTCACTTTTTCTCAGCAAACTGGGCTCAGATTTGTTCATCTGAATGTTAATTTTCCTTATTGTAATTTTTATTGACCATGCCTTGATAATAAATATTTGACCATTGCTGAGATTGCCCTCAAAACAATCAGGATTTATGGTTTCTTTTTTGACTTGGTATTTATAAACTTGTTTATGATTACTAGATTGAGTGGTAAAAAATTGATTTGGTCTACTTGCAAATAGGGTAAATTGATCGAGTCGAATGGCAATTCCATGACTTTTTTGGTCTAAAAAAATTGAGTTCGTAGTATTTTGAGCCCAAATTGTGTGTTCCCAGTCTTGGTTTATGTTATTTGTTTCCATTGATTAATGATTATTGAGTATATATGCTGTTACAGGTTTTTACTTCTTTACTTTTTACCTTGATTAAAAAATGAATAAAAAAGCTTTGTCTCTTACAGAAAATTTATTGGTTACAAAGGACATAATTAAGATAGCAGATTTTGGGCTTGCTCATGAAGTGTGTTCCAAACCTCCTTATACATAATATGTTTCTACACGCTGGTCAGTATTATCCCTTGAAGTTGTTCTAATAAGTTTTGATTTGGTTATGAACATGAGTAGGATCACCCATGGCTTACAGGTATTGAGTGCCTGAAGTGTTGCTACAGTCCTCTGTGCGTGATTGTGCAGTTGGTGAGTAGGTGTTGGATGTATCCCAAAAATGCTTGCCTGATGACAGATTATGATATTGCGATCTTGCTTAATAAAAGTTATTGATCATGCGGAGGATAATTATTTTGAATTTTTTCCTCTAGATATGTGGGCAATGGGTGTGATCATGGCTGAGATGTTCACTCTCTGCCCTCTTTTTCAAGGTTCAAGGTACTTTGCAACTGCTTTAATTTCTTGCTGCTGCTCATAGTGTTACTGCTTTTGTATGATTACTGATATAATTCACCATGGTGCAGTGAGGCTGATGAAATTTATAAAATCTGCACTGTAATTGGTACTCCCAATCAAAATTCCTGGGCAGCAGGACTGCAGCTTGCTGATACTATCAACTTTCAGTTTCCACAGGTTATTTTATTTACCATAATGAGCTATCTTGGTCATGTAATACAACCTAGTTATGATTGTTTCTTCCACCCAACCCTTGAAAATTTCTTCTTATATGTAACCATGATCAACTTTCCATTGGCTTTACAATAGGCTTATTGTCTGTGCAAGAAGCAATACCATTGGAGGTAATGCTTTTGCTTCAATACTTAAAAATAACCAATATGCTTCTTATGATGTGTGTGTGTGTGTGTTTGCAAGTGTTCTGCTAATTGCTTTGGGGCACGTATGCTATCTACAATGTTGTTTTAGCTGCTTGCTATTCTGGGCATGCTATCATAACAAATTGCTGGCTATTTTTTTGGAATGCTTTCTTCATCATAATCCAGTTGACAAGTGCCCATCGTTCTGTACTCATTCCATCAGCCAGCAAAAAAGCCATAAATCTTGACAGAAAATTGCATTTTCCTTCCCTGTAGGAGGCCAAAAGCTACTTAGGCTCTTCATATTTTCTTTCAGGTCCATTAATGCCAAATTCAGACTGTCAATTATAAACCCAACCCGGTATGATACATTATGAGCCTCTACTAAAATTTATAATGGTTCCTGTATGTCACTGCCCTGTTCTTACATACCACCCATCACTTTCTCAAAGAGCAGCACTACTACCAAATTTGCCACCATCTGGTAGGATAGCATTTGCCCCACCTTTCCTTATAGTCTGCATCATGATTTAAATTTCAGTTGTGGCACTCCACTTCTGTTGTCCATTTTTTTTTTTTTTAATATATCTTAGTTGGATTAAGAACTATTGTGGAACAAAAGAATTTAAAAAGATTTTCGACAGGGTCTTTATCAAATACGAAACCTGCCACCAATTTCTCAACTGCAAAGACAAATTCTTCTTTGAGAACCAGTGATACTTTTCTTTCCAAACCGAAGACACTTATCTTGAAGTTATATATAATATATATATATATATATATATATATATATATATATATATATATATATATATATATATATTAAAAAAAAAAGTTTGACACAATCTGTGGTATCTGAGTGGTGCTTGCAGTTGGCTGACACTTTTCATTATTGCAGTTGTGCGAAGGAAGCTGGAGGGCTATCAGGTTAGAACATCAACCTTGCTTAGCTCTTGTTATGGTTGGTTGCCCTTTCTTTACCTACCATAGCTTCAGAACTCAGATCGAAGTGCATGACTAATGAAGAATGGCCAGAAGCATAATCTGTATCAAGCACGTAGAAGAAAAAACCTAGGCAAGTGGGCTGGTTTAATTGATGCTATGTGATTGTGTTATGTCATCTTTCATCCTTGATTAACTTCATATCTTACTGCAGTGGGACATACAGGAGGGAAAATGTGTAGTGTCACAGATGCAACTGCATGGGTTCTGCCAAGATAGCAGGTAATATGCAGGTCTTGCCCACCTTGTGTGAGGCCACCGCCACCGCCACCGCCACCGCCACCGCCTCCTGTGAGGGCTGGTGCCTGGCACGGTAGCACCGAAATCTCTTCTGGGCACGGTTGTCAGCTAATATAAATGAGGTTCAACTGCAAACTTTACTGGCTCATGTAGTAATGGTTGTCTTCTAACATTAATGTCATTAGAAGAAAATAGTGAACACACCCCACGATGCAAGGGAATAAATAAATGTAGTGAGCTTCTTTTTTCTTCATTGTTTTTTCATTTTGTTTGCCCCTGTTTTTTTTTTTCAAATTTAAATTGTATTTTTCTTCTCCCCTGGGCACATT
Source organism: Dioscorea alata (assembly GCA_020875875.1). Lineage (NCBI taxonomy): Eukaryota > Viridiplantae > Streptophyta > Magnoliopsida > Dioscoreales > Dioscoreaceae > Dioscorea > Dioscorea alata. Next base: position 22,313,631 of record CM037014.1, on the reverse strand, counting down.
GTGGCGCTATTCACATATAACATTTCATTGTTATGTGCTATTTAGGCGCCAACGTAAAATTGATGGTAAATTGAGAATTATATTTGTGAATTTGTTGTAAAATTTATAAAAATCTATTACATGATGAATGCCATTCAGCTGAAAGAAATCTTTTCCAAGATTCAGTTCATACATAAAGTGGTGCCAAAAACCAAAATGAGAGTTAATTTCCCTGGCATGAATTTTTTTTCCTTTACTTTTTAATATATATATATTTCCTTAAATATTTGCATATGTCATATATATATAAATATATGTCCATTACCCCTCTTCTCCCTTGTGTTTGACTCAAAGGTACTGAGCTTGAATTCTTTCCCGGTTCTCTTCCCACCACAGCTTGGCGCGAACTTCGCCAAATTTTTCTCGGCTGCATGCACCACCGTATTATAGTTCAGATTCATAACACATATCAGTTGTCACTTGTCAATTAGGCCGGGATTGGGTATCTCTAAAAATTTTATTGGGGGTTACTTAAATATGATTAGACCTTCCAAATGAAATTGTTCACCCATAAAAACGTAAATGCCCTTATATATTTGTATAATATGTTAAAATAATTATATTACATGTCATCTTAATAAAACATCAATATTCACATAATTTAAAAACTTAATTAAAATTATAAAAAATATTTGTGTAGTATGAAAATACGATTTTTATGAAGTATACACACCAATATTCACATTTTAAATAAGAGTGTATGCAAATTTAAATATTTTTACTTCAACAGATTGCATCTACTACTGGTAATTTTCAACATATTCTCCAAACATATTTAGAAAAGCAATTATTTATATAAATTATTATTATTATAACATAAAAAGAAGGGTAGGTGTTGGTTGATAAGACTAACCTGAACCGGACGCGACGCAGCTCTCGGGTTCCATCAGCGAGTTCTCTGATGGTAATGTAGACGCCAGGCTCATCGTGCTCAACCCACTCAGTGACCTCCAAATCACTAGCGTTGCTGATGGAGATGGAAGCCTCATCACGGGAAGACGTGGTCGTCCGTGAGGCATCCATGGATGAGGCGGCTTCTCGTCTAACTCCGGACACACCTGCCACTGCTAATGCTCCACCACCACTAATGGCCGCAAAAGGATGGAAATGTTGCTGTAACATGTGCTCTGTCGGGTCAGGAACTGTTGGGAAGTACCCACCCGGGTACATTGTTGTTTGCCTGCCACCGCTCGTACTTGTAGTGCTTGTGCAGCGATCCTTGCCACGTATGGGAGTCATGGGGCTCTCCCTGGTGGACAATACCCTTGAATGGTAGGATGAATCTTGCTGCACAAAAACACAAAACACGGAATTAACAACTAGTTAAAAAAGGAACAGAAACAAGCTAGTAGATGATACAATGGTATGGGTATTATCCACCTCATCATCTTCGGATCTGGATGGCGTAGCAAGGGCTTGCCGGCTGAACCTCTGCACGTTGTAGAGTTCCATGATCCGATCAAAGTTCTCCCCCCACCATCTCTGAGCTTGCCACTTATTGAACAACTCCCGGCTGAAAAATATATAAATAAATAAGTGAACACTAATAATATTAACACAAAAAAAAAAAGAGTAGTGACCTGAAACGAATGCGCTTGAGGTCATTGCCAGCGCCTCCAGGAAGTGATACCAAGGTGATTTGGACGCCAGGTTCTACTTGGGTCATCCACTCCTTGGGTTCAGCATTGTCCTCCACAAACACATCCTGCTCCTCCTCAGGTGGATAGCCAATACCTGGAATCCATTTGCGTTCTGTGTTGCGGTTAATACTTGTGAAGTCCCATTTAGCCATTGAGTTGGCGCTTGTAGACCGGAGGTACGTGCATTGTTCAGCATCCGATGTGTCATCATTCAAGTATGTTGGGGAACGATGGTGGACACTCTTGCTCCTGTAAGACGAGGAAGAGCTGCTTGCCTTGCATTGACGATTGCCTCCGGAGATTTTCAGCACCATGTCTTTTATCTGAACCATTTTAAAAGAAACCTCAAACATGAATGTAAAATACATTGACTCATTTACTTGAACATTACAAAATTAGTAAAATACTAGACCCGTTTTTCCTGCAAACTGTATAAACATTATAATACAGATTTATCGTTCCTCTTCAAAAGAAAATGGGCTTAAGAGTTAAGACAAACGCATTAAGATGGAACACCACAATGTCACCATCCATCAATCATTGTCTGGTAATTAATGATCTCCGAGACATTCCATTGTGACCATATTTCAAAGCAAGCATTATACATATTACGACATGCCTATAGTTTTCATAACAATAAATCAAGCTATTCATGATGAAAGAAGCATATACCATAGAAACTAATCCTAAGCATGTTGGTCGAAAGAATTGTCGCTCAGGTCACCAAGAGAATACAATCTTAATTAATGCAAGACAATCACCAAACTCTTGCCAAATGCCACCATCTTTGTCACCGCCCACCAATCCTACTTTAATCATTCATGCATAAACCACATGCCCCAACTTTATTCATCAATAGCATCCACCTCCAAAGATGTACATGCAACCAACATGACAAAGAAGTTTCCGTACAACACAGACATAAATAAAAAACCAGCGGTATGCTTGAACCTATCATGCACACAAACTGCCTCTAAGACCGTGTGGCCCAACCACAATGATGCCAAACAGAAGCAACCACTAGTATAGATCCTTGGATACGTCCTCAGTGTTCATTAATAGTGGTCCTAAACCCAGTCCCAATGAAAGAAAGGGAAAAGAGTAGGTACAACCTCCTTAATTCCCCCGTTCGTCTTTATCCCTTTCGTCGTAATGCTGTGTCAGAGACACACACACACACACACACACAGAGACCCAACCCAGAAAAACCAACAAAATCCAAACCATTAACCTTACTACAACCTCAAGCAACGGATCTCTCACACACACACACAGCAAAAACACACCTTTTAAAAAAGCCGACACTTGTTAACAAAAACGATGGTTAAAAACCGGCATAAATACCCTAGCCAACGAACCAGGCTCTTTTTGGACGAACATGCAAAAGGCCAACCTTCATATGGCTTCGTTCTTTCTCTCTCTGGGGCTCTGAGCCCGAGAGAATGAAGGAAAGAGACCTCAGCCTCGTCCTCCACTTGACTGACTTTAACTTATCCCCAAGATAGGAAAAGAGATAGAATGGACCACAACCAACTCCCTCCTTCCCTCCTCGTATTATTGAAGCCAAAGCCTGAAACTGGACATATCGATCTAAGCAAACGATGACAGCTTTCTATCCCCCGGATTATACACTGGTACCTGGTTCACCACTTTTGGATCTAACGGTCCCTTGGTTGTGCTTTTTTCTCAATATTGGCAAATGCATGTATCATAACAGGAAGTAATGAGAAAGATAATGGACCTGGGAAGTCAGGCTTTTGACGGCGTCTTTGGTTCTGGGGGTTGCGGCACGCGCGGTGCTGTCATCCCCGCCATCGTCCGGTCTCTTCGAACACGCGATGCAGGCCAGCATCCTTCCCTGTCACTGTCTCATGCCCAGCAGTGTGTGCTCCCCTGTTATTATGGATAAACCTATAAATATATATTTATATATATATGGACAAAAACATTAGCTTTGGTTTTAAAAAATTATAATGTGAATATAATAACAAAGAAGGGTCCACCAAAAAAAAAAAATATATATATTAACAATATGAGTTTGGTAAAGTAACACAATTATCAAAGAGGACTACCCACTGAACCATATGGTGAACATCATCATAGGAGATGCGAAAGAGAAAGCCATCTCCAATAAAGGATGGGAATCAAACATTGAAGGAGGAACGTTGAGATTCGGGCAACTGATCCACAAGTGTCCGTTTGTTCCAAAATCTTAGGCTTAGACACCGTTGAAATTGGGAGGAAAAGTCCGTCGAGGCACTAAGGAGACAGAGAAACCCCACAAAGCCCCTGAATCAGGGGATTGTGTTTGAATTGATTGAATACTTTTTATCTCATTTTGTGGTTGATAATTATGCGGGAGTTGGTGTGTTTTGGAGAGATGAGATTGGCTGAAGAGCCGAAGGTTCTGCAAATGAGAACAGTGGACACTCGGTGCCCGAGATGCGAGACTAAACAAAACTACAAAAGGGAGAAGGTGGGGCCCTAAAGAGAGCTTTGGTTGGCCTAGAAATGGGGGCCTATGAGAGACAGAGAGAGAAAGAGAGGGTTTTGATAGCTGGGAACGCCTCCCTGTCTCCTCTGCGCCTGACTGCACGAGCAGTGGCGCAGAGAGACGGAAAGAGAAACACGAATTTAATTCTATGAGTCAGATGCAGAGTTGAACAACGTTGCGAAGTAGAGCATACCGTGGATATCTAAGGTCCCTTCCTTCCTTCCTATCTATCTCCTCTATTCTTTTCCTTACTCTCTTGATAGTTTTCTCGAGATATACCTGCATGCATGGAGAAAAAGAGATCGGATTAGGGTATTCGATTGGAAAAATGGATGAAAACTTAAATCGATCATCAAGATCAACAACATTTGCGACTATAAAACCCTAAAATAAACTGGAAACCAAACCATCATCAAGGTCAACAACATTTGTCACCATAAAGCGAAAGAAAACCTTAGAAAAAAAAAAAACCAAAAACCAGAAACAAAAGCAAACCTCTAGCATCAAAATGAAAAAAACAAAACAAATTCTTCCAAAAAAAACAAAACTCCAAGATAATCAAAAGAGATTACAAAACATTCAGATAGTTTTCATTACCTTCTTATTCTTCCGATAAACAAGCAAGCACAAAGAATCGGTCAAAGAAGCCGTCAGAAAAGATATCTCCAAACCCTTTCCCTAGCTCTCTATATGCACTATGATCAAAAGAGAAACCCTAGCGCCATTTCTAGTCTTCAGTCTCCAAAGAGATCTGAGAACCACGGGAATCGAGGGAGATGACGAATCAGAGATCTCGAACAGCAAGCCGCCGCCGAGGGATCCGAATGCTGACCTCGAGCGCCGGCGAGATTCGTGGCCGCTGTCTGCGCGCGTTACTCCCGCCCAACTCCAAATAGGTAAAGAAGAAGCGTGACCTCCGCCTCGTCTTCATCTATTTATAGGCCCCTCTTTAAATCACATGCCCTCATGGTCTCAATATAAAACACCCTAACTTCATTTAATAATAACGAAATTGCCACTATCCTTTTGACGTTTTTACCCCGAATAGACCCTTCGAAATATAAAACAGGGAGAAGAATCTTTAATTCTCTCAACGATCAATCTCAGCCGTCCAATCGGGAAGGTCACGTCTAAGATGATGGCTCGCTGATACGATTGTACGGACGATGGCAGGATGGATGGCAAGGATGCACGCTTGTTCACCGTGTGACATCGTGTCAACCGTTGGATGGATGGGCCGTGGTGTCGGGAACTGGGGATTTGGTACGTGCGGGTGGGACTGGATGCGGGGGATCTGATCAAATCGTCAGGTGGAGAATAGAAGTTGATGGGTGAGATGGACGGCCAGGATTCGAGGAAGAGTACGTGGGAAATGGAAATAGGCTCGATTTGCATTAGCGATGGGACGCTCGCTTGCTTTTGACCCGACTTGTCAAGTCCTGGATTTTTGGCAGGCCTCTCTGGTGAGAGTATTTCACTATTTTAACTCAATATTAAAAAAATATAATTATAAAGTTTTAAATTTAAAATTTCATGGATTAGCTTGGACATAAGACTGTCAGCAAAGTAAATTATTGTCAGGTTGGTGGCCTTTTTCTTTTGAGTTCAGTAAGAAGCCAATATTTTACAGTGGGAGACTAGTTTTTTATTAGAAAAACTTTTATTATTAGTGCCTGAATAATTTATTTTTTTATAATATAATTAAGTTTTGCTTAAGTGTGTACTATAACAGAGACAAGTTTTTAGTATGAAATATAAATATTAGGTGAAGGTGTGAAAAGCATATATCTTGGCTTCTATTTAAAATAGCCGAGTTTACTTTCATACACAAATGCTAATAAATAAAAATTTCACATAAAACTATTTTGACAAATCAGAAGAACTAATCCATGAAATTAATATGTTCCAATAAACTGAACGACAAACTCTCATCGTTTTTCTCAATCCTCTTCATCATGTCCAATGGCTAAGGACAAGCCAAAGAAGTAAATAAAAAAAAATAATATGATAAAATTTATCATTTCACTGCTAGTATAAAAGACAAATAGAAAACAAAAATTCCTTTATAAAGGAGACATTGGAGAAAGTTGTAAATTTACATAAAACCAGAATTGACGTTCTCAAGAGATTTTGGTCCCCGTCTTAATCATTGTTATAATCCAAAAAAATTAAAAACAAACACGTTAAAGGGCAAAAAAAGAAAAAAAAGGGGCACAACAGTGTACAGCCGGTCAAATTAGTACTCAGACAGTCAGTCACCTACGGACGCCAGGCTTTGTGACGCTACTTTACCGGCTGCATCCAGCGAACGCCAGTATGCTTTTGCTTTTATTATGAAGATGTTACTTCTCTTCCGGTTGCTATATTCATCTCAAGCTGATACTAACTATTCATTGAAAACAATACTAATGATAATAATAAAGAGTGAGTGAGAGAGAGAGAGAAGAGCTTTAAATGGTAGGACAAATAGAGGATTTAGAAAAAGAGAGATACCAAAATGAAAAGGAAAACAATGAGAGGGATTTGGTTTTACAGATGGCAAGGAGATCAACAGTGTAGCTTTTCCTGAAAGTGGTTTTCCGGGTTCTTCACATCCAAGAAAAGCATAGTCAAGATGGCCATAATTCTGGAAACCACCCAATTACATGCTTTGGCTTTACAAATTCCAAACACCCTTGTCTTTCTCTCTCTCTCTCTCTCTCTCTCTCTCTCTGCCCCATGATAAAAGTTAGGGGGGGAGAGTGATTGGATTGATGGAATTGGATGTTGTGGAGCTTTTGATCCAAACCATGGGATTTTCTTTGCCTTCTTTGTGGAAAGCACCATGGTGTGCTCTCAGCCAAATATTCCCATCATTCCTCTGCTAAATTAACTCAAGGATGTTGGAAAGTCTAATCAATAAATTAGACATTACCCATAAAATAAAATGATTTGTTGTTCCATGGATTTATAAAGTAAACGACTAAAACAGTGAATGCCAATATCCGTATAAAGAACATGATAAAAAAGACTAATTCCAGAACTCAAGAAAAAAGGAAAATAATGTATTCTAGTGGTAACTCAGGGAATTTGTGATTTGAATCATGTCACAAGAGGAAAAAAAAAGGAAGCACTTGACATGCATGATGTACCCAAGGCTTTAGTAATCTTTTTTGTTAAACTCTTTACAACTAGTGTTTTATATTTTGCTCACCTTGTTCTAAAGGGAGAGAGGGCAAGTTGTCCCTGCAAAACGGGTAAAAGATTTGGAAGGCTTGACCTAGTCAATAGGCGCTAGTACTTCATGTTTCCTGAGATAATCATCATTCCTATATAAGTACTTCTTTCATACTTTAAAGAACTCATGAGATGTAATGCAATATATGGTGAACAAAGAAGCAAGCATTAGATAAACCTAGTATAGTGTAGTCTCCCTCCCATATGATTCAGAGCTAACAACTCTCACTAACTAACTATGATTATGGAAACTGCAGTTGATACTGAGGCTTTATTCACTATCAAATGAAAGGGGGAATCTAGGATGAGACAAAATCAAACTGAATCAGCACACCAATCCAAGATTCCAGAATAAGAAGTCTCTGTAAAACTAGAGTTAATGAGGTAAATTAGTATTAGTAAAACCAAAACCGAGAACTGTTTTAACACAAAGCAAGGTAAATGAGGATGTGTTCGATAATCTCCTGGCATTGATGATAAGATGAGACAACAAATCAAACACATTGAGAGTGTGTTGGAATTAAGAGGAACATATCTACATGAAGTTTGATTATACGAGAAAATAAAAAGATGAACAAAAAGAACATGTATAACTAAAAGTGTAAGAAATTTTTTGGGCATTTGACGGCCAGATACTTTAAAAAAAAAAAAGAAAGAAAAATAACTAGGTATTTCTCTCAAACAACAAATGAATATATACTTTAAAAAAAAAAAAAAGAAAGAAAAATAACTAGGTATTTCTCTCAAACAACAAATGAATATATATATATATATATATATATATATATATATAATGTAAACTCCATATGCGGATCTTCGTGGATATATATATATATATATATATATATATATATATATATATATATATAATGTAAACTCCATATGCGGATCTTCGTGGATATTAAAAAGTAAGAAAAAGAGACCAGTGAGAGACAGGTAGATATTGGGTTTAATGAGAGAAAAAATAGGAAAAACAAACCATTGGATACTGACCCAATGACCTTCGAGAAAGTTCTTGAATTACGTTTTCAGAGAATATTTCCAGAAAACACAATCCTATATATATATTATTACTATTGAGAACAAGCTTGTTACGCATAGCTTGCATAATTTGTAATTCATTTTTTGAGACTAAATATAAAATGATACGCTTATAATAACTTCCAAAATTATTAGTTTCCACACCGTAATTATAAAATTCTCAACTACAATATTTTAAAAAAAAATTACTGGTTAAAATCTTGTTATTTCCTTTAACATGAATTAGATAACAGATCCAGTTGTAAATGAACTTGTTTGTCTGTTTCTCTGCTTAGATGCACCAAAGGATGATGGAAATCGCATTCTTATCTTGCTTGAATCATAACTTCAAAAATTGTGGTTGTACCAAATTAAATCAGCCACATACTTTTTGAAGTAAAACATGGTTTAGAAATATCAAGTCTATGATTAGCTTTAATAAATAATAAGACATGAAACGAATCTTGTCTGAAAACAAAAGCCCAACTGTTTATTGGACTCGCACTTTCCACTAAAGCCTTACGCATATGTACTTATAAAATCAATTCACCAATTAAACGTCAATCTTATCGTATAATGCACTATTGCAACTTAGTGCATGAACCATAACAAAACAACACTTTTCTTTATGCCCAAAGAAAGATAAGTGCACTTGACATGCAAACATGCCAGACAATGTAATTATTAGGAATTGGATAAAGACGATAGAGTCACTGGAGCATAGACTCACAGAAATACTATAAAACATTGAATAGAACACTAAATGATGTTTGAGCAAAATACACATATCCAAAAACACTACTTCAATGAAGAAATAAGGGATAGCATAATTCCCTTGGCTCCTTAAAACGTGACTCAGCATTTTATTCGACTCTTATTACTCATCCATGATATAAAACAATAGTTTATTCTAGATTAAAGGATAAATAAAATTTAATGTGAGACTCATAAACCATGCAATTATAATTATTATATATGACCACTTTTATATTAGAAGAATAGTAATTTTTTTCTCTTGTCAAGGGAGTGGTTAAGATCAACCTTCTCTCACAACATTTGTTGAGGTGAGTGGTTTATCAATTTTTTTAATATATATATATATATATATATATATATATATATATATATATATATATATATATATGATGAGAATAAATATAAATATTCATATTTATTATCCACTCAAAAGACTAAATGTAAAATTAAAAAAACACTTTAATTTATTAAAAACAAAACTTATTATGCACGATAAGAACTAACAAAAACTTGTAGACTAATACATGCATCTCAATTATGACTTTTCATTAAAAAAAAATTCTCACATGAGAATTACTCATAACCTAAAAAAAATATATATTTAAAAAAGTAATCATAGTTATTCGTCATTTTTTCTTACAAACGTCTACTATCCTCACGCTCCATTCAGACGGCATGGAAGACTAACATATGCCTCTGTTATTACTTTCATTTGAAAAAAAAAACTCTCACATGAGAATTACTCATTCAAGAAATAATCATATTTATTCCTCAGTTTTCTTCCAAACGTCTACTATTCTCACGCTCCATTCAGACACCATAAAGGAACAAAGAGAAGGAATAAGAATTTGTTGAACCTTATAAATCTAATCATCCTTTATCCTCTCATCCAACACAACCCTGAGACTAGCTATTACTTATTAACCATGTAGCCAGAAACACTAGTAAAATGTAAATTTAATCAGCTAATAAGGCTTCCGTGTGATAGTAAAGGCTGTAAAGATGCATGGACCTGAAGAAGTAACAAATGACTCATTGGATGTATCATGGTCTTGCACCATTTCACCTCAGTTCAAGCAAACTAAAACCAACGGTAAGCATGAGGGAAACATAAGATTCAGATTATTTATATGAACACTTCACGCATCCAATGCCAAATTTTCTTCAAGTTAATAACAAATTGTTTGCAGAAACATTTACCCAAGCCCGAATTTAGGAACTTGGTAGTTTTAAAAAAAATAAAGTAGTTAAACACAATCATTCATTAATTAATTAAATTGAAAACAAACAATGGTCGCTTACCAACTGCTATACTGAAAATATGACTTTTTTCTGCTTCGATGAGAAGTAATCACAACGTGAACACATTTGGTTATATGGTCGCTTACCAACTACTAACCAACATACTTATACTATGGTTTCAATGATTGTAAGCAGTGGTCAATATGAACATCTAATAATAAATAATATATATATATATACCCACCAAAAATCAGGGATTTGACAATTGTTGTTTGACATACCTCAAGATGCAATTGCTTGTTCTTGTGCTCTGAGCGCCATTTATTAATCCTTTCTAAACAAATCAGATTCTTTGTCATGTCCCTCTGTTTCCTCTGCCACTTGCATGCATCTCAAGAGACAAGCAAACATACACAGAGAAAGAGATCAAAATCAAGAAGCAAAAGAATAAGACTTTACATCGCCTACATTGACAAAATTCAATAAAAAGATAGCACTATGTCATGGTCAAAGGAGTTGAAATGAACTAAAGCACAATCCTGACAGCTAAATTCATAAGAATCAATAGCAATTAACTCACTAAAATCATCCCATGAGTTGAAGGACGGCAGATATATCACCACAAACTCAATAAAATCATCTCACTAGGGCACATTTTGATTTGATCTGATTTCTAACTACAAGAAGAAGAACAAAGCATCCTGTGCGCAATCAAATTGCTCCTATATACAAGTATTCAAGACAAAAGATCAAAGAATACCTGAAATCCTCTTGACTGAGATTAGGAATGAAAGGCAGCACTTTGGTGGCTGAGGGGATTGGGGGAAAGGGAAAAGAAGCTAGGGTTTTCTCGGAGGTGGCCGCCATGAATGCAAGATCTCAGCTCCCACCTTCCGTTCTCTCGCATCGGCGGGAGGGATTTGAAAAGCTTGATGGGTTGGATACTAAGCACCGCGAACTTTTAGATTCGTGTCACTTATTAATGCTATTGGGCCTAGGGTTACCATCAGCGGCCCACATACCTTCAAGCATCACAAATCAACGGGCTACCGACACGTGTAACCCGTAACGCGGCTATCCAGTTTCCACGTCATGCATCGGGATTTGATATAATGAGCATATTCCTTACTCGGCTATCGAGCCCTGGGTGACGTCAGCTAAAGAACACCCAAGCCCGAGACGCATAACCGTACATGATGACGTGGAAGCATCTCAGTCACCAAGACTCGGACCCTCAGCACGTGACATCCCTGCACGGACACAGCTGTCCTCTCCACGACTCGCAGCCATGAGGTTTATTTTTATTATTATATATATTCCTTTCTTTTTTTTTACTTTTACTATATATATATATATATATATATATATAATATAAAAATTACTCATTATCCAAGACTTCCATAAATAATATTACACTCATAAATAATATTAAACAATATTACATACTAATATACCATGATTATAAACAGAAAATCTGTACAATATCTATATAAATAATAATTTTTAAATCATTATTCAATGATTGTAAACAAACATTCATATTGAACAATAACATGAGCACTGGTGACTTAAACTCTATACATAATATTTATTATTATTTATTTATAGATAAAACCTTGTTATAATAAAGCATTTCCACTTTCAAGCATTATTGTCATGGTTCAATTAAAATTTTATGTCACAACTTAAAGTCAAACAAAGGAAGGAGGGGGAAAATAGAAAAGGAAGGTAACTTGAGTTGGCTTCTTGTCAATGGCCACAAAAGCACAGAAGTCTGAGAAAAGCAATGAAAAAAGTAGCTGCAACACAGCTGTTCATTGGCCTGCTTTGCAAGACAGGGCAATAGTTTCATAGAAGCAGGTTTAAAGACATGCTAAATAGTTCAAATAGGACCCACTGTTATGTCCCATTGAGATCTCTCAATTCCAAGGGCTTTGGAGTTCCTCTTTTGCAATTGAATGAGTGCAATCCAGGAAACAAAGAGACAGGATTGCAACAAAAGCTAGGACATGTACCAAATACCTGGAGCTTCTCTCAAGCCTCTCAAATATAAGAAAACAAAGACAACAAATAATAATACTCTTAAAAGGCAATATATAGTTTCCCAGGACAAGCAACAGGCAATAACAACATGACTGTAGATTGGTGTCTTGGTATTGACTTGGCTTTCAGGTTTAATCACCTGCATTTAGAGCATAAGCACAATGGTTAATGGGACCTTGTTAGAGATTGATGAGAAAAATTGGATGTGTTTAGAGAATGAACTCACCATTGGGTGAACGGGAACTAGTCATGGAGAAATCAGAAGAGGCCATTGGTATGGAGATTGAAAGCTGAGTTGTTGAGTACGAGGTTCGGTTGCATCTATCGTCATCCAGATTGGACCAAGGCTCTCTTGTTTTCGGCCATTCATCGAAAAAGGGTCTAAGGGATTGGCTTTCATGTTTCACAGACTCAGATGAACCAAATTCAGTGCCAAAGAAAGCATGCTGTTGCTGTTGCTGTTGCTCTGACATTGAACTCATTGATGCCTGACCGATATCTTGCATTCCCTGAAGCTGATGACTGTAATTGCTATGTAGAAGAGAGCCAGAGCCATCATTTGTAGCTTTTGACAGAGGAAATGATGATATGTTAGATGGCATTAAGCCCCATGAGCTTTCCAAAGAAGAGTCCATGGCAATGCCCCTTGCACTTGCAGAAGGCTCTGAGAATAAGCTGTGTTCATCCATTGCAGGTTTCACTCCTTGAAGGTATCTGCATTTTAAGTGGCAATATATGAAACCATGTAAAGGAAACAAATCATAGAATGATATAAATACATCTCAATGCACTATCAAATGAATAGATTCTATGAAGCAAATTCAAACAATTTGAATAATAGTTTGTTCTCAAGTGTGTAGACACTGCCAGAATCAGGCAGCCGGAACAGCTAACTAAATATTTCAAAAATACATTCCTCACTACGCTTGCTACATAAGTAATATAATCCGATTTCAGCGACATGGAATTAAAAACTAATCTTAACGCACATAGAAAGATTAGAGTTTCAGGCATAACCAGACCAAACAACAGAGTCTCCACATGCTGCAATAGCCAACTGGTGACAAGCTTTCACTGGCAAATGAGTAGATAAATGGTTGAACTGGCATTGAACTGTGAACCAATCACAAGAAATAAATGGATACAAAGTACAGGTGAAGAATCAACTTTACAAAATAAATAGTTTCAGTGGTGCTTTATTTATTTATTTGCATTTCTTTCAGCAGAATCTGGTGAAGTCATGAAACTAGAACAGAGGCAATAATAAATCCATCACCACTGCATATACAACTCTCTACACATGAATAAAAAAGAAACCTATAAAAAAACAATCAAATTGTAATTTATGAACCAGTCCTCTGTCTACAAGACAGAAAACAGAGTGAGAAGAAATTCTAAAAAAAAAAAAGCAAGAAAACATCTGAGAGATCTTAGTAGGATAGCTAACATTTCAGGGACCTATGAAGCATGTCAGACACCTAGAACCAACTAATCAGAAAGAAATCATCAAGGCAGTGAACCAACCAATGTGTCAGAATTCCAACATCATGCAACAAACTCCTCAAAAACTATTCTCACAGCAAAGCCATTCCCAAAACTCAATATCTGACAGCACAAAGCCACACAGACTTTAAAAGTTTAAATATAAGAGATTCAACTCAAACAACTGGTCCTCAAACCAATAACATAATCTATCAAATATAGTAAAAGTACTAAAAGAATGGAATCAGAAGGCAGAGATCAAATAGACCTGAAATCCTTGTTGTGCATGGGATAGGAGGAAAGGCCAGTGTGCAACTGAGAAGAACCGGGGCCGGCGAGGATGGCAGCGGTGGCAGCGGCAGCGGAGGTTGTGGTCACGGTCGAGGAGGACGACTGAGACTGGGGAAGGGATTGCGTTTCCACAGGCTTTCTTGAACGGTTGCGGCCACGGTGCATGTGCCGCTCGCAGTACTTGGAATCGGGGTACGCGTCCTTAGAGCAGCGCCACTTCTTCCCGTCCGTTCTCCGGCACCGCCCGGGCTCCGGGTCCAGCTTCTTCCCATAATAGCAGTACCCTACTGCAAACACATCAAAAAAGGGATAAAAATCCAATCTTTGACACTAACAAACGAGACTACATTGGATACAAAGAGATAGAGATCATGAGGACAAGCTCACGAGAAGGATGATGGTAGTAGCGCGACGACATAGCCTCAAAGCTCCTGCGAATGGGGATGAGAAGTTCCTGAGGGACAGGAACACCTGCCATCATGTACTTGAAGATGAGTGCTTGGTGTTCCAGCTCCTGCCATTGCGCCGCCGTGAATGGCGGTCTCCAGCCAAGCCCCCCTCCCCCACCACCACCATTCATCTACTCAAACTAGAGAAAAAGCCCCAGATATCACTACTCTTGAGAGAGAAAAGAGACAAACAGAGAGAAAGCTTGCAAGCAAAAGCTGCCACAAGGCAAGCACTGGTAGTGTTTGTAGTAGTAGTAGTGGTAGACTTCTCAGAGCTCAGACAAAGCGCAGAAATGGAACCCGGTATACTCACCCGCGGGTGAGCCCACCCCGTAGGCCATTGCCACTTCGAGAGCTCTTAGAGATGAACAGAGACAGAGATGGAGAGTAGCTAATGAAAGAGAAGAGAAACCAGTGGACTATGTGCTTTTATATAGATGAAGGAAGACACTAAAAGCGTGGTTTTTTTTTTTCTTTTTTTTTTTAAATAATAATAATAAATTACAATAATTGGGTATTGAGGATTTCGATGCGACTGCTATTAATAGAGATGTGTGAGGATTTAATTCTTTTTTGTAATTATTTTCCAAAATTATAAAAATTATATATTGGATAAGATCTTAGAATCTAAATTAATATTAAAATGTCTTTTCTCTGAATGGTGGATTGGTTAGACAATGAACGGTGGGGATTGCATGTTCTGTGGTATATTGTCTTGATGTGGAATGATCCAACGGTGTGGAGGTGTTTATGAGCACATTTTTATTTTTTTTAATAGGGAATCAAGGATTGGACTTGTTTTGAGGATCTGCTGTGGGAGCTTGATCAGCATTTTCTGAATGGAAGCGATTGGGGAACGACACGTGGTGCACTACTGAAGACCACCGCCATAGTTCACATAACCAACCCATTGAAATTTGGAGTATAATTAGCTCTTTATTTATATTACAAGGATTCTTGTCTGAATTAATGATAAGCTTTATAACTCACCAATGTATTAATTACATTGCAAATGAGTTAAAAATTCTTAATCACGTACAAGGGAATCAGATATTTTAACTGTTTGGGCATTTGGGAGTATGGATAACCTTTGAATATAGTTCATAGATAGATATATATATATGGTGAAGATTGAAGAAACATAATACAAGTGCATGCCAGAAGGGCCAGGATTCAAAGTGCATGCCAGAGTTACCTCAAATAAATGGGCAACCTTTTCACAAGCTGCAAGCAAGGTTCACCACTTTGAATGAGAGTGTGTGAGTGAGGGAGTCCCCCACCACTCCTTTAACTTTTGGGCACTATGTTCATGGCATCCACCATTAATTAGAGAGACTTGGAAGCTTCTTAATAAGAAGTGAGTTGTTGCATTTGAGAAGAACAATTAATCCATTTGGTTGGGTGACACAAACACACACCCATACACTTCTTTATCATTGTTTTTTCTTAGCTTGGTTGGACATGAAAGCAATCATTTGTTTGGTTCCCTCTTTGGCTTCCCATGTTTCCTTTCTTTCATGCTAATCTTTTGTTTTTCTAACGTTGTTAAACCTCAGCTTTAAAATTATTACTATTATTTATGTCTAGACTCTAGAGGATTGATTGAAAAATACCATTTTGTTTGAGATGTTTATAAATAACAGCAGTGATTTTGATTTATTAGTGTATAGATGATAATTTGGGTATAAAAGTCAACAAGAAAAATAATAGTGTCACAACGCCAGCCGACATAGGTAGCGGTTTATAAAGAAAATGATTTGAGTGTAGATGTGCACAAGAGTTGAGGAACATATAAGTGAATTATTTCCCCAAAGTGAAGCAAAGGCTTGGGAGGCACTTCATTTGCAAGTAAATAAAATAAATAATTAAAATTTAAAAGGAAAAGAAAGGAAAAGGCGAAGTGGGGTTAATGGGCCCGGGCCGTAGATAGCATGGACCACATCAACGTCATTGTCTTCAGTTGGGGAAGGCCCACGTCCAGCTGCCGCTGTTTTGCCTGACACCAAGCGCAAGTGACACCTCGTTGAATCCCTCTCCTCCTGCCGTAGCAAGCGCACGTGATAACCTGTTTAGGAGATAACGGGCCGGGCCAGGCCGGCCCAACTGACGGCTGTCGGTTGTTAAGAGGCTGATGCGATGCAAGGATGTGTGCATTTGTGTTATATGATGGGAATAAAAATGGATAAGAAAATGGTGAACAGGATGTAGCCCAACTGTTCTCGCATGCTTTGAAGTTGAAGAGATCACGAGTTTAAACCTCTAATTCATAAATATACGGCAGTGGTTTTTTCTTTTCTCTATGATTGCATAACTGTTGTAATTAATATATTTTTATATTTATTTTTTTTAATTTGATAAATCACAGTTTTATTAAAAGAAAACAAGTAAATAGCACAGAAAAAATCTTCTCACCAGAAATTAGAAACAAAGCAAATTATAACAAAATAAATAAATAAATAAACAAAAACTAGGCTGACGAAGAACACCATCTGGAATCACAAGTATTTATTTATCTTTTAACATCAAGCACTTATGTAAAATAAATAAATAAATAAATAATAACCACAAAGTTATTTATCTATGTTGTTCGAAATTTTTATCAACTTATATAAGTACAATATATAGTCAACATCTACCTTTAGCTGTAACCAGAATCAAATAAACTCTAACGCCTAACAAAATTTGATTATTAACGCCAGTGACTTTGTTTGATGCAGCTAGCACCGCTAAAGGGAGCTAAGCTAATGTAAACTGAGCCTTTTGTCAATAAAACACAAAGCATGGCGTTCTCCAAAGGGAAGCACCTGTACACATCCATCCGGACTAACCACACTAAAGTGAGAAACAACTTTATGATCTCCTTAGTAGACTACATAACTCTCTTCACATATATATATATATATATATATATATATACTTTTATTCTTATTCTTTTATTCTTATTTTATATATATATATATACTTTTATTCTTATTTTTTATATAAAAAATTATTATAATTTTTTTTTAACAAACATGACAAGAGTCAAATCAAATGACGGGCACATAAAAATGGAACCACCACTTGAAGACCCCATAATACCTTCATCTGTGCGAACTGAGGATTGAACTCGGAAAGCCACTACTCGTAACCCAAGATGAAACTCCTTCACAAAGACCTGAATATCAATAGACCCGAGTGTCGTTGGAATTATAAATTTTTTTTATCTTCACGTTAGAAATATAATGTGTTATTCTATTACTAAATAAAAAGTTAGAAGTTCAACTTTCTCTGATAAAATTAATTGAGTTGCCTACCATAGCAAAATACGTACATGCACACACTGCTGAAGATAAATATGGTTTTCTAACTACGGGTTAACATAGTTTATATAACGTATTTATTTTTAATTATGTAAATAATAATGAAAAGATATACGAGGGATTGATAATAAAAAAATGTAATGAATTTACAGGGACTGACACATAATTTTCACTAAGACCAAACGCTATGAATAACGAACTCTTTAGAGAGTTGGATTGGATGGCAAGTGGAAGTGGAAGTGGAAGTGGAAGTGGAGATGCAAAGTGAGTACAATGTCTTGGTGAAACGATGTGTGAACCCTGAACCGTCCCATCAAATGACTTAAAAAGACATGAAACTTTGGTATTATCTTCAATTAATCACAGCGAATAATATTCTTAATATATATAATTTGGAAAATGATAAATAGAACAAGATAATATCTTCTTTGGTTTGATGGCAAGATAGGCTTGGCCATTGTGCATGTAACATCTATCTTCTTTGCATTTGGTTGGATGGAACGATAGCCGTGCTTACTGTTCATATAATTTGATGGGTGTCTGATTCTGAAAGAAGGGATAACAATTGGTTGCAAGTGAGAGCCATTAATTGCTTTGTGTTTGGAAAAGTACAAACATTTTGCATCCATCTCATCCATCATTTCTCACATTAAATAATGCATATAAATTCTTCCCTTTTTTTTTCAACAAACATGCCAAATTGTCACACCATTAAAAAAAAATTATTAAAAAACAAATAAATACATCCGTACATTTTCATATGCCTTTCTCATTTATTTTGTTATTTATCGATTTTATAAAAAAATAATAATAAATATATTGGTACACTGATTAAAATGACTTGAATTATTATTATTTTTTAATAAAATGGATAAACTATTATTTTATTAAGAAATGACAAAAGTATAAGAAAATACAAATAACAAAGGAAAGCAGAACAACAATACAACTGAGTTCTCACCAGTAGTAAAGGACTCAGTAAAAAAAGAGATAGAAAAAGGAAAAAAGAGCAGTTGGGAATCGAAGACGTCCGTTTGGAGGACTGTCCGAGCTACAATAAAGAGATGATTACTCTTGACCTATGGGGGGATCTTTGTTGCCGGAGTTGTTTGCGGTTCGTGCTCTCAAGAAGTCGAGGGAGCGCTTTATCTTCTAGAAAACTTTGTTAAGAGTTTGCTGATGAGATGTAGATGCTGTAGAAAACTAGGGAAGAAGTATATTAGAAATTTTGAATAAAACATTATGAAAAGGTAAAGTAAGTGACTAAAAAAATGAGAAAATTTCTTTCCAGCCATATATTCCAAATAATGGCTCTGGCAAGTAGATCCCACAACATTCTTTGATTTGAGTTTAATGAATGCAACCAAAAGGTCCAAATTCTTGAAACAGAAGGCGGGAACAATTATAAATCAAATAATTGGGAAGAAAAGGACCATATACGTTCTAAATAATCGCATTCCAAAAAAAGATGTTCTATTGTTTTCAGAAGATGTTCCACTAAATAATCAAATTGAATTAATAAATTATTTTATCATACAATTTTTTATAAGACAATATATACATTATTATTGGTCGAAAGATTGGATCATGGATCTGCCAATTTATTATTTAAGTAATAATAATTTACTATACTAAAAAATCAGTGCAAAGGTAATTTAAACTCTTTTACAGAACTACCTCTCTCTGTATATATATATATAAGCAGTCATTCATTGAAGTCATTTATTGATGTAATGAGGTAAAGATAGAATAAAATAAAATAACATAAAAGGTATGGAATTGAGGGAACTGTAAATTTAGCTGTCGCGCATAAAGGAGGAGGGATGTGGAGCTTAGCTTGTGAATTGAATGGCAAAGAGTTTGGTTGGTGGCAGTGAGGTGGGAGGAAGGGAGTGAGGGCCATTAAAAGCTAGCCAACTGCTTTCTGTCCCTTCATCAGTTCATCTTCTTTGTTTTCAACGCTTTTGTACATTTGTTTTTATTTTCTCACTTTTATGTTGATATTTCTTGCACATGAAGGATTGTTAGTAAACATTATTAAGTGTTTTTTTTAATACATTAGTTTGAATTTTTTAATAATCTGGATAGTTTTAAAAGTCAAGCATGAATAAGCATTACATCACAAATTCCATAAAATAAACTGAAAGAAAGAAAATATAAAGATTTAGACAATATGTAATTTAAAAATAATGCATTTACATAAGAGAAAAATCCCAAAAAATCTATAATATAACAATATTTGATATTATGATTTTGTTTAATGCTATAAATGTTATATTTATTTATAATAAATATTGACAAATTACATCCCAACTCCCTACCAGCCTTAAACGTAAATATAAATCTAATGCCATATATTTCCTATCAGATTTAATGTGAACCGTCTCTTTCATCTCATGCACAAGAGTCACATTCCAAAATTTGTATTCTAATCTAAACAATACGATCCTTTTCGATATATATATATATATATATAATCTCATTTCTAATCTTGCAGACACAAGTGTAATTCACATATATAGTTAGCGTGCATGCATGCATGGATTAAATAGTTTATTGGACTAGATAAGCTTTCTCCATCTTGTAAACTGATAAAACAGAAAATTTAAAGGAAAAAAAAAAGAAAAAGAAAATCACAAGAAGAAAGAATATAAAATTATTTTTTTAAAAAAAGCAATCTTATATGATGTGATCTTAAAGTTCTTTGCAATGCTTGCAGGCATGTTACTTTGGCTTTGTGAGAAACATTTGAACCATTGAACTGAGAGCATATATAAGATGGGAGAGAGAAGGTAAAAAGACACATAAAACAACAGTATGAAACAGTGATATCAAAGAGAACCTCACTATTAAGACTCGTTACTTATTCTTTTTATAAGAACAGTGAAAGGAGTTTCTAGCTTTTGAAAACAATAGTTCTAATCCTTAAAAAACCATGCATGCACCTGAGTCTCATTCCTTTATATAGGTTAGCCAGAATAAATGAATCAGAGAATATTATGTTATAGATCATACATTCATTACAACAATCTTATTTTTTGTCACCAAGTGTTTGATGATTAATTGGAGTTAAGTGGAGACATATATTTGCAACTCTTTTTTGTTTGATATATTACAAATCAAAGTAAATATATAATTTGGATTTATCCTGGCAAATATAAGAGAAAAGAGACAAGATTTTATAGGACATGACATGCTAGATTTGGATGTTGAGAACAAACATGTAATGTGATTGTGGAATATAAGGAAATGGTACAAGAAAGGAATAATAAGTTAAGGAACTTGGAACCAAGAATGACAGCTTGGATTTGGATGTTTTCAATAGATGGTTATATGGATAAGATAAGATCTATTAATTTGGAGATGTTAAAGTTCAAGGGATAGAAATACATGTGCTCTAGATGTACTTCTTGTTCCAAATGTACACTTAGCCTTGAACCAAAAGAACAGTTCTGAAGTGTTCTACACTACAGTACTCCTGTTCCTTTTTTCCAGTGTAGCTTCAGTAATGTTCACAGGATTGGCATTTTAGAATATATCAGAGTTAAAAAGAAAATAAATATATTAATAAATGCAGAAATTTTCATCAAATAATAGAACATTTGCATGTGGGTGGGAAGCATATCTTAAAAGAAAAAGGCAAAGAAAATCCTCTTTTTTTTTTATTAATTAGCAAATATTCCTAGACAAACATGTTTAATTAGATCTCCACAAGTCTATTAAGAAACAAAGAATGTTCTCAAGTCGAGTCCAATAGCAGTTATAAGAAGCAAGAGTGCATTGGAGATCTATCAGCATTATAAGTCCTAAGTATCAAAAGTCTTAAGTCATGATGAGTTATCACAACATAAGTACTACAAAAACTTCATGTAATCTTCCGTACTGATTTACATATAATCAAACTCAACCAATGCAATGCACATGCTAAATGAAATTGTTAAAGAATCAGTGCAGAAAAAAGGTTATAGAGTTTTATAGGTCAATGGCTATCTTGTTTTGCAAAGATGCTGCTACTGCTGTTGTTTCTTTTGCTAGAAAAACAAATCCAGAGTAATTAATTACACAAGTGATGAGAAACATATAGCATGAGGATGTAAAACAAGTAGGTACTGAAGAGATGTTCTTTAGGACTTTGAGATGCACTTAACTGAATAGGCATAATATTGCAATCACACTGGACAAGAACAATATCTAGTACTTAATGATCAGGAAAAAAGAAAGAAGAATATTTCAGAAAGAATAACATGCAGCATAGTTCACCATCTCACCATTAATCCACGTTGTCCTCTCTGCCAATGAATTCCATAAAAAGACAATGGTGATATTCCAGAAATATAAAGCACAAAGAGTGAATGAAAGTGAGAATAAAGATGTGATAGAAGTGAGTGCAATGGTGATATATATGAACATGTGTATCAAGTGAGACTGGATTCTTAGACCAGAGATTACCAAAATATAGAGTTATATCAGGACATCATCTTCGGAATACTTAAGTAATTATGATATTAACTTTTGTACAGAGGTGTTAGATTCGAAATTAGCCTGGAATAATGGATATTGGGATTTTTTTTTTTATAATTTGGTTCAAGCCGTGATTCCAAAAGGGCGACATCACTTAAACAAGTTTCCCCTCTTTAAAAGTGATTATTTACTTTTCATTTTGTCTGCGTTGGTTTTTTTTTTTTTTTTTTTTTGTTTTCACATGCGAGAATCACATACATAGTTAGGAACGTGTTCACAGGGATATAATAGTTCACTCATGAATTCTCACTTGGATGACATAGTAATTGAGTTGCAAACATACACCCACAACCAAGGACCCTTGACAAGCATGTTTTAAATCTGAGCAATGAAGGTTAAACAAACCAAGTCTTATGTAATGGGGCCGATAACTCTAAACCGAAAGCTGTTTATACATATACCTTCACAATTTCTGTATGCTCGACTCTTTTGTAGTTTCTCTGCAATTATTCGGTAAAAACAAAACAAACAACAACATGAAGCTGATTTTATAGCTTTTATTTTTTATTTTTAATCTTGATAGTATTCATCATTTTATATAATTCATTAGCAAGTCACTCACAACTTAAGCTCTTCTTTCTCAAACAAGGATATAGATTTAGAGCAGAACCTGGAAGCGCAGACAATGGAGATTAGTGCAATTTAGGAGCATTGGAGACTTGGACTTAGTTACCAGATCCTCTTGCATGGTATCTGATCACTTGAAAAACTATAGGTCCTGGCGGACAAAGCATAATTAACATACTAATTAAGTTTTTAAATTAGGAAATAACAGATTTATTATTGGTTATAATAAAAAAGCACAAGAGAGAGAGAGAGAGACTCAGCATTGAAGTGTGGTATTTATAACAGTACTTAAACTACATAAAACTTCTCTTTAGAATGGGATGGTAATTGAACAAGTACTTACAAAAGGCAGCAGTGAGACTGCTGTTTTATCTAGTCTAAGTATGAACCTCAAACAAATGGATATCAAACAACAAGGCAGCAGCAAAAGAGTGCCACGGAAAATGAATAAAACCACCACCTTACATTCTACACACCTAAATCACTGATCTCTCAAGACTTAGAAATTCTATCACCAAATTAATGCAACTTTTGACTCTTTCTTTCTCTTTCAGATCAAAACCAATCAGTTATCATTGTGCAGCCAGTTCTTCGCCTCCATTTTGTTCATATTCTTTCAAAGCAGCAGCATGCCAATTCTGCAGCTCGGAATGTCCATACTTGGATGCAGCCACTGAGTAGCACCCTAGTACATATATGAAAACAAGTAGAACAAGGGAAAATAGCTGGATGTTGGCGATGAACTCACCGCGAACCTGGGAATCATGCGACTTGCATGTAATGTCATTGCCCGAAAGCTGGCAACCCCGAGGCATCATAGGGCCATAAAGGGTGAAGGCAGTCTGGTAGAACCAGAGGCCCTGGAGGGAAATGGCAACGCCACTGCTGAGATCGACAGCAAAGCTGTTAGGACAGAAAGCACCAGCTACCGTCGAGAAAATGCATAGGCCAACAAGGATGACAAGTAGAAGGTGGTAGTAACCTTCTAAGCCTTGATGGGATGTGGAGTGGAAGTAGAATAGCAGGAATTCTGAGCAAAATGCTGAAGCTGCAATCAGACATAGTGCTCCGTTTGAGAATGGGAGAAACCTGGAAAAACAACACAATTTAAAGCACGGAACAAGTTGCTCAGCGCATGCATGGGTATTTGATGAAAGCTGGTTATTGTTTCACTTTCCATAGTGAATTGAAGTTCAACTTAATTATTGAGGTATAATAAATCTCCTGTTAATTGCAACTTGGCTAAGAGCTAGCAACCTATTACCATGTGGTAAGCCAAATATCAGCCATTTGGTTGGTTTTGTTAATGCCAAAGACCTGAAGATATGCAAAAATGAAGTCTAGTATGAGATGTCTGAAGAAAGGTAGATGAGCGAAGTTTGCCAGGTGAATCAAATGCATAGTTTTATCAGGTGAATCGAATGCATTTGTCTATAACCCTTTTCTAGTAGCAACTTCTCTTATTTGTTTGACACATTGAAAAGTCAGATATCATTCCCCACTTGAACAATCACTTGAATGCATGAGTCATCGACCATCTAAGGAAAAAGGAGCACACACAATAAAAGGAAGTAGAAAGATTGTTGTGTTGCTCATAGTCGTGAATGTAACATCATGACCGAAAGGAGGAAAAGAAAAGGGCATGTCATGTCTGCCTTATCAAGTTGAAACTCTGGGAGTACTAATTTTACACCATACCTAACGAAATGGATAGCTATCTACCAATCTGAGGGATACCACATTTACTTGTAAAATATATTTTGCTACTAGAAACAAATATCAAATAATACCAGACCATAATAAGCTGAAATTTCCCTAACAAATGAAATATTCCAGAAGTCATAACTGAATCTTTTCCATAAAAAAACAAAAAACAAAACAAAACTTTTACTGTAAAGCACATAAATAAGACAGCAATTATCTCATAAATTTAACTCCACAGATTGCTTTTATCTCCATCCCTGTGATAAAGCACAGATCTACCAGTTTTGTTTCCTTTAACTGTATAACAGAATTTTATTAAAAAATTTTTATTTTAGTGGCAGAGAAATGCACTTCACATAAGAGATTACAAGCCATGCTTCTTAAAAGATACCCACTGGCCCTACTCAGTAAATAGTTGTTATAAAGATCCCCAGTACTGCTGGCATGAGACCCACAAAAGGTGATGGTTGTAAATGGCAGGCAACTCACTATTGGTACCGCACAAGTGCGCCACTGTAACACAGTTCCAATTTCTCCAAGAATCATGCACACCTTACTCTAACAAGCATCTTTTTCTTTTATCTTAAAGAAACATGTTCAAGAATGCTAAAACTGACTCTCTCCATAAGAACAAGTGTCACTAACTAACCTTTCAAAGATGTTTGTATATCGCCCCACCATAGTTTTTACTAATGACAAAAAATCTTCCAAGTTAGTAATTTAAATAAAATTTATGCAACATTGTCCATACTATATGGCCTAGTTTTGTTTGAACTTCCTTTATTTTAATGAATGGTGGTTCATCCACTATTGCAATTAAAATAATAATAATAATAATAAATCTAATAGTGTTTAAAAAAAAACTTATAATTCACACTCTATAATGAAGTTTAATATTTCCACACAACCAGCTCTATTTTATCAAAACAGGACCTATAATCACATGAAAAGCATGCCTTATACACGGACATCTTAGCAAAAACATTGCAGTCAATACACAAACTCACAGATCACTTGGCAAATAAATCACAAATGCAGTTCTAGTTCGTCCAAACAAAAAATATTCACTTTGTCCAAAATATTAAACAGAGATCAATCAAAATGAGTTGTTCTTCATATTAGTCTAAGGAAAACAAAAATGACACTTTTCTTTTTCAGTAGTTAAAAGTGCACTTTCCCCTTAACCAAAAGACAGGGACTAACATGCAAATAACCATTCCAATGTAGCAATCATCCAAATAAAAAACATAACAACAAAAAGATAAAAGAAAAGACCCAAAGAAACAAAGAAACAAAGAAAAAAAGTTACCTGGTTTTCTCAGAGAGGATGGCGACGATGCCATAGAGAAAGAACATGAGAAGCATACCACCATGCTCAAAATCATTCATATGAGCAGGGTTAAGGATCCCTTCGCGCCCCACAAAGAACTTCAAATGGGTCGAATAGAGCAACTCCACGCACATGTCCGCGAACGCGCCACCTGCCACGACGTAGAGCTCCAAGTGCTTTCAACCACCCACTGCCCACCGGATTCCAAACCCTAACACGAAACTCCGCCGGCGATGCCGCCACATACCTCACCACCGCACTCCACACATGCCACAACCCCACCACCAAGAACAAGCTCCCCGGCAGCACGTGCCCCTTGAACGATCCCATATGTACAAGCTAACCACCCTTCGATCTCCCCCAAATTACGCCCTGTTACCACGGCGTTGACCTCTAGTCTTCGCTTCCACTATGAATCCATAGCCAAAAAAAAATTAATTTTTTTTTAAATCAATGAGAAATCAAAGAAAAACAGAAAAAGAAACTTGATCCATAGCCAAAGACAACAAAATCGCTAATTTTTCTCTAATAAATAAACAAATAATCAAGAAAACCGTGATTATGAATTAAAAATTCTTCGATTATGAAGCAATAATTTGGTGGGGCTTTTCTCGGAGAACAAAGACGGTGGTGTACCTTGAGATAAAGGGAATATGATTATGCTAAGAAGAAAGGTGGTGATCTGGATTAGGATTCTTGGTTCTCCGTGGCAGCAGAGGCGGTGGAACCGAGGAGGAAGAAGAGGAGGAGGAGGAGTGGGGAAATCGAGAAGAGCGAGAGAAGAAAGAGAAGAAGGAGGAGAGGAGAATAGTTGAATAGACTTCTCTTTCCTTCCCGGCTGCTGCGAAGCCGGCGCGGGTCTAAGAGGTGACGTGGCAGGGGTGGGTCACGTGCCTTTTTAGCTGTTGTTAATTTTTTTTTTTTTTTTATAGGATGGCGTTTTGGGAATTTTAGTTTGGAAAAGGCTTGTCTTTGTGTTGGTTGGGAAATTAAATATTAATTGTGTAAATGTAATATTTATATAGTCATTTATATATGTTTATTAGAATGAGATCGAGAATATCAATATGTATATTTAAGAATTTTTATTCTATATTTTTCTGATAAAATTTAGTGTGTTTGTTTGTTATTGCATTTAAGGGTTTAAATTTCTAAGTTTACAAAATAAATAAAAACTTATATATATATATATATATATATATATATATATATATATATATAGTGGAGTATTGTATTTTTTATTTTAAAATTTACATAACAAAAATAATTTATTAGTTAATTATTATTCTTGATAATTTTTTGAATGGACATAAAACATGATTTGTATAGTCACATGTAATATTGGATTGGATTAATAAACTTTTATATTATCAATAAATCATTCGAATTAATGCACCATTGTATTGTTTGTCTTTTGATAACTCTTTAATAAGATAATTATGAGTGTTGGCAAAACTTTATATCACCTAACTAGTAAGGTACACACGCGGAATGATCATGCTCATGCGGCGATCTATATAATATTTGTGGTTAGTTTGTATTTTATTTTTTTAGCTAATAAATTTTTTTTCACTTTGGTTTGAAAAAAATAAATAAATAAATAAAAAATGATGCAGGTGGCTCCATTAATTATAATGTTTGTATTTTGCATTAAAATAATTGAAGGAATTTGAATGATACTTGACCATCGGTTATTAATTTCCAGAGGGTTGCATCGGTAAAAATCCCATCAAGTAATAGCGTGGCAATTAATGGTCAGCAGAGCGGAGCTGGTGGGAATTAGATGCGGGTTGCTCAGTGGGGTGCATGCCAAACCTGACCGGCGGACACGTGTCAATATATCATCGGGGGTATCTAATTCTTAATATCTTATAACTTTGATGCAACATTGGCGTGCTCGTCGTCACATATATTGATTTGAACGTTGTTTGTCGCCTTTCTTATGGTTCCAGATAGAGATCTCCTTCAAAATTAACTTTTTTCTTAGTTTATTTTTTTAAAATAATTAAGTAATAGATAGCCAATGTCTCATCATTCATTCATCAATTGGGGCCTGACTTGCTGATTTTTTGATACGTGACAGCGGTTAAGCAATTTTATATTTGGGACAAAGTCTTCTTGTTGTGTATGTACTGAAAGAAAAAAAAAAATATGAAAACTTTTGTGTTTTAAAATTTCTAAAATTGATTGAAAACAAAATAAATTAATTTTACTTAGTAAATATATCGTTATTTTTTAATTAAAACTCAAAAAATATTCTCATAAGCTACATATAACTTCAAATGATATGTATTAATTTAGAAAATTCAAATAAAACATTGTAAAAAAAATTATTTATAAAAAGTTATATGGTGGATGCGTTGTTTGTCTTAGCCCTGTTTATATATATATATATATATATATATATATATATATATATATATATATATATATATATATATATTTGAAAAAAGTGGATAAACAACAGATTTATTGAAATAGAAAGAAACAGTACAGGGAAGACTCAAAGACGAATACAACCGAACAAGAAAGAAAAACTAAGAACTCACCAGAGGTGAGGGATACATCAAACAGGAAAAAAAGGAACAGAAAAACAAAGGAAAGACAGTAAAAACTAGGTCTGCGAAGACAGCAGTCTGGCATCAGAGGTCAGACCCAACAGAAAAGGAGGACGACTACTCCCGAGCAAAGTTGTGCCCTGCGTCTCCGGAAGATCCTGCCAGTCGGGTGTTCAAGAAGTTGAGGGAACGCTTGATTTTCTGAGAAGTTTCTGTGGTCGCGAGCGGATGGGGCTCAGGAGCTGCAACAAGCCAGGAAAGAAGCAAGTTAGCAGTCTTAAAGATGATAGAATGAATAGAAGAGCAGTTTAAGTTAAAAATTCTATTATTCCGTTCCAGCCAGGAAAGAAGCAAGTTTGTCTTAGCCCTGTTTTTATATTTGGTTTTAATTTTTTCATAAATTTATGGTTCATTTATTTTATTAAAAAAAGTGAATTCAAATTAAAAGAGAAGGCCCAGAAGGGAATGATGCATTTCTTAGAGGATGATAGGCAATTTCACTACTTACCATGGGTGACAAGTAAAGTTAGAACAATTGTAATGAAACAACAACTTCCAACATACAAGCCTCGCTATTGAGAAGCTGTAAAAGCTGAAGCAATTAAAGTTAATTAACAACAAACAAATGACAGAGATACATCAAATTGTCTTCTAACTCTATTTTATGTTTTTAGCAAACAAGCAAATCAATATTTTGCTCCAAGCAAGCAAACACAACACCTATATACATAAACTTTACAAAAGAAGAGAAAAAAACATATCCAGATTTATAATTGATCTTCAGCAACAACTATCAAGTTACTCAAATCCTTCACTGGAGTTCTGGATCAGAACAACTCCAAGTGTAACAACAGAGGCATACACAGAATTGGGCACCTTTTGCACAACTTTGCCCACTCCAGGGACTCCCTCAGTGGCCCTCTTGGTTAGCAATGCAACAGCTGGGGCAACTATCAGTGCAATTACCAGGTTCCTGCTAACCGCTGTCAGCATGTCAGTAGTCAGTTTCTGGATGAAATCCGCAAATTCTTCACGATCAAGAAGACCATTTAAATTCACATCATATTCCTGCATTAAATTAAAGATATGGGTTAGTTCTGTCAGCAGAATTGACTTAAATTGAACATCACCTCCAGCTGCCTGCATCTGTTGATATAGCTGCACAAGAACACATGTATGTTTTTCATGATAAGTTGCTTCTTGAAGAAAAGCTTTGTGATAATGTTCTGATCAGTGTTACCTAGATATATGGCATATCCAAAACAAATTTATGTATCCATACATGGATATATGCATGCATTTTCTCTAGTTACAGTGTGATACGATTGGGGACAATCATTTGTTCACCATATGATCCTATTTGTTTGATTAGCCCGTTTCTATTTCACTCTCAATCTTAATTTTTTTCCTTTTAATTTTCAATCTAATTTTTTTTTTTGGACTAATCTT
This sequence comes from Dioscorea alata, assembly GCA_020875875.1. Classification (NCBI taxonomy): domain Eukaryota; kingdom Viridiplantae; phylum Streptophyta; class Magnoliopsida; order Dioscoreales; family Dioscoreaceae; genus Dioscorea; species Dioscorea alata. The sequence goes on along the minus strand of CM037014.1, from coordinate 22,283,528 downwards.
ATTTTTTAGATTTTTTAAATTGCATTTTTTTAATAAATTTTTCTTATCATTGTAAATTTATTCTTATCTTTTAAATAGCGATGTCATGATTTTAAAAGTCCTATCTTACTATAATTTAGATTTTAAAATGATTTAAATCCTTTATTTAACTAAAAAGGAGTTGTTTCACTAAAATATTCCGCATTCGTCAAAAACTAATGTGATTCACACGTTCACATGTGTTTACACTTACACACATGCATATATACATATAGTATGTATATATGTCTGTGTGTATATCTATAGGGCCCTGTTCACTTAACCAATTTACATTAAATTCAAATGTCAAATACTCTCCCATACTTGGATACTCGACATCTATATGGAGTCCTAGTAACACTGGTTCTGATGCTGGGGTTTGTTTTTGGGTGAGCTCAAGTGCTAGATTATCACACATTATTGGAGGGTGAACTTGAGACCGCCATTTTAATAAGATGAAACCCCATATCTAGAACACCATGAAATTATGATCAAGAAATGGCGGAAAAAGAAAGCAGCTTGAGCTATCATTGTTTATTATCACCATCTGACGCCAACCAATTGAAAAGAAAGAATCAATTATGTCCATAAGAAAAGGTACAGAGTAATGTTTTACTATGTTTATTAGTGGAAGATGACAATTCAAATCTAAATTCATATACTTGCTCGTCATTTCCTTCCTGCCAAGGATTTCAAATTTTAGTTTCTTACTTGTTGGAAAACTTAAAGATTGACAATTCCATGACCATGAATATGTCCAAACTCCAAAGCTTCAAACCCTATCTGCATGGTTATATAAGAGATCTTAGAGATCTCAAGTTCCAACTACAAGTCCAAAACATAGTGTGCAGGCAATAAGCCCAATAACTGACATGACATAGTTCAAATTACGTTTTTTTTTACTTTTTACATTTCAATTGCCATATTTGTATCCCTACAGATTACAGCCCTATAGGCTAGTTCTCACCACAAAATTGGTGACCAACAGAGGCGATGGACTCTTGGTAGCTAAAGGCAGCAGGAAGCTATCCTAATACCAAACGAGTGAGATATAAGCAGCACACATGACAGAGGATTGGACCCAATATATGACAAATTATAAGAATATGTTCAATAATGGCAGCAACAACCTCTTAAAATGGTATCCTCTGGATATAGTTGCAGGTTTGGTTGGGAATTAAAATTTGTCATGGAACATTTAAACAACACCAACCCAAACACCTAAGTACAGATCACTAGTTATCTCAACAATATGCATTGAAACTACATTAGCAGAGCATCACTAGGCCTTTTACAACTGCAAAACCATTAATCTCCCTCCACCTTCACAACCCTGCATCCACCACCAATGGCATCTACATGCAAAACCTTTCAGAAGAGTTCCATTTCTCCTTCCTGGTCTGTCAGCTTAACAGCATCCTTGATTTCCATCTGCATCATTAGGCCTTATTATACTAGCCATCTTTTTCGTGGTTATTCACACAAATACTCAGTTTCATTCATACATCCTCATAAAACCACACTCCCTTGATATGCTAAATCATCACAGGAGAATACAAGATATGCCTTACCAAGTCATTACTTCTTCTATTGTTAACTAAAATAAATAATCATTCAACAGGATTTCTAAATGGCATTCTATTAATGGATATCCTCCCCAATTCACCTTCCTCCACATCAGATGTTTATAAAACTGCAGCTCTCATGCATCAACCTCTAGTAAGCATAACCAGTGATTATTCTTAGTGATTTTTCATGATAAGAGAACATTAATCCACACACCAAAACTATAACCCGATTGAATAATAACATAGAGCAGAGCAAATGTTCAACTTTTGATTGAGTATAGTTGACAAAACGAAATAAATAAATAAAAAGAAGAAGAAGTTTATCAACAATAATTACTAGAATAAAAAAGGGCAATAAACATCAAACATCCTGGAGAAATCCATCTGGCACGTAGTATTGCTTGCAATATAGATCAAACTGTTCTCTTAAACACTAAAAAGAGGCGATTTTACCTGCATCAGAGCCCTGAGCTCAGCCTTCGAGGGCGGATTATTGTGAGGCCCAGGCAAGTATTTGTTGATATCGCTAAAACAAGCAACACAAACCAAACATGAGAATCAAAAACCCAGACACAGCAAAGAGGAGTAGTTGGCCAAAGATGGATTACTTGTAGACATAGAGAACGGCGATGCAAACATCCTCGAAGGTGAGAGTGTCCTTGCCGGAATCCTCTTTGATACGGTCGAACACCTTGTCGGTAATTTTCCTAATTTGCTTCTCCCTCCACTTCCTCCCTGCTCCGCCATTAACAACCACAGATGAATTGAATCGACCTCAGATGCATAGAAATGGTGAATCATAGAGGAGAATAGGAGGCTTACCGTGAAGCATATCTTGAATGGAACCGAAGACTTGGCCCATGCCGGAGTTCCCAGCGAGAGAGAAAGAGAGAGAGAGGAGAAGGATTGGCGCGATGAAGACGACGGCGATAAGAGAACAAGAAATTCGAGATCCGAAGTTAGCTAGAATGAATGATTCGCTGACACGTGGTTGTTACGATGCGTGATGGATGCTTCATTGGCGGGCTTGTTAATTTCATGATTGTGATTTTTTTTTTTTTTTTTTGGTCCGGGCCTTGAAAGTTGCCCTTTCTTTGCAGATATGATTCACTGATTTGATTGAATGAATTTTAATATTGTATTTGTTTTACAGTGTATTTCTTTTTTAAAAGGACAGAAAATTTTGTTCCTTTTATTTATTTATTTATTTATTTATTTATTTTGATGTTGTTGATCCACATCCTGAAAAGGCTAATTGATTAAAATAATGCAATTTTTTAAATTATTTTCCAAAATATGTATTTTCATAATTATTTACCAAAATACGCATATTATATTTTTTAATATTTTTTTTCAAATTAATGGGCCCATTGCATTTTTTAACATTTAAATTTTATTTAAAAAGAAAAACAGAGGGCCCCATTTTTTTTAAAATATTATGTTTTTATTTTTTTAAATAACTGAGGGTCCTGGTATTATTTTAAAATTAAAAAATTTACATTCAACCCCTTATAATTTTCATTAATTTTTTTTATAACTTATTTTTTCTCACTTCTACTATGTTATTTCTACTTTCACTAAATGTATCCGACTGTTAATAATTTATAGGCTTGAGACAATTTTTAATGTATATCATAAAGAGTTTTAGCCAATATCAAATGAAAGATACTAGAAACTCTATAATGGTCCGCATTTATGTCCTGATCATACAATGCGAAGATCACCTTCAGGACGTCCAAAATCCAGTAGAATTCGTAATGAAATAGACATAATTATATCCAAGTGAGAAAATAACCGTTGAAATGAAAATCATAATTGTCAAAATTGTTCGAATGCGGTTGGTACAAGTCGTATGCTATAATGTAACTTAAATATTACATTTGTTGAATTATTTTATAATATATGTAATTGTTTTAGTTCATTCAAAATATCAAGTTAGTTTGGTTTAGTTATGTGAGTAATTTTTATATGTGAAATTTTTTTAATATTTAATATTTTATTATTATGTAAAAATATTAAAATTATTTATTTAAATTATTAACAGTCGGTTACAATTAATGAAAGTAGAAATAGCATAGTAGAAGTGAGAAAAAAATAAATTATAAAAAAAATTAATGAAAATTATAAGGATTTGGATGTAAATTTTTTTAATTTTAAAAAACTACCGGGGCCTACAGGTTTATTAAAAAATAAAAACTTAATATTAAAAAAAATGGGGCCCTCTGTTTTTCTTTTTAAATAAAATTTAAATGTTAAAAAATGCAATGGGGCCATTAATTTGAAAAGAAATATTAAAAAAATATAATATGCGCATTTTGGTAAATAATTATGAAAATACATATTTTGGAAAATAATTTAAAAAATTGCATTATTTTAATCAATTAGCCTCCTGAAAAATTATATAAATTTTTAATATAAAAAAAGATAAATCAGATATTATTAAAATTAGGATGAAAGAATAAAACATTACTTTATTGCTCAAATTTGGGATTACTTTATCAGACTTCTCGACTTACCGGTACCTCCCACCACCTTTCTCGATCTCTGGAGTTCGTGACGAAGTAGTTTGCAACCGGCAAAACGTGGTGTGGGGATCCTTGTTGAGAAAGCGATTGTCTCGTCTATTTGACTTGCTAGGAATGATTGCATCTTCAATGACAATTATCTGCATGTGCTATGTATTATTTTGAAAGTTGATCGTTTGCTCTTATTCTGGCTCTCCTCAGCAGCCGATGGCACTCGGGAGAAGACTGATGAGATGATCACTGCAGTGCGACGGAGTCTGGAGTTCCTTGGACCAAGGGGGGAAGATATCTGCGCTACTCTGCAGTCTGAGGCAGGCCACGATGATTTCTTGGGCTAGTCGGTTTTTGTTTCTTGTGATGGCCTTGAGGAAGGCTTGTTCCTCAATTTTTGTATTTTGTTGTTTTGTTTGTACTGTTACCACATCTAATGGTCTCTGTTTCCTTTATTTTTAATGAAAGTGGTTTATCCACCTTTTAAAAATAAAAAATAAAAAATAAAAAATACTCTTTAATAATAAATGTTATGCATTTCCCTACCTTGTTTAGAAACCTCTCTATGGTGTTCATTTTAAAAAAACTATATTTGATTACTTTATTTCAAGTAGATATAAATTTTTAAAAATTTGAATAAATTTCTCATTCTCCCCCTATGGTTGTATGATGGAGAATTTATATTTAAGAGGTCAATCAAACCGCCGTAAACTAGTATATTTTTATACCTATTTTTTCTTTGCTTTGTCTTGTCAACTTTATAAATAATAATAATAATAAACATCTGGTAGGTAATTTGAATGAATAACAAACAGTATATTTGCTTTGAAATTATACTGAATGATTAGCGATGGAGTTTGGTAGTTTTCTATAAACGAGTGACATTGTGGCCAGATCTTTATGGATTACGGAGACAATGAGTTGGCAATCACACTTGCAGGAATACGAACAACTATAGAAGCTATCTTAAACACGCTTTGACTTTATTTGTTCAGATAGTCTATTACACGGAGGTTTTTTTATTACTGCTGATTAATTTCAAGTAGAACCAGACTTCAGACACACAACGTCATAGTCATCGTATAGAGGGAGAATGAGTATTTGACCCAGAGTTAGCACTTGAATAACATGAATCTCTTGCTCTTAATTTGTATCTTCTACTCCAACCTGACATCCTGAAGAAGAACAATGCCAGCAGCATAAGCAGGGATGAGGACAGGAGTAGGCACCTTCTCCACAACATGGTTGATCCTAGGCACACTTTTTGCTGCACTTTTTGTCATCATGGACAGTGCGGGGGCTCCCAAAAGTGCAAGCAGTACCTTATTTGCAAGAACAATCCTCAAGTCTTTCTTAAGCCACTCTAAGATTATCTCATAGAATTGCTCGTTGGATATTGATGGCTCTATTTTTGTTGAGGGCACATCAGCATCAGCTATTTTTGGCATTGGCAGCACATCAGCCACATCAGCCACAACCACCGGGGCCGGTGCTGCAGGGACCTAAAGCAGAATTTTAGAATAAAACTCTCAAATTTATTTAATAAAAATTAAATTTAATTAAAATTTAATTTTAATGAATACATATTCAAGATGTTTGTTTAGTTTTTTACATACTACTAAACTTGTGATGACGGAATATATTTAAAATTTATCAACAAAATTCAACAAAGCAAAAATGTAACAAAAAAAAATACAGTAATATAAAAACTACAAAATTTCTTATTTATAATTAAAATAAATAAATATTATATTAAATTTGGAGAAACAAATGTATTAAAAACCATTACATAAGATCAAAATAAAATTTTTGAAAAATTAGGTATAGATTGGTTAAGTATTAAAAAAAATATTTAATATTTTACAATATTATTTTAAATCTTAAAGTTGGCTAAGATTATATAACATTGACTAAATATTAAATTAAAATATTTTTATAGTACAATAATTACTTAGAGATCTTCAAAATTTTGAGTTTTTTAAATTATTATTAAAAAAATCCAAAAATGAGGGGTTAAAAAAAATAGGGGTTTTAAAAAAAAAAAAGGCTTAAAGCAATTGTTTAATTTGCCTTACACGCTCTATTTCTGTTGAGGGCTCAGCAGCAACAGCATGGACAGGTGAAAGTTGCTGCATTCATTATTATTAAAAAATCAAAAAGTGAGGGGTTAAAAAAAATAGGGGTTTTTCATAAAAAAAAAAAAAGAAAAAAGGCTTAAAGCAATTGTTTAATTTGCCTTACACGCTTTATTTCTGTTGAGGGCGCATCAGCATCGGTGGATTTGATTGGAGTAGGTGAAAGTTGCTGCATTCATGATAAAACCAATCCAAAAACAGTTCAGTATGAGAGTAATAACTGAAAAAATAAAAAAGTTCAAATCAAAGCTTGGCTCAGTTGCTTTAAATCTTTATACTGGGAATATGTCATGCCATCTAAGACAGATAGTGTGCATGGTCTAATAGTTGAGTATCTTTTATGCTGCAATTTTAATCCATTCACACAAAACTAAATGCTTTGGACTGTGTACACATGAACACTGAACAAAATTTCACATGCTAAAACATTCATATCACACTTCAAATGAGTTCATATGCAAAAAGAGTATCAAACTCTGAAGATTTTTGTACCTTTATTTTGTCCTCAACCATTTTAATGGTGGGAGGTTCTTTATAAGGAGAAAGATATTGCTTGTTCACAGCACTGCAACAAAGAAATCAGTATCAGTGTATCAATGAGATTCTTACTACCAAAAATTAATATATATGATAATAAAATAGATGAAAGACTTCACTGTCTTCACCTGTAAACCATCAAGGTAGCAAGATGTAATTTAGTTAACGGAAGCTTCCTTTGCCTTTTATCTGCAAGCTCATCGAACACTTTGTCACATGTTCTTTTCACATACCTCTTGCCTGAAGACATAAGATAAATCTCTTCCATAACATTGAATAAAACAGGGAAAATAAGAATTTATCTCGGAAACCAACCAATTCAAATGTTTAGCATTAATCCAAAAATAAAGCACTAGCAAAGTGAGAGTATGTTACAGTTTGCTATCTCTACAATTCCCTGCCTTCAAAAAAAAAAAACAGGAATGCATGCTATGTAAAACTATGCTCCAAAGATATATGTGAACTATTTGGTTGCTTAATTGAAGATATATATATATATATATAAGAAGAAGAAAAGATGTTTGTTTGCCTTGAACTGTGTCCCAGAGTCCTCCAACAACTTGGCCCATGAGGATCCTCCGAGTTGTGTTCCTGAGGATTAATAACAAGAAAACTCAGAGAAAACCTGATAACATGATCAGCAATTGAGAGGATGTTATATAGAGAGTGGTTATGGAATAGAATTACACATGGCGTGCATCAGTAATTCACTTTGTTTGCTTAAAGAACTTGGCATCGTATTGCTGCAGGCTTGCTTTCAAAGGGAGGTATTTCTTTGAGGCATAAGATCGAACACCTTGGGGATTGTTCGGCTTCCTCTTCCCGCCTCTTCCTCTTCAACTATCATCAAGCGCAACCGGTCAATGGTCAACTTAAAAAAAAAAAGAAAACTTATATTGTTACAGTAAATTAATAAATTGTATGTGCAAATGGAATTTCTTTTCTTTTTACCTGTAGGGCTCTATGACTCTATTTAACCATAGATTTTTTAATGTATGTGGTTAACATTTTTTTTTAACAACACTTTAAATTTTTTTTAAAGTGAATAAAGTATGTATTTATTAAGCAAAAGGAAGACGAAAAAACAAGATAGACAAAAACAACAACAACAATAAAGGACCATCAAAACACCTGGGTCACCAGAAGTGAAACACAAGGCAAATACGAAACAGGCAACAAACATAACAAACAAAGCTGAAAAGAAGGGGTTGGAGACCGGAGAAGCTTAATTTAGGGAGGCTCCATTGAAGAGAAAATGTTAGTCAAGCTAGTAGAAGCTGGAGGATCAGGGGATCAAGGATTCTAGAGTTTCGCAAAAACAAGACTACGCGCGGAATCGTAGGGAGAGACTCCTCGAGATGAAGCCTGCATGAGTCAGAGGCTGCATTGATCCAAGCAATTAGTAAATGATAAATCTTACCGATAACGACAAAAATGTTTACAACTACAAAAGAAAATATGTGATTATTGCATTCAACCCAAATAACTAAACAGATGGCCCATATAAAGAGGGTTGGGTGATCCCTGCGTTGCCCAAGAGGCCCAAGCCTCATACAGGGTGGTGGGGACGCCTACAAGTAAACATGTGGCGAAGTGGGCCCATATCAAAGAAGTAAACTGATAGAGAACCAAGAGATGGTCTATACTTTCCAACTCAGCAATATTGCAAAGGACGCATGTACTAGTGGAGATTCTGTTGCATCCTTGCCGGGCTAGAATAACCTGAGTTTAGATTTTATTATTCAAGGCCAACCAAAATAAAGCTTTTACTTTAAGTGGACAATGGTCCCTCTAAATAGCCTTGCCAATGCCGTGACGAGTACCGCCATCATTGAGAAAATAGTAGAAAGATTTCATTGTGAAACCCTTCTTGTTCCATCTCTAGGTTTTGGAGTCCCTTCTATGGATAACATCCTGAATCAATGAGGATCTTAACGGAAGAAGTGACACGAAATTCGGATCCGTCTCTAAAAGGAGGAAATCTGCTACTAAGCTGAAGGGATCCCTCCATCGAGTGAAGAGCCCAGGTACTCTGCATCTCAGCATGGAGTCCTCAAACCAATAGTCTAGCCAAAACAAAGTGCCCTTTCCGTCTTTGATAGAGACATCAATACCAGACATGAAAACAACCCAGACATGTAAAGAGACATTTCTAAAAGGAGTTGATCCTCGGAGTAGTATGAAACAGAGAGATTGACCACCATTCGGCACTTAGTTAAAATAAATGATGCTGGACTACCCAGGACTACAGTAGTGTGGAGAACTTCCACTACCATTTACCCAAGAAACCCTGACCTTTAGTTTTTCTTCCTTTCCAGTCTATATTGCCATATTATTAATGAAAAAAATTATATATATATATATATATATATATATATATATATATAAGTATTTAACCTACTGATTTTTAAGAGATATGAGTTCTAAATCAATTTGTGGAGTAATGAAAACTTATAATAAAGTTATAAAACCTCATGTTTTTTTTTTTATAAATAATCAACTCTACACCTAATTTCAGGATCATACATAAATGTAGTTTTTTTTTTAAATAATATATAAATCACATATTAATTAATAAGGAGAAAAGAACATAACAAGCAAAATATAAATAAAACAATCCACTGAAAAGTAAAATCATATATATAATACAATGGAAAAAACTCGTCAGAGTGATGGTGAGGGAAAAATAAAAAAATATATATAATTTGTTGATATTCATCAAATATAAAAAAAAACTCACCAGGCTTTTTAGAAGATTAAGCGCACGCTTAACTTCATAAGTGCCAGGGTCTCTAATCACCCTGGCGATTCAGATCATTCCCTTGCTATGGAGTAGTTCTTTTGTTTCTCAGGCTGAGCAGACATGTGTCCCCGCACGGTGGCCTTCGTCTTCTAGGCTTTATTTTACTCTTATTTCCATGTCAGTTTTTTTGTATTTCCTCATCCTTGGTGAGAGCCTCTTGACTTTTATTTCACCTTTGGTTGCTAATGTTTTTTTTTTTTCCTATTTAATAAACTCGTGGTTTATCCACTTTTTTTCGATATATATATATATATATCCTATTTAATAAACTCGTGGTTTATCCACTTTTTTTCGATATATATATATATATATATATATATATATATATATATATATATATATATATATATATATATATATATATATATATATATATATATGGTTAGTTTTTTAGGAAGTCACCAAATTTTGACTTATTATCACTTCGGTTATCTAACTTCAAAATGTATCAAAGTGGTCACTCAAATTCTAATTCATATCACTGAGCAGTCACTCGTGACTTTCCAGCCCAAATTAGTCTAAGTCGCTGTCGAAAAAACTGCGGTATCACAATCACCCGTGGCTTTTCATCCCATATTAGTCTACGTGGCAACTGAATCTCAATTTTTTCAGCTGCTACGTAGACTAATTTGGGCTGGAAAACCACTGGTGACTGTCCAGTGATATGAATTAGAATTTGAATGACCATTTTGATACGTTTTGAAGTTGGATGACCGAAAGCAATATGAGGGGCAACCATTGTTTGCATATTGTTTAAATCTAATAAATTAAATCCACCAAATCAACCAAAATAAATAACAATCTTATTCTCACGTAAGCAAATAAAAAAAAACACAAATACAATGTCCGCAAACAAATCAAACACATTCGTCAATGGCTTCTTCCCCCATCTCCTTTCTCTTGATCTACTCTTCTCTAGTGCTGGCATTGACATTCTCTTCTCAAACAATAGACTGCTTCTCCGCCTATCATCAGCTTCGGAGGTTCTCTGAGCGACACCGGTAACTTGCTCCACCACCTTCACAACAACTGCTCCATCGCCCACTCCCCCTACGGCATCACCTTCTTTCATCATCCCACCGGCCGCCACTCCGATGGCCGTCTTATCATTGACTTCTTGGGTTTGTTCTATATATAACTATTCACTCAAAGCCTTTATTTTGTTCTTCAATTTGTTTGCATTCTTCTCTCCAAAGTTAAATCAGATTGTTCCTCATTCTTTTTTTTTCTTTATTATTATTATTATTATTATTATTAGTTTTTAACAAAACACATTCATTTTATTTTTTTATTAATGCCTTCTGGATAAGCCAAGCAGTTCTTCGTAACCTTTCTCTTCAACGAGAAGTTTTCTTTTCGGAATGTCTAGTAAGTAATTTTTGGTTTTGAATCAAAACTCTAATATTATATATTTTTCTGAGTGTCTGCTATTTTTTAATTAATATTATAATTTTTTTGAAATATTTTTTATTTTCAATTAAAACCCTAAATTTATGATTTTTTTTAAATGTCACCAATTTTTTAGTTTTTAATAAAAAATTTAATTTTATGTTTTTTTTCAGAATTTTTTTATTTTTCAGTTTTTGAATGAAAATTCTAATCTTATTTTTTAAAAATATCTCTTATTTTTTAATTAAAATCCTGTGTTTTTCTTGACATGTCTTCTATTTTTTCCGATGGAATGAACGAAATACAAACATAATATAGTCATATATAGATCTTAGGTTGTAACTCGGAAGAAAGTCAAATCTTTGATCTCTTGAGTAGAAATTAAACGGTTTGACCGGTTGACAGAATGCCTCCATTCTTTCATCTTTCTCCATTCAATGTTTGCGGTGTTTCTGAAATTTTTATCTTGGATTAACAAAGATAAATTATACAGCGGAGGCAATTGGATTGCCATTCCTTCCACCATATCTAGCAGGACCAGCCCAGCATAATTTCCAGCAAGGAGTCAACTTTGCCATTGGAGGAGGCACAATGGCTGAAACTTCCTTCTATAAAGAGAATGGATTTCCCCTTCCAAACAATACTTTCTCTTTGCATGATCAATTGAATTGGTTCCAAGATATGCTTCCCATTCTCTGTTCCTCTCTTTCAGGCTTGTTTCCTCTTTTCCTTAATTTTTAGTAAACATGATCATTAATAAGCCATGAATTACTGCATTTTCACTCTTGCAGAGTGTGAGGCTAAGTTGGGTAATTCACTCTTCATTGTTGGTGCAATTGGAGGAAATGATTACCACATTGCAATGTTAAAAGGATCCAGTGATTATGAAATAGAAACTCTTCTGGTTCCTGTCATGATCCAGGCTATTAGTTCTGCAATCAAAGTGAGTTGCATTAATATTTGTGTTCATATATGTTTCACAGCAATGAGGAGCATTTTTATTATGTTTTATTGTTTCCAGGATTTGATTAAATATGGTGCAAGAACATTGGTAGTTCCAGGGAATTATCCAGTTGGATGTCTCTCAGCTAGTCTCACATATTTTCCAAGAGAAGGTGACTATGACCAGAAAACAGGGTGCTTGAATTGGTTGAATGAGCTCACTGAGTTTTATAACCAAAGGCTCCACATTGAGCTTCAAGATATCCAGCATCAACATCCTCATGTCACCATCTTCTTTGTTGATTATTATGGAATTATCATGGAAATCTTGCGATCGCCTAAAAAATACGGTAAGTTATGATTGAACTACGGCGGCGGTATTAAATAAAAACAACAAGCAAAGATTTCATGCTTAGCACTGTCTGAAGGTTTGATTTCAAGGAAAAAAGTAACTGAAAAATGTATGGTGAACAGGTGAAGGTATAAGACATGGTAATCATAATAATGTTTGCATTTTTTTTTGCAGGTTTTAAGGACAAGCCTTTGGTTGCATGTTGTGGAGGTGGAGGTCCTTATAACTACAATGCAGATGTGCTTTGTGGTGAAGGGGCAAGAGCTTGTGATGATCCTACAAGCTCAGTGTTCTGGGATGGTGTTCACCTCACTGAAACTGCTAACAAGATCATTGCCACTGATTTGTTACAAGTATTGCATGTATCTCCTTCAATTAACCAACAACTTCCACACATTGTTAAGATCTATGATCAAGCTCAGCATGTCAGTATGACTGTGTAAGTGAGTGGGAAAGTGTATTTATTTTCTTGCCTTCTTTCACTTTGGGTGTTTATTTGTTTGTCTTTCCAATCATAATAGGTTTGGGTGAAATAAATTGTTGTCTTTTCAATCATTTAAGTTTAAATCAATAAAATAAACATATATTGTCACCAATTAAATAGCTTATTCTAAGCTAGAGAGATTCAATCCTATCATCACCTACTGTATTTAAAAGTTTGATGTGAGATGTGTACTGGTTTTATACATGATGTGGTCCAACTACATAATTAAGAAAATTGACTAATAGTTTAAATTCAACCAGATAAACATATCTTGCAATCAATTAAATAAATTCAGCTGATTTTATAATCAAACTTTATTTAAACTGTTCATCTGTAGACCCTTTTAATGGTTAATTTTTTTTGGATAGATATAAGTAAGCTACGTGTCACAGTATGAGTGGATTTTTTTAAATTCAAATAGATGGACAAGTATGTAGAAATTTATGGACTATAATTATTAAAAAAAGAAAAATTAATGGGCAACTGGGCAGACTGATATGTTGCATAGAATTATCCATCACAAGCATGTTGATAGGCAATATGAGGTGGCCAAAAATTTTTGGATGTATTTTTTTATTTAATTGTATACTAAACTAATTTTGTTTATATCTATGTTGTATATTTCCTAAAAATAAAATTAAAAAATATATATATTTCTACTTATTTGAATATATATTTTTCTAGGGATGTGGTCTAACATCTAAATATATTATTTATTATTTAGTTCTAAAGTCTCCTTCACAATGGCTACAAACTACAAAGACAACACATCTAGAAAAATACATTCAGCATCCTCAAAGAAAGGGACAATTAATAACTTCCACAAATAATAATAATAATTTTGAAGTTTTCAAGGGGGGTGAAAGCAAAATATCCCCAACCCAAAGCCGCGAATTTCAAAGCAACAGGGGCCGGCTTTCATCTCTCCGCTCACGAATCTCCAAATAAAAAATCTCGCCAGTCCAACGGTCACGATCAAACCATCACGCCAACTGGAGGGCACCCACGTAATAAAGAGGCAATAACGATGGCATTTATATATCAGAGAATGCATCGAGATCCACGTCCCACTCCTCGTTCGACGTCACTCGCTGATCCGGGCGTCATCCAGAGCTCTTCTCTTTCTTCTTCTCTGACCCTCCCGCCACTCCCCGGTCAGCGCCGACCTAATTGCTTTATTTTTATTTATTTATTTATTAATTTCCAATATTGCTTGTTTTATTCACTGGCAAAAAAGAAAAAAAAAAAGAAAAAGAAAAATAGAGTGAAAAAGTTTGAAAGAAATACGGCCGAAACTTCCACTCGATCTCTCTTTCTCTCGGTCGTCTTCCCCGGCGATCGAGCTTGCTACTCGATCGGCCTCCTCAGGCGAGGAGCGCGTGATCGTTTGGGGGCGACGGTCTCGGTGTAGCATTTAAGGAGGGATCTGGGTTGGTTTTGATTTATGATTTCTGGGTGTTTGGTTGAATCTGGAGTTCTTGGGAGCTGTGGAGTTCTAGGGTTTTGATCTTGTTACTTGTTAGTGTTTTCTTGCTCCGATTGGGGTTGGTTTGTTGGTTGTTGTGGGAATTCTGGTGAAATTGGACGGATTGGTTTACCAGGTTGCTGCGGTGGCTTTGACTCTCTTGAGATTGTAGAATTTCGGAAAAATCGAGGGGTTTATTGATCGTCTAGGGTTGGAGAAGTGATTCGTTTTTTTTTTCTCGGAGGTGTCGAAGCTCTGGGTTCTTTGTCGTGCTCAGATTAGAGTGTGGTTTTTTGAATTTGTGGATATTGGTGAACTCGGAGGATCTGGTGACCTTTTCTTGGTGGAAAGCTGCTTCAGATCTTAGGTTTTCTTAGTTTGTTGCTTGAATTGTTTGGTTTGATCATCTCGTCTCTGAATTTGGGAGGACTTTAGCGAATTCGGGAGGCACCTCGCCTCTTTCTCTCCCCGGGATTTTTTTGAGGTTCAAGTGGTAGGGAGAAGAGCTAAAGGATCGATGTCGAAGGTGGAGTACGAGGGATGGATGGTCCGCTATGGAAGGAGGAAGATCGGCAGATCATTTATACACATGCGGTACTTCGTCCTCGAGACCCGGCTTCTGGCTTATTACAAGAGAAAGCCTCAGGACAACGTGGTGAGAAGATCCCGTCTGATTCCCATGTCACTCCTTCTGATTCTCATGTTTCTCCTGTTTTTATATTTAGTACATGAATATTGAAACTGTTAATCTCTTTGTTTTTCCTTAATGTTTTGAATTTATACAGGTTCCAATAAAGACTCTTCTTATAGATGGAAACTGCAGGGTGGAGGATAGAGGGCTTAAAACCCATCATGGGCATGTAAGTTTTTTTTTCTCTGTTCATGTTTATTTCAAGTTGCTTCAGTTTGTACTTTAGTGCTGATCTATGCTTACATTAATGTACCAACAATTGTTCCTTCTTGAGTTTGGAGGTCTAGAAACAGTGTACTTAGTTCTACAATTTTAAAATGGCGATCAATTGGTTTTGAAACATTTTCATGCTTCTCATTGGATTAGTTGATGTTTCTGTGTGGTCCTATGTTGTTACTACCTTGTTGTCTAAATTTCTGAAGCAACAACCTTGGTTGTGAACTTGAGGATTTCAATGGTATTACACGTTATATGACAATACTGAACTTTCTTCAGCGGTAACCTATGGCATCCAAGCTGACTGTTGATTTTGCTTCTAAGAGAAATTCTTCTTGAATTATGGCTTTTTGATCATCCTTAAAATTCATTAGATTTACTCTAGTCCAATTATCAGTGATTATGTTTTTTATTCTTCTTATTATTTTGGTTGCAAGTGTCCTATCCATCTTGCGAGCAAAATTGTTTGTTAAGTTTCTTCTTGCTGAGTCACTGAGGAGAAATGCCAATGATAAACTCTGGGTAACATTCTTTCATGTGTTCCAATCCTTTTTTGTAATAAACTCTGTTTGCCAATGTAGAAGACTTGAACTTTCTGTTGGATATATATCACTTCTTTGTAAGATCCATCGGAGTGGAAGGGACTGTGAAATATGTGCAAGTGCTTACCACATCATTCATGGTGCTTTGGATGGAGTTTCTTGATCACTCATGCATCTCTTTTTATTTTAAGCTAATATATATATATATATATATTTGTTGTTCTGTTGATTTGTGATTTTCACTTGGAGGGTAGGTATCAATATTATTTTGTTTTTAACATATTGCAAATGCAGGTTTTAAGTGCAACATGTTCTGTCTGTAGTTTGTTAAGGCATAGTTACTCATGTTTCTGGTACTCTTTACACTTTATGATGGTTTTTTTCTTCTTCTTTCGTATCAGATGGTCTATGTTCTCTGTGTTTACAACAAAAAAGAAAAATATCACAGAATCACGGTATGCAAGAATTTGTTTTGTCTTTTGTTTTATAATTTCTTTCTTCTTTTGCCTTATAAGAATTGGGATTTGTGTGCTTGTTATCTAGATGCTATTGTGCATTTGTTTATCACATTTTATCCAGGAAAGTGTGTTACAGTGTTAGTGTTTCTTTTTTTGTGATACCCGTGGCATTTTTCATTCACTTGAGTCATCACTTATATAATTGAAATTATCTTGATGAAGGCTATGGAATTTGGTTGTATTATCTGAAATTCAAATGTTCGGACATTTTTTCTTCTTTCATAAGGGAAGACCTCAGTGAATTAACTTAAAATTATAAGGATTTGTCTCCTGTATGAGATCACAATGGACAAATGTTGGATTTCCCAAACTAGATTGTAGGAAATGATACCGCCTCAGATAATTATAAAAGAATCCCCTTCTCTTTGTATCTATGGACTGCTTCATATTTTAGATTGTTGCCTTAAGCCTTAGGGTTATTTTTTCAATTTCCTGCTGATTATTATTGTCTTATAACACTCCTTTTATTGGTTCTCTCTTGATCCAGATGGCAGCATTCAACATTCAGGAGGCCCTGATGTGGAAAGAGAAGATTGAGTTTGTTATTGATCAGGTGAAGTATGTGAAGTAAATTATTTTCATGGTTCGAGACTTATTTTTAAAAAAAAACCCCACTTGCTATACTTACATGTCCTCAAGATATTTTTAGAATGAAGAGTCTTTGGGGACTCATTTGTCAATGTTAACATGTTAACTTATTGCTAGAGAGAACATGTAAATTAGTGCATTTTGATACTTGGCCTTTAGCAGGTAAGTTTGCTCTTTTGCTGAGACAATACCACTTTATTCAATATCATTCCCTCATGCTGCATACTGATTGGATTTCATAAACTATTGCAAATTTTTGTTTACACAATTATGCCATTTGCAAGGGAAAGTGTGTTGACTGAAATACTGATTTTCCTTAGTTTAATGCAGCATCAAGGTTCAATGAGTGTTAATGGCAATAAGATCTACACTCCAATTGATTACAAATCCAGCATGGAGAACGGAAGAAATGCTTCCTCTTCTGATCGGGATAGTCAGTAAGTCACATTCTTATGCACTTTTTGAAACATTTTTTAATATGATTAATTAATGCGTATAGAACCGATGCCTAGAATACAATTTTTAATTTTATTTGTTGTTAGTCTGACTTGAAATCGGGGCTAAAAGTTGGATTATAGAGTTTTAAGAATTTAACTTAAATTGATGCAGTTACTGTTTTATGCGTCCATGTGGCTATGGCCCATTTATCTTTTTTGTGCAGTTGAGAGAATCTTATTTACTTGCATAATCTTGTCTCGGAGTTCAAAAATGACATGTGTTAGGATATGATGTTGGCGCATTTTCTTATTTCACCTGGATGAATTTCTTGTGAAAACCCTTTTAAATATCAGAAATTTCTGATCTTTCCTTACAACTGATGCTCATGTTATCCTCTGTTTCCCCTCCCACTTCCATTATTAGGCATGCTAATATTTGACTATCAGAATTCTTTGATCTGACTGTGTATATCATAGCCTACCTAAGTATGCTATATACAAAAGACTTTTGGGTACCCTTGAGAATGGCATGAAATGGAATTGATGTGGATGGGCGTTCATGTTGTAGTTTTTGGTTGCAAACCTTAAATTCTGATCAAGAGAGGCATAGCAAGTTTGCTATCCTTCAACCATATTATGCCTGACTATTAACTTTTCTTAACCCTGCTATTTTCAATGCAGGTGTAGCCCTGAAGATGAAGAAGAGAGCCATCGCACTTTAGCACGCCGGAAAACCATAGGAAATGGTCAGTATGCCATTATGTCCATATTTGCCAGTTTATTAGCTATTTGATTTTGGTCTGCCATTTTCAATAGTGGCTGTCACTCTCTTTTTACAGGCCCACCTGAATCTTTACTTGACTGGACTCGGGAAGTTGATTCTGGATTGTCAAATCAGAACAACTCTGATCAAGTATTCTCTAGAAAGCATTGGCGCCTAGTCAGATGTCAAAATGGCAATAGCTCTTTTCTATGTTTCTCTTATCTCTGTGATCCATGACATATGAGTTTTTGACTTGATTTTTTGATGTATTATTGATATTTGTGTTTTTATTTTGCTAATTTTGTATATGTATTTTGCATTGTAGGACTCCGCATTTTTGAGGAGCTTCTAGAAGTTGATTACCTTGTATGTAGGATTTCTTTGCACGTAAAATGCATTTCTAAAAGCTTTGATGCAAGTTATCTTTCTTTTTACCATGCAGCCAAGGAGCTGTAGTAGAGCAATGAAAGCAGTAGGTGTAGTGGATGCCACATGTGAGTCAATCTTTGAGCTAGTAATGAGTATGGATGGAACACGTTTTGAGTAAGTAGTTCCTGAGGCGAATGCACCATTTCTGTTCATTGTATTTCAAGTTCTCCTTTCCAATCCTACATCGTATTGCAGGTGGGATTGCAGCTTCCAATATGGTAGTTTAGTGGAGGAGGTGGATGGGCACACTGCGATATTGTATCATAGATTGCAGCTGGACTGGTTCCCAATGTAATGTTTCATGAGTAATTTTTCTTAGTGCTTGCTGTTTTTTTCATTGCTTTCGATGGTGATGTTTATGTTCTGTGCTTGCTCTTTGGCTTGTCTTACTTCAGAATTAAAGGGCAGCACTCTTCTCTCTCACTTCCTTTTTGTATACACACAGAAGATTGGGAGGAAAGGGTACTGTTGGCCTTTATCACCAACATTTCAAAATTTAAACCTTCCCAATATTAAACATGAAAATAATATATGAAGATGCATATGTTTGGTAAATGCTTTACAGTACATTGTACCTTATTGAATGAGCAAATGAATTTTGTTCATTAGAAACTTATATCACTATTCTTCTGAAGATTTAGTAACCATATAGAACACTTTTTCATGTCCTCTTGTTCCATTCCTCCACTAATTACTGTGACATGGAGTCTCTGTCATCCAATGTGTCGTGCTGATATCAAAATAGATTTTTTCTCATGAAAATGCAAAATATTAATCTTAAGTCATGTTTTAGCTTTGGTGTTCTGAAATAAAAAGATGGCTAACTCACTTACCTATTGTTGCAGGGTTGTATGGCCCCGTGATCTTTGTTATGTGCGCTATTGGCGGCGTAATGATGATGGAAGTTATGGTGAGTGGCATTGGTTTTTTTCCCTACATTGGTTCTGTTACTTACTAATTTTCTTGAATGTTGTCATTGTGCAGTTGTCTTATTCCAATCCAGGGAGCATCCAAATTGTCACCCACAGCCGGGTTTTGTGAGAGCTCATGTTGAGAGTACCTCTCGCATTTCACGTGCTTGTTTTCTTCTAGTTACACATTCCTAGAAGAATTAGTCATCTTTTAATACCATCAATATCCTGTTTATCCCTTTAGGTGGTGGGTTCAATATATCTCCCCTTAAACCTCGAAATGGAAGACCTAGGGCACAAGTGCAACACCTTATGCAAATTGATCTGAAAGGATGGGGTGTGGGCTACTTCCCAGCATTTCAGCAACACTGTTTACTTCAGATGTTAAACAGCGTTGCGGGTATTTTCTCAATCTTTATTAATATTTGTGCCATTATCTAGATTTTCTGTTATATTTTTCTAAATTTTGCTTTCCTTCTATCGCTGGGTGAATGCGTTTCTTTTTTTTTTTTAATGCCTTTTTTTTATATTAATGTAAGCAGGAGAATATTTGCTGACAGATCCTTAGATTCTCTATATAATAATATCTTAATCTTGGATCAGTACAAAAAAGAAATTTATTGCTTTGGTGTGCACCTTATACTGTCAAGCATTGGATCTGGTTCTTCTGAGATATTTGTTTGGGCACCAGGGGAATTTTATGAAAAATCTTTTCAGACTCATCATTATGTAAAAAATAAGTGTTAAATTTGTGTACTGTTTTATTATAAGCAGCATACAAAGCAGAACTATTAGATCTGCAGTATATATATTTGCCATGTACTACTCTAACCTGGCTGAGAGCATTAAGTTCACTACTTTTTTATTTACTTCCTATTATGTTCTCTCAATCAAATGCGAAGAATATTGCATTATCTGCACGACTGGTTGAAAGACAAGACTGGCAAGCCAGTAAGTTGTCAATGTGAAGGGAGCTTGAGAGGGATGGGTTTGCTAGGATGAACATGCTGCTCTTCCTTGCGGGGGGAAATGTAGTGGATTTAAGTTACTATGTAGATGTAAATGAACCCAAATCAGAATGAAAGTTGTGGAAAACTTAAAATTATTGCCGATATTTTGATGCAAGAAGTGAAGTTTGACAAGCATATAATTTAACTTCTGAGATCAAAATGGATGGGGCATATTAAAAAATTTTATTTTTTTAACCGGCTGGCCCTAATAGTTTTCATATGGTCCATTTTTATTGTTAGTGATGCCTTTTTTATTTGTGACAAAAGAGCTGTGAAAAACCAGCTGAATACATAAGAATTAAAAGAACACAGAAACAACTATTGTTAGTGATGCTTGCTATAATAGGTATTTCTTTATTTGATGATTTTTATTTTTGCCTGTATGGAAGGGCTGCGTGAATGGTTTGCTCAAACAGATGACATGCGCAAAGTTCCTAGGATTCCAATGATGGTTAATATGACTTCTGATTCTGTTTCTTCTAAGAAGGACCATAGAACTCAAGATAATTCCATGCGTGCTGGTCCATCATTGGATCAAATGCATGCAACTAGCAGACATTCTACCATGTTGGATGAAGAGTCTGAAGAGGATGAAGATTTTCAAATTCCTGAGCCTGAACAAGAGGTCTGTATAAGGTTCAATTCTTGTACATAACTGAGTTATAGTCTCTCTGAGCAAAACTGTTGTACCAAATACAGGCATACTCGGCGAAACTTGAAAATGATGTTAAAAGGACAGGTATATGATATGCCTTATCTTACTCCACGCATAATTATATTTGTCAACTGGAATTCAACTTTATTCCCAATTGTCTTTGCTCTGTTGAAGTTGCGGAAGATGAGCCATCAGATCAAATTGATTATTCCTGCTTCTCTGGAAATCTAAGACGGGATGATCGTGATACTAGTCGTGATTGTTGGAGAATTTCTGATGGGAACAACTTCCGAGTGCGCAGTAAACATTTCTCATATGATAAAACTAAGGTCTGCAATCATATTCTTTGATAGACATTCTTTTGTTGTTTATGAAGTTTCCAAGAAAACTCTAACAACGTTAATGTTGGAATTGCAGATCCCTGCTGGAAAGCATCTTATGGAACTTGTGGCTGTTGATTGGTTCAAGGATGTGAAACGAATGGACCATGTTGCAAGGCGACAAGGTTGTGCAGTCAAGGTAATTATCTCATTTGCCTGTGATAAAGTGATTCATATCTTTGCGATTCCTTTGTTGTGGCATTATTAAATTTTAATGGGACTTTGATGTTGGTATCTTTAAAGTATTAACATTTAGCTTGAGAACTAGTTGCATAAAAATTATATTAACAAAATGGTGTTGAATGCTTTTTTGTTTAACCCAAATTAACTTTCAACTAGTCTTGGTGAATTGCATTAATCATGATTGTGATCTTTTCTTGCCCAAAATTGTAAATTATATATTCTTTTCGAGTTTCCATCTTTAAGATTGTGAATGAAATTCAATATTTTCATGCTAATGTTACATGCATCATCAGTACATATGGCAATTGTTATACTAGTATCTAATTTACTTTGCTTTGAGTTATCTTCTAAGTGGAGCTTTTGTTTGTGCTAATTTAGGTTGCTTCTGAGAAGGGATTATTCTCACTAGCCATAAATGTGCAAGTAAGTCTTACCTGGATTTTCCCAGTTGGATAATGTTTTTTTTTTTCTTTTAATGAATTTGCTTACTTCTAGTGACAGCTTATCATTTCTCTTTTAGTTTGCAAAGGTTATTCTGGTTGAGAAAAGTCCATGCTGCCAGTGATAACCTCACATAGGATTAAAGTGCTTCATAGCATGATGTGTTATTTACGCTCTTTGTGCTGATTAGTGTTTTCAGTGATGAATTTTCCATGGTATTGCCCATCATGATAAAATGCAGTTCATTCAGTGATATCCTATTTGCTTCTGCCAAAATATCACAGTCAATTATGCAGTTGTGCCTTTTGAATATATTCCTTAGTATGTGCTCGGGATAGATCATATGCCTTGCACCTCATCATCATTCGGTGATGTGCTGAATAAAATGATTTGAAACTCAATCATGCACTTGTGCCTTTTGAACATATTCCTATGTATGTGCTCGGGATAGATCATATGCCTTGCACCTCATCATCATTCGGTGATGTGCTGAATAAAATGATTTGAAACTCAATCATGCACTTGTGCCTTTTGAACATATTCCTATGTATGTGCTCATCATAGATCATATGTCTTTCACTTCCTCATCATTCAATCACGTGCTGAATAAAATGGAATCTCAATGAAAAAGTGTCAAGTGTTCTTGAAGTGATTGTATCAAGTTCAGACTCTTCAGAGATGGAACTTGTTGCTTACATCTTAAAATGCTTTATCAAATTTGCTATGGCTCTTATTAACAGTGTGCACCACAATGCGAGCTTTCTTTAAATATGTTTTCATCATGGGGTGTTTTATACAGAAGAAATAGACATAATAACTTCCCATTATTGCAGGTTCCAGGTTCTACCCATTACAGCATGGTTTTTTACTTTGTGACAAAACAACTGGTGCCTGGATCTTTATTGCAGCGCTTTGTTGATGGTGATGATGAGTTTCGCAACAGTAGGTTCAAGCTCATCCCATCTGTTCCCAAGGTCATCATCCCCATATTGATGCTTTTGTTCACCCATTCGATTGCTTTGTTTTTTTTCCCCATGGTGTCCGATTGCCAATAGCATTGTAATGGTTTATTAGTCTGTATTGATACATTTTACTAACTTGAAACTAAATATTCAGGGTTCTTGGATTGTGCGCCAAAGTGTTGGTAGCACTCCTTGTTTACTGGGCAAAGCTGTGGATTGTACTTATATTCGTGGTCCAAAGTACTTAGAAGTAAGAATACTCCTTGCTTATAGATTATAATACCAAGAATGCTGTTTGTTCTTTTTATCATGTAAGTGATGATAGCTCGATAGCAACTGAACTTTTGCCTAATAGAGCTTACATTTGCGCAGATTGATGTTGATATCGGTTCTTCTACTGTGGCGAACGGGGTTTTGGGGCTTGTGTGTGGTGTAATCACAACATTGGTTGTGGACATGGCTTTTCTTGTACAGGTACTCACAGTGGCTAACTTAGATCATGCTAATTACTATATATATATATATATATGGAACATTCATTTTGGGACCATAGGCACTGATTTATTGCTCTTTTCTCTAAAGTTGCTGATTTCTTGCTTCTCTAAAGCTCTCCATTTTAGGTTCTATTTCCCTGGCATACCAGGCTATTGTTTACTAGTTTTTGTCTTACTACAAGTAATGACAATAGTTAACTACTCGCACACATGATAGTTTTCTCTGTAAGACATAAACATAGAGCAGAAGACTTTTTTAGTTGTATGCTGGTGCTGGAGATAGATGGTGAAAATAGCTGGAAGTAAATTCACTAAAATAACCACCTACTGATTTATTAATTGGAAAAATGGGTTACCATAATAACCACCTACTGGTTTAATTTAGTTTGAAAAAATGGGTTACCATATGCATGATAAATTATTGCAGAAGAGTTTATTTTGTCAATCTAGGTGCAGAAGTACATCTAGTGAACATGCAGATTGGATTAACAATGTCTGTATGAACATGTGAATTGGGTGAGAACAAACCCATGTTATCAAATAAGCGTGTAACTATGCAATGCCTAACCTGATTAGGCTCTCTTGTTAGCAGTGGATTGTTTTGACTGGGCTTCTTTTCAGAAACAATGTGATGTGCTATTTCAGCGCACTGTTACATTGACTTTACCCTGACCTTGGAAGATCTTCATTCCTCTCTTCTCTAGATTTCACCTCTACTCCTGCAAGTCTTTTTTTTTTCCTTCTTTTTGTGTGTGTGTGTGTGTGTGTGTATTGGAATTGGAATTAGACGAACATAATTTCCTTGTTTACTGAATTCATGACTTTCAACCTAGTTCAATCTAAATATTTTTCTATTCTAAGAGTTCTCCTAATGGGAATATACTATGAAATACTGATAATTTGACTTAGTATATTACTTGATTTTTTTTTTGGACAAAATGTTACTTGATATATGGGTTGCGTAAATGGGGATTATGGAGTTTTATTCTTAAGAACCATTAATGATGTCTCAATTCCAACATTGTTAATCCAAACCACTTGCTCGTTAAATGGACTTCTGCACCAAGAGTGGCAACATAAAATTTTTCTACACAATTAAATTAGCAGGTAGTTATTTTGTCAAACTTGTTTCTGACTATTATGTTGCATGAAAGCTTTGCCAACCAATTCTTCTGGTCCAATGCTATTTGTTTGTTTATTTGTTTATTTCATAGGCAAACACATTCGATGAGCTTCCAGAGCGGCTTATTGGTGCTGTCCGGGTTTCGCATGTTGAGCTATCATCTGCAGTGGTTCCGGTGCTTGAACCTAGCCCGTCAGCTGATTCAATGAGATGATTTGTAACATCGGCCGGTTTGGTGCAAAATTCTTTACCTTCTTAGCCTCGAACCATTCACAAACGTCAAAAGCAACAAATTCTTACAGTATATCACCGGAAACAATAGAGCAATCCATTATAGAATCAATGGAAGCAACACAACAATCAATGTTACTCCCCCATCAGCTTCTCAACCATTGTAACAGAGAGCTGCTTGTGCGAGTTTGAATAAGTAGTTCCTAGGGGGAGAAAGAAGCTCAGGGCTCTCTTGTACTACTGCCAATAACTTAATTTGTGTCAGGATAACATTGTTTATTTTTGTGTTTGTCTCTTGTACGTCTAGTCTAGTCCATGGTTTACCATTCTATGCTATTCACATGTGGCTGGCAAATACTTGTATTCTATGCACATAGAATCATCCCATAGGACTGAGTGGAAGGAGGTAACAGATGCGTGAGATTTCAGAGGTACAATTACAAATCCTTATAAACTGCCATACTTTATCCACAAAGCCACTCGTCCAGTGATCAGCATCACATGGGTCATGGCAATAAGCAAACCATCGTTCGCTTCAATACCAAGGCTGGTATTGAAGATTAAATGCTTACTCTTTTCTAACAGTTTAGCCCCTTAAAAGTTAGAATGCTATGCAACGAATGTACCAATTCCTTCCCTCTCACTGCAAGTCCACAATATGCACATGGATTGGTGTTGTATTCCCTCCCAGTTTGATTGCCCAAAGTATTCTAGTTCCTCGCAAAAGTTGTTCTTAACCCATAAGCCCCGCTGTACCGTGAACTTTGCCTTGAGCGAGAGATAAGCATCCTCTTTGCTGAGTAAAAAAAAGAAAAAAAAAATCATTATTCTTATCTTTACTAAAAGATCAGTCTCCCATCGCTTTTTTTAATAAATTAGTAATTTATTTATTTATTATTATTTTTTTTTTAAATGAACCTCCTAATTAGAGATGATAAAGAAGAGACTCCTCCCCTCTACTTTATACTCTTCCAATATATTTGGAGATAACTGCTTGTTTTGGCCGACAAAGGCGATTCATTTCCCCATCAAATACCAGCCGTTTTTCTGCTGCTCTTGCAGGTACAGCAACCACCAACCTTGTTTCTCCAACATTTCATTGTGATCATTCATACTCATACATACTAACACTGGCCGACCAAAAGCAATGTCTGATCAATCCCGGGTCATAGTGGACAATCTGGAGATGCTCACCCAAAAGCAACAACCATCGAGCGGCGAACAATCACAACAGGAACATCAACAACAACAACAAAAACTAGTTGTGGGCTGGGATGCCAACAAGAACAGCACACTCCTTGTGGTGGCCACGCTGATAACAACGCTGACATACCAAATCGGATGCAACCCACCTGGTGGATTCTGGCAAGAGAGCGGCAAAGACAAAAACGGCAAAGAACACGAGGCGGGAGCCCCCATCATGCGCGACTTGTACCCAGAGAGGTACTGGCTCTTCATGACTGCTGCCTGGGTTGGCTTCGGTGACTCCATGTTGCTCACCCTCTGGCTTCTCGGCAACGCACCCGTGAGCTCACGCCGTGTGCGCTGGTCCTTCATCGTCGCCTACTCCAGTCTCCAACTCACCTACATCTCCGCCATGTTTGGAACCTCACTCATTATTGACTTGGCCACTTGGGCTGGTGTTATGATTTTCTTGACTTTCGTTGTTGGCCTTGAGAAAGAATGTCAAAAGGGCATGGTACACCGCTCACCTTGCTGTGGAAAGCTCTGGTGGCATTGAGTAGCGTACGTGAGAGCAATAGATTGGTTTAACCCTTCCTCCTCCTTCTTCTTCTTCTTCTTGTTAAGTTGTTGAATTTAATAAATTTTACTGTGTTTTATTCTCTGTAGTCTGTGCTTCCTTGTTTTTAAAGTTTAATTTAAGAGCAATACTGCTCTCACCGATTTCATTGCCCGAACTTATATAAAAAAATTATTTGAATTTCGTTTGTAGCTTACAATAGATTAGTTATGTTTTCATCTAACGGTTAAGGGTCCGTTTGGTTAGAGGGAATGGGAATATGGGAAAGGGGATGGAGAAGGGGAAGGGGATGGGGATGGGGATATAAATAGGAAAGGAGGATTGGGGATGGGAACAAAAGTAATGTTTGGTTGGAGGGAATAGGGATAGGAATAGGAGTGGGTATAGGGGAAATTTTTAGTCAAATTACTTTTATACCCTTTAATATTTTAATTAAATAATATATCTTAATTGTGAAAAAAATAATTATTAAATGACACCAATTTTTATAAAAAATTAAATGAATTATTAATGTATTTATTTTCTAAATAAAATTTTAAATTTATACATTTTAATTGACGAATACACTTTAATATTTTTATTTAAAATAAGTAAATATCCAAATTTAATTATTTTTAAATCACTAAAATATAAATAAATCTACTATTTTAAAAATAAATACAATGTATATCATGTCATTTCTTAATTTTTATTAATTAATACAATATAAATACAATGTATAAATACAATGTAAATCTCTAAAATTTAAATAAATATAATATTATAAGGGTAAAAAGGTCATTACCTCATCAAGGCATGCTCAAACCCACCAAAATGAGGGGGATGAGTATGAAGGGGTTGAGGGGCATACACTCTCCCCTCAACCCCTTCCCATGCCCCTAGTTGCATGCCCAAACATGGGCATGCACATGCCACAAGGATTGATCCCCAATCCTTGCATCCAAACGGGCCCTTAGGGGTTTAAATCATATCAGTGGTTTATTTATATTTTTAAAGGAAAAATATGTATATTTGTTTGTACTTTGCTTTAAATGTTAATTGAATTTAGTCTCGGACATGGAAGTGGAGATGATTTGGATTTAAATAATCAGAATTTCTCGACTTTATTCTCTCCGAATTTATATATATATATTGGTAATATGATGATGTTTAAGATCAGCGGGTAGAATACTGGACTTTTAAATTTTTTATTTTATTCATTGGGATTATGTTATTATAGTAATGTTAAAGGTTGTATTTCAAGAATGACAATATTTTTTTTATACAATGGATAAACTAGTATTCATTAAAAATTAAAGGAATAGGTACAAGATTAAAAATTATAACATATTAATAGTGTTCAGTTGGGAATGCCGATTCAGTTAACTAAAAATTGAATTATTAATTAATTAAAATTCAGGAATTAATGACAACTAAAATCACCAAATACCAAACTCCAAAATTTTGTTTGCAAAAACTGATAACGAAATGGGATAACCGAATTTTCAAATTTTATCCGTGTGTTTTTAATGGATTTTTCATTATGATATATTTATTTATGTTAATTTGATAACAAGTAATAATGTTGTATGTTGGGGACATAAAATTATATTTTAAATTGAATAAAATTATAATTAAATAACGTATAGTTAAAAAAATATAACACTTCAAAATATTCACCGGAATTTGAATTTAGTTAATAAGATAACCAAAATATACCATGATCGATGAGAACACTACTTATCGATCACTACTTTAGTATAGAATGTATGTATTACTGACTCTCCCTGTTCTCAAATAAACCTTATTTAAAATTTCAACACAAAAATTTTTAAAAATATTTTAAGAATTCAAATTAAATGAGCATTTAACTAAAATATATATGTTTATCAAAGATGCTCCCAATTATTATTGACTAATTATTTTCTCCAAAACATCAATATCTCACCTTAACAAGTATAAACCCGTTAAGAATTATAATTTTTTTATAAAATAAAAACAAATTTGGAAAAAAAGAAGTGAAATACTATAAGGCGAAAAGAGCAAAATTTTATTCTTGAAATATCATTTAACTAGTAACTAAAGTATGTCTTATTTTTATCAATTATAAAGAGTCAATATATCATTAGTAAGTGAAATGCCAAGCCATCTTTACATAAATTGATTGCAAATGAAACTTTAAAAGAGTAATATATTGCATTTTTAAATTGTTTTCAATTCCTTTTTTAAAGAAAAAACTTGAATGATCCCCACCCCTTATTTTTAATCCTAACCATTGATATTTTTAATCCTAGCCTTTGATATTTTTTTATTCTAGCCAGTTGATTTTGTTTTTAGTTTCAAAACCCTAGCCTCCTCTTCGCCTCCTCCGTTTTAGATCGCCATTAGGAAAAGAGAAAACGTAGCCTCATCTTCCTCTCCCTCGCGAGTGGTGTCGGCAGCAAGGATGAGAGAAGGGTCTCGTCATCCAGGATTGATTCAGTGTTATTGTTGAGGGTATTTTGAGGAAACTTGTTCGATTTGGGATTTTGAGTTTTTGGGCGTTACCTACCCGCATATAAATAATACTATATGTATAAACTCGAAAAGTTTTTGTTTTTGTTTTTTGTTTTCCTTATCTTTGAAAAGGTCAAACGAAAAGATAAAAGACATTATTATTATTATTATTATTATTATATATTATTACTGTTGCTTGAAACTTTGATGTTTAATATTATTCTGTTTATAACTTTTATTTTTATTTATTAAATTATGTATTATTGAAATTCACTGTGAGATATTTTGCCTTCTTGAATAAATGGACATATTTTTAGTAAATTGAGATCATTTGAATCTTGTTATTTCGACTTTGTCTAATATTTGATAAGAATTATTTTAACACAGTACTCGTAGTCCCCAAACTAACTTTGCAATAACCCTGTCACTGGGGGTTAAACACTAACCATGTCGACATGTACTCTGTTATAGAAACTATAGTTTCGCATTGTTCCGTTGGTGAAAAATAACGGCATCTAATAATTCTGGCTCGAGTCACCGAGGTTAAATATATGAATTCTGTTATTTTGTTTTGGCAATAGTTGTTTGGGGAACCTATATGCTCAGTTTTTGACATCTGTGTTATTTGAAATAAATTTGATTTTGATTTTTGTTTTTGATAAATTATTATTGTTTTGTAAATGATCTCTATATTTTTAGTGGGTTACTTACTGGGCTATCAAGCTCATAATCTTGTTGTTGAATTTTTTTTTCAGATCCAGAGTGTTTAATACAACAAACATCTTAGTGAGCAAGCGAGAGATTGTGTTCTTGATCATTTCTAAATTTTATTTGTCATTCTATTTGTGTGAGTTTTTTATTTATGTATAAAACCTCACCTTGTATTTGAAGTTAGAATTTTTAACTTTGTAAATTTCTGTTATTGACTTTTCAATTTACAGTTGTGTTTGTCAACGTTTCGGGGCGTGAGAACAAAACTCCGCACTGATTACGGCGAGAGATTGGAAAAAACTTATACCTCCAGTTTTACGTGGCTCTTCGTGACCGCCGCCTAAGTTGTGTTTCTCAGCAAGGCGCCCGTGAGGTCACCTTTATTGAACGTCACTCTTTAATATTGACTTGGCCACTTGGGTTGATGTTTTGCTATTTTTGTCTTTGTTGTTGGCCTTGAGAAAGGTCACCACCACATGCACATTCCACAAACGGTCACTGGCGGCTCTATGTAGCTAATGCTAGATATACCTCTCTTTCTTTCCATCAACTTTTTGTTATTAAATATATATTACAATCATGGATAAATAAAGAAACTTCATGGAATAATTCCCATTTCATTGACTTTGCTAAGTCACTTGCTTGTCTCTAGCTAGAACCAATTGTCCGCATTCATTTGGACTATATTTCAATTTTATTCCTCCTACAATATATTAATAGAACAAAACTAGCACACCCTAAACTTTTGAAATTTCATGGAGAAGCTAAACTTCAAGTGATTAATCAAAATGGACATACTCATGATTCTTCCCAAGCACCTTCCTAGCCTCCTGTACCCTCATACTTCACTCTAATACTCCTCTTATATATATATATATATATCAACCTACCCCTCCAACCATGCATATATCCCCAAAAGCATAACAATCATGTCTCAAACATCCGATCAAACCACAATTGTCATCTCCTCCCAAACCTCACCTCTTCCATCCCAAGATCAACAACAACAACAACAACAACAACAACAACAACAACAAGGGCAGCAGCAGCAGCAGAAACAGCACCACCTTGGGTGGGAGGGCAACAAGAGCAGCATTCTCCTAGTGGTAGCCACTCTCATCACCACCCTCACTTACCAGATCGGCTCCAACCCTCCGGGTGGGTTTTGGCAAGATGACAACAATGGCCATGAAGCTGGCTCGCCCGTCATGCGTGACAAGCACCGCACAAGGTACTGGCTCTTCATGACTGGCGCCTGGGTTGGCTTCGTTGACTCCATGCTCCTTACCCTCTGGCTCCTCATCGGCCTGCCTGTAAGCTCCACCCGCGTGCGCTGGTCCTTTGTCATCGCTTACTCGAGTCTTCAACTAACGTACATCACTGCCGTGCATGGTACCCCTCTCGTCTTCGACTTGGTCACTTGGGCTGTTATCGTTTTCATTCTCGCTATTGGGATTGGAAAGCGTGAGATGAATTGGTTGGGACGCAAGTGCCTGTTTTTCTTTACCAAGCCAACAACAATGGTTAATGCTTCTGGCTAGTTGTTCATGCTGCTGCTGCTGGGTTTTTTTTTGTTTAATTGTTGTTGGCTTTTACGCCATGTTTGAATTAGTTTTTTCTTTTAAAAAGCAGTAAGTAGGAGGAAGAAGTGCTTTTCAGAATTAAGTATTTATTTGTATTTTATGTTTTTATATATTTATGGAGTAGTCCTTAGGTGTGGTAAGAGAAGGACTTTTATATTTGTAAAATTATTTAAATATATATATTTTAAATATTTTTTTAAAAAATAAGTCATTAAATTAGATATTCATTGAATTATAATAATATCTTAATTATTATGTATTTATGACATGTTATAATTGCTATTATTATTATTATTATTATTTATTTATTTGCTTTTTTTCTTTATGTGTTTAATTATTGATATATGGTAAGTGTTTGTTAAAATTTTTGTATTGCATTGAATTTAGTGGTTTTCCAATTAAATAAGTGGTGTTTGGTTTTTTTTTAAAATAAATCAATGAATTATCTATTTTATTTAAAAAATAATAAATTTAGTGGTTTATACATTAAATAAGTGGTATTATTTTTTTAAAAAATAAATTAATAAATTATTCACTTTATTTAAAAAATTAAATTTAGTGGATTTAAATATTAGTCTTGACTCACAATTCATGCAGAATACTTGAATAGTAGGAGTCGCTGCACTTTATCCTTTCTCAGTTGTCTTTTTTGGAATTTTCTATGAAAGGGTATTTAATTAATTTATGGCATGTGTTAAATTTTTTTCTTGAATTTTTTTCTAGTTTATTAATTATAAATATTTATTGGATTTAAAATTAGTCTCAGACTCTGTCTAGGAAAAGACTTAATTTAACAAAACGGAGTCTTTCGATTTTTTTTAAAGGTTAATTTTAGATTTTATTGATTAAAGTTATTAATGCTTAGCAATACAACAAAAATAAAAAATTGCTCTAGACAACAAAATAACCAAAAAATTCAAAGATTGCGATGCGATTTCTGGGAGGAGCGCACTATGGATCTCATGAAGGCTACGGCGGAGCTTGTCAGTATTGTGGCGGAACTCGACAGAATCGTGATGAAGAAATAGGCGAACATCGAATTAACCCCGTTTCTCTGGCCATACGTTCCACCTTCCTCAAAGACCCTCACTTGATCAACCCCCAATGATCAGAAATTCACCTGTGAGAAATGGAGTCTCATTTGCTGAGGCGTTCCGAAGCTCTCCAACCCATGAGACTAATATCTCTCAAGACTCGACGTCAACAGCTAGCAAAACCTCCACATTGAAACACCGTCGATCTTCGGAAAGTTCAGAAGTTTGCAAAAGATGTTTAAGACCATGCCACAACCTCGGTGAGTGTAGTCATCAACTCAGTTGTTGTCGTTGCTCAGGAGCTGGACACTTTGCTACTAGATGCCCACTGAAAACTCCTCCTTCTGACCAGAAGAACGAGAGAGTGAGCTCTAAAAAAAGTTCATCTTCAACTAAGCCACTGCTTCATGTCCCAGCCAAACCTTCAAGTTCCTTTCCTCATTCCTTAAGAGTATCTAAACCCATCTCCGAAGCTATAATTCAATCAGAAGAGGAACTTCAAAAAAATGGTGATCATCCGAGTCACCTCCGTCAATGCAAGTCTGCATTCTCTCCATGTAGCGCTGCCACAGTACCTGAGCTCCGATCAATTTGAGAACTTAACTCCTTATGATAATAACTTCCTTCTCTCCCTCTCTTCGGTCAGAGCTACAGTAGCGATCTTCAAGAAAAGTCCGATGACTTTCAACACAAAACACGGTCCGTGCTTCGTTAGCTTTAGCCACTGGACACCTGAGTTTGGTTCACACAACATTACAGCGGGGAACTACAGCTGGATAAGAATTCATAACTGACCGTTGCACTGTTGGAATTGGGATTCCATAGTGGAGGTTCTCCGGGCGCTTGGTGACTTAATCTATGTGCAAAAACGAGAGGATGTTTCATTTTAGTTCCTAAGAACCTTGGTGAGACTCAAATCCCCGACGGTGCTTCCGGTTGATCTTATAGTAGATGTGGGGGGGGTGAGGAGCTTCAAAGTTCGCTTACAAGATGATGGAGTTCCTATTCTCTGATCCAAAATTATTCAAGGACCAATCACGGCCTCCTCAACTCAAGCAAAGGACCACCATCTACAACCGCATGTACATACCCGCTCCCCAGCCTTCTCGCAGCACATACCCATCAAATAAGCAGAGAGCTCAAAGGGAAAGACCCTCAGCTTCAAGATCTTCCTTCCAACAGGACTGTCGAGGGTAGCTTTAGTCCTAGCCATCTCTTAGGGAGCAGAGAATCCCAGCATTCTCGTGAGACTCTCTTGGCAATGAAGAACAGTTTCTACGGTGATCAACGGCCCGAGGTCCCCCAGATTCCTTAAGGTTCTGCTTGGATGGAGGTAAGGGGAGGCTTCATAAAATAAGATAAGGTAAGATAAAAGAAGATAAAAAAAGGTTATGAATCATGCTTTGCTTGGATGGAAGGTAAGGTAATTAGAGGTTTTGAAACCTTGTGGTGTTTGGCTGGGAGGTTAATAGAGGTAAAGTTACATGGTATATTACTAAATTACTCTTATGATTAATAAAAAAAACAATGTCATTATATTTAATTTTATTAATAAAATTAATTAAACAATATTATTAATAGGTTAAGTAATATTTTTTAATTTATATAATTATCTATTTTTTATCATTATTTATTTATTTATTATTATTTTTTATTATTATTTATAATTATAGTTAAACTAATTATGGTTATTATTTTTATTAATTATTAGTATTATTTATTATTTATATTATTATTATTATTATCATCATCATTATTATTATTATTGTTTTTTTATCATTAATTTTTTGTTATTATTATTATTATTATTATTATTAATTATTAATTATTATTATTATTATTTTATTTTTATTATTATTATCATTATTATTATTGGAAATAGAAACTTTAAATATGTTGGAATTTTATGAATTCTATAAGGGTATTTTGGTCATATATAAAAAATACCCACTTCAAAACCTCCCCAACCCTTCAATCTGGAGGGTTGAGAATGTTGGAGAAAGGTCACCACCACATGCACATTCCACAAACAGACACTGGCGGCTGTGCAGCTAATTTTACATAAACCTTTCTTTCTTTCCTGCAACTTTTTGTTATTAAATATATATTACAATCGTTGATAAATAAAGAAACTTCATGGAATAATTCCCATTTCATTGACTTTGCTGAGTCTCTTGCTTGTCTCTAGCTAGAACCAATTGTCCCCATGCATTCATTTGGACTATATTTCAGTTTTATTTCTCCTACAATATATTATTAGAACCAAACTAGCACACCCTAAACGTTTGATATTTCATGGAAAAGCTAAACTTCAAGTGATCGATTAATCAAAATGGACACACTCATGATTCTTCCCAAGCACCTTCCTAGCCTCCTGTACCCTCACACTTCACTCTAACATTCCTCTTATATATATATATATCATCCTACCCCTCCAACCATGCATATGTCCCCAAAGCATAACAATCATGTCTCAAACATCCGATCAAACCACAATTGTCATCTCCTCCCAAAACTCACCTCTTCCATCCCAAGATCAACAACAACAACCACAACAACAACTACAACAACAACAACAACAACAACAAGGGCAGCAGCAGCAGCAGAAACAGCACCGCCTTGGGTGGGAGGGCAACAAGAGCGGCACTCTCCTAGTGGTGGCCACTCTCATCACCACCCTCACCTACCAGATCGGCTCCAACCCTCCGGGTGGGTTCTGGCAAGATGACAACAATGGCCATGAAGTCGGCTCGCCCATCATGCGTGACAAGCACCGCACAAGGTACTGGCTCTTCATGACTGGCGCCTGGGTTGGCTTCGTTGACTCCATGCTCCTTACCCTCTGGCTCCTCATCGGCATGCCTGTAAACTCCACCCGCGTGCGCTGGTCCTTCATCATCGCTTACTCGAGTCTTCAACTCACGTACATCGCTGCCGTGCATGGTACCCCTCTTGTCTTCGACTTGGTCACTTGGGCTGTTATCGTTTTCATTCTCGCTAATCGGATTGGAACACGTGAGATGAATTGGTTGCGATGCAAGTGCTTGTTTTTCTTTACCGAGCCAATAACAATGGTTAATCCTTCTGCTTAGTTGTTGATGCCGCTGCTGCTGTTTTTTTTTTTTTTTTTTTTTTTTAACTGTTGTTGGGCTTTTAGGCCATGTTTGCATTAGTTTTTTTTTTTTTTTAAACAAATAAGTCTTGTAGAAGAATTAAAAAAAAAAAAAAAACTTCCCTAAGTTAAATTTTTTCTCTAGGTATGTTAATGCAGAAATATTTTAATATTTATGTAATTATTTGAATATGTATTTAAAAAAAAATCAGAATCAAATTACTAAATTAGGCATGCATTGGATTATAATAATATTTTAATTATTATGCATTTATGACATGCCATATAATTGCTATTGATATTATTTTTTTTTCATAAGTTTAATTTTTAGTATGTGGTTAGTGTTTGTTAAAATTTTTGTATTGCATTGGATTTAGTGGTTTTCCAATTAAATAAGCGGTGTTGGGTTTTTTAAAATAAATCAATGAATTTTATATTTTTATTTTAAAAAATAATAAATTTAGTGGTTTATTCATTAAATAGGTGGTATTGGTTTTTTAAATAAGTTAATAGATTATTCATTTTATTTATAAATAAATAAATTTAGTGGATTTAAATATTAATCTTGATTCACAATTCATGCAGAATACTTGAATGGTAGGTGTTGCTAGATTTTATCCTTTTAGTTGTGTTTTTCAGAATTTTCTATGAAAGGGTATTTAATTAATTTGTGACATGTGCTAAATTTTTTTTTATATTTATTTTTAGCTTGTTAATTATAAATGTTTATTGGATTTAAATATTAGTCTCTGTCTAGGAGAAGACTTGATTTAACAAAACAGAGTCTTTTGATATTTTTTTAAAGGATAATTTTAGATTTTTTTATTAAAGTTTTTAATGGTTAACAATACAATAAAATAAAAAACTGCACTGGATAACATATAGTTAAAAAAAATAACACTTCAAAATATTGACCCAAATTTAAATTTAGTTAATAAAATAACCAAAATGCATACCATGATGAGAACACTACTTTCATGTAGATTCTATTACTAGCTCTCCTGTTCTCATATGGGCTCATTTAAAATTTCAACACTAAAATTTAAAATAATAATAATAATTCAAATTAAATGAGCATTTAACTAAAATATATATATTTACCAAGATGCTCCCAATTATTACTCACTAATTATCTTCTCCACGGCATCAATATCTCACCTTGAAAAGTATATATAAAACCCGTTAAGAATTATATATATTTTTTTAAATAAAAACAAATTTGGCAAAAAAAAAAAAAAAGTAAAATACCATAGGAACAAAAGAAGCAACATTTTATTATAAAAAAAAATCATTTAAGTAGTAATTAAAGAAAGCATATCTTATTTTCATCAATTGTAAAGAGTCAATAGACCATTATCAAGTGAAATGTTGACCCATTTTTACATAAATTGCAAATGAAACCTTTAAAGAGAAATTTATTATATTTTTTAATTGTTTCTATTTTTTTAAGTTGAACCAACAAAAATCCACGCTGATTCTAGTAAGAGGGTGGAAATAACTTTTACCCTAAGTTTTGTCACCGCGGCCTGTGGTGGTTTCTCAGCAATGTGCCCATGAGCTCACCAACATCTCTGTCATGTTTAGAATCAAATCTCACTTTTTATTGACTTAGTCACTTTGGGTTGATATTTTAATTTTGATATAATACCCTAAATATTTTATGTACTTATGCAATTATGCCCCTTTTACTTGTGTTTTGGAGTTCTTGAGTTCGAAATCTTTCAAGTACAATGCAAAAAATAAAAAGGTGTTTGTTGGCAAGTTGTCAAAAAAAAAAAAAAAAAAAAAAAAAAAAAAAAGCCCTTTTGGTCTCTATGCTTGAATTTAATCAAATTTCATCATTTTAATTTTCTTGTCTTTCTTTGTTGGCCTTAAGGTTATCAAATGCACATTCTACACCAGTCACCTTGCTTCTGTGTACCTAATTTACATATAACTTTATTTCTTTAATTTTTTTTTAATTTATATTACAATCATTGATAAATCAAGAAGCTTCCCGGAATAATTCCCATTGCATTGACTATATATGCCGAGTCACTTGCATGCCTCTAGAACCAATTCTCCCCATTCCCGGTACAATATTAGAACCAAACTACCACCCTGAGCTATATTGATCTTTCATGGAAGCTAAACCTCAAGCGAAAAATCAAAATGGACACGCTCATGCTTCTTCCAAGCAGCTTCCTACCCTCCCGGCCTGTATATTCACACTTCAAAATCACCAGAACAAGTCAACCCCACTCTAATATTCCTCTTCTATATATATATCAACCTACCCCTCCCAACCATCTCCAAAAACATAACAACCATGTCTCAAACAACCGATCAAACCACAGTTGACATCTCTCCCAAAAACTCACCTCTTCCATCCCAAGATCAACAACAACAACAACAACAGCAACAGCAAGCAGAAGAGCAGCAGCAGAGACAGCACCACCGTGGCTGGGAGGGAAATGAGAGCAGCACTCTCCTAGTGGTGGCCACTCTCATCACCGCCCTCACCTACCAGATAGGCTCTAACCCTCCGGGTGGGTTTTGGCAAGATGACATTAATGGCCATGAAGCTGGAGCACCCATCATGCGTGACAAGCACCGCAAGAGGTACTGGCTCTTCATGACTGCTGCCTGGGTTGGCTTCGGTGACTCCATGTTGCTCACCCTCTGGCTCCTCACCGGTGCGCCAGTTAGATCACGTCGAGTGCGCTGGTCCTTCGTTGTTGCTTACTCGAGCCTTCAACTCACGTACATCACTGCCATGCATGGGACCTCTCTTGTCATGGACTTGCTTACTTGGGCTGGAATCATGTTCGTTTTGTTTCTTGTTATTGGGATTGAGAGGCGTGAGAGGAATAAGTTGGGATTGAGGTGCTTGTCTTGCTTTACCGGGTGCTCATCGGTTAATCCTTCTGCCTAGCTAGCTAGTTGTTGTTGTTGTTGAACTTTCCTTTCTTCTTCTTCTTTTTATTTTTGTCTCTATTTGTGTAGGATTTTAATTAATGATTTTGTGGTGAGTGTTTGTTATTATTATTTATTTTATTGAATTTATTTGGATTTAAATATTAGTCTTGACTCAGGTCCGGAGAAGACTTGGTATTTAATTAATAGGAGTCTCTTCACGTGTTTTTTTTTTTTTTTTAAATATGAAAGCAGGAAGTATGAATTAATCATCTAATCTACACACTGAATCATGAAGATTTTAACTATGAGTCTGCACTTATAATTAGTTATCCGTTATTATTATTATTTTCAAAAAATTTTGAAATCAAGATATTTTGATTATCTCATTTTTATTTTTCATTTTTTTGTAATAAGGTTAAATATTATTAAACTATGATTGTTGTAATTTTGTACTTTCTCCATCATGTTTTATTTGATTTTTAAAAAATTTTCTTTGAAAAGGTATTTAATTAATTTGTGGCGAGTGTGTTAAATTTGTTTTTTATTGACTTTGTTTCTAGTTTGTTAATTATAAATATTCATTGGGTTTAAATATTAGGCTCTGACTTGGTCTATAAGAAGACTCGTTTTAACCCAACGGAGTCTTTTGATATATATATATATATATATTAGAGAAAATGTGAACAATTCATAATTGGGAGAAGAATATGTAACCAACTACCTCTTAAATTTTTTTCCCTTGAATTTGTTTCTAGTTTATTAATTATAAATATTCATTGGGTTTAAATATTAGGCTCTGACTTGGTTTATGAGAAGACTTGTTTTAGCTAAACGGAGTCTTTTGATATATATATATATATTAGAGAAAATGTGAACAAATCATAATTGGGAAAAGAATATGTAACCAACTACCTCGTGAATATGAAAGGGTAGATGAGAATATTGACTTTAATTTTGTCTTTTTCTTATTTTAATTTGTTCATGGGTTTCTTTTTTAGAAATATGATGATGTTCAGGTTTAGTAGATATGCCTTTATCAGTGTTTCTAATAAGTTTGCTTTGAGATTTTATTGGTTAAAGTATCTAATATTAAGGCATTTTAAGACAACAACAAGCATATTAAGTTTAGTTGTCATGAATTGGTTGGTTATGTTAATTCAATTAATTAAGAATTAAATTATTAAGTAATTAAAGTTTGATATTTGGTGACAACTGAAATCACCCAAAAAAAAAAAACTAGAATTTTGTTTGGAAAAGTTAAAAACCAAATTTATAACCAAAATTCCAAATTTTATTTGTTTGTCTATTTATGAATTTTATGATTTATCTATATTTACTATACTCCAAAATGTTGATATTATATGAATATTTGACTAATTTAATTTTAATGAAAAAATGATCTCAATTATTACCCACTAATTATCTCCTACATAACATCAATCTTTCTCTTTTAAAAGCCGTGAAGATGGTTGAGACTTATAAAACTTTTTAACAAGGTTATAAATAAATAAAATTGGAAAAAAATTGAATCCAATAAAAGGGAAAATTTTAAACCCAAAATCACTTAACCATTTTCATCAATTATAAGAGTCAATAATTTTTTAGCGAGTCAAGCACTGACTCATTTTCACCATCATATTGTAAATCAATCTCTAAAAATTAATTTATTGCATTTTAAAATTATTTTAAATTTTTAAAACCAATGATTTAGGAAATATGTATACCATTCATTCAAGAAATTTGTTATTTCATTTTTCTCTAAAAAAAAAAAAAAAAAAAAAATCATAGTGAATCTGGTTCTCCGCTGTAGGTTTAACCGTTTAAGCCACGGACAGTATAAAAGGGGCGGTGATCATACCGCACATGTGTTTCTTCCCGCCAAAAACACATGGCGCTATAAACCCTAAGCATCGCCCCTCTTTTTCAAATCACTATTAGCGGCCATGGCCTCTTGCCCCAGCTCCGATCCTCCCTCTCCGCCGCCCGCCTCCGATGGCATCCCCGGCAATCACAATCTCCAGGTTCTCCTCCTCCTCCTCCTTCATCTTCGTTTTTTCATCTCCTTCTCACCTCTCCCTTCCCTTTCTTGCAGCCATTCTTTGTTCTCCACAAAGCATCACATCCATCTTCAGCACCTCGAAAGACCTACGAGAGATCCCCGGCCTCCAAGAAGACCAAGAGAAGGATTGATCTCTCTGGTTCTCCCACCAAATTCTCCAAGAACGTCGATGATTCCTTGCCCACCGATCCGTCTGATCCGGTCTTCGATCAGCTCCGGTTTGATGCCTTCAACCGAACATGGTCTAACATCGATACCACTATCAAGGCCAGTTACTCCTCTTTCTCTTTTGTTTTTTCACAAGATTTCAATCATTCAAGAAAATGAGATAGTTACCTCTTGATCTCCATTGCAGGATGTTCTCAGAAAGATTAATCTCAACCTGTTCGATGATGTGCGTTGCTGGGTTCAACAATCGTTTTCTACCATCCGAGCCACCAGTCCCGTCCCTTCCATTGCGATTACATGCCCTTATCCTCTATCAACTGATGCTTTATGCAAACAAATACCTACAGCTTTTATATGCACCAGTAAGCTTTTTTATTATGTCTTGTTCTTCATTGTGGGTTTGGTCTTGTGTTTGTTTATCGTTGGAGGTTGTCCTTGCAGAGAATGCCGAGTTTGTGGATGATTTGCTTACATTTCAAGAACTTGGTGAGCACTTGAAGTGCAGTGGATGTCATGTTGCTAATCTTTCGTCACTGGATTTCTCTGCCAAACATGGAATTGGAGCCTGTATTAGTAGCTTGTTGAGAACGTTGGTCCCAGATGCTGCAGATGTAAGGCATTGATTTTGGTAGCTGATATTGTTGAGTGTACATCTTGTCATCTGTGTTTCATATTGTTACCAATGTATACAGGTAGCTGATATTTCTGTGCTGGCATCATGGTACTCTGAGTTCTCAAGGCACGATAATCCAGTAGTTGTCATTATTGATGACATGGAAAGAAGTAATGGTGATGCTTTGGCTGAGTTCATTTTGATGATGAGGTCTAATGTCCCAAAGAAAATTAATGGTTTTTGATGGCTTT
Source organism: Dioscorea alata (assembly GCA_020875875.1). Classification (NCBI taxonomy): domain Eukaryota; kingdom Viridiplantae; phylum Streptophyta; class Magnoliopsida; order Dioscoreales; family Dioscoreaceae; genus Dioscorea; species Dioscorea alata. The sequence continues at coordinate 22,242,079 of CM037014.1, read as the reverse complement.
GTTCATGATGTTTTTGAGAATATCTTTTTTCATAAGATTTATCTTTCTCCTTCCACTGTTTGTAGTGAATGGGCAATAAAGATTCCAGTCATTTTTATAATGGGAGTTGCAACCACTGTTGATGCTCCAAAGAGACTAATCCCATCAGGTGCATTACGATGCTTGCTGCCCTGTAAGTTCACATTAGGGACTCCTTGTGAGAGAATGAATGCTCTAATTGAGGCTGTTCTGGTGAAACCATGCTCAAGATTCACAATTTCACACAAAGTCGCCATTTTCTTAAGAAGCTACTTTCTAAAACATGATGGAACTGTCACCTCTTTCATCAGAGCATTAAAGGTTAGTGCTCTTGTTTCTCTTTGTTTCTTGATTATCACCGTTTGCACCTGGAACCAGACACCATAGTGAAATATTCTTCTTCAGCTTGCATGCATCAAACATTTCTCGATGGAGCACTTAAGTTTTCTTGGTTATGGGGTACTGCAGGATGATTGTGAGGTTATTCTTCTCTCTCCAACTTAGTTTGTTTTCCTAATTGCTAGCATTGGTTGTTTTGCTGTTTATAAATTGCAATAGCATGCAATCTTACATTTTTTGACTCAATACCTGGCCAAATATATATTTTCTAAAGTTTATGATATTGGTTAGTTCTTTCCTCGCAAACATATAGCATTATCCCAGTATTGGGCATGAAATGCACTGGGACACCTAAATTTTATGTTTCTCAATGATTTTTTGTTACTTTGTTTCCAACATGCCGTATCCACAAATTAAATAAAATGACACTTGCAATAAATATAGGCACAATAATATGTTAAAAAAATTTTGTTAGTTATTTACTCTATCTGACTACTACAAATATTAAAATATACTTGACCTTTCGTGAAGCATAATATAGGATTGGATCTTTGCTATCAAATATACCTGAATGATACTGTTGGAACTGATTCACTTATGAATCCTGAATCGATCAATGTTTATAAATAACTTAGGCGTATAATAAGGATGCTTGGGGAGAATCTCTCTACATCACCTGTGAATCTTTCCCTTGATTCTTTTTATTTGGGCTTCTTGCTTTGCAGTTTTACCTTGAGAAGAAGGAACTAAGATTTGCAAATTATGGCTCTATTTCCCTTTTTAATATTCATCTTATTTTTTGTGATTAAATTGGAGAAACATATATTAAACATAATAACCTTTGGGCGGTTTGGCATGGGAGGGGCCACTGCATTGGAGTCATGCTTGTCACATGGTTGATGCTGGTGTTGTTTGCATGGTCCACATTATCTACTGCTGTTGTGTGCATGACCTCTCATCTTCATAGTCCATGTTACTGCTTGAACAAGAAAGAGCTCTCATCTTTATAAATGCTTTTGTATACTTGTAACAAAACTTCATGTATAAGGATTTCTACATTGTTTAATCTAATATGCATATGTGCTATTTGAACATTCCTGTTTTTGATCCATCTAGAAGTTTTTATCGACAATAGTATCCATGCACATGTTTGTCTTGTTTACTTCCAGCAATTTGTTTTAAGTTATTTCACTAATATTTTCTGGGAAGGTTTTGTTTACTCTGTTTGATGCTTACCCAGAGATAAACTCTCCATGCAGGCTGCTTGGCTTCATAAACATGAAGTTCTGCCTGATGTTTGTAGATACACATCCATTCTTCCATTGCACAAAAGGTTTTAAATACTCAATTCATGCTTAGTATTATGGACTTGGAATTTATTGTGTCACTGATCATCCAAGGAGGTCTTACCAGGGAAAAAGGCTTTAAAAGAGCTGGTGATGCTTTTGTAAATGGGCTGAATGAGTTGAGGAGGCTGCACAAAAATTGGGGTTCTATTGTGATGGTATTCCCTATATTTTAGTTGTTATTTTGAAGTTGATGCAAATTGTAAGAAGTGAAATGCGTGCAGTTTGCTCAGTTCTTTAACGTGATAGCTATATTTTGCCTATGATCAATCTAATATTGGTATTTTGAAACTTATAAGTATTGGTTACACAATTCAAAAGCATGAGGCTTTCATGGAACTGGGGGTAAAATGTATTATAAGTATTGAATACACAGTTCTGCTTTGGATGGTCCATCATGTATTATGTAGTCTGGATGTCATGCTATCACATTCTGCTCTTTTTTATTGGTATTTTAACTTCATTGGTGCCTGTCAAGCCTTAGTTGAAGTCATGGCCAATGCTGCAAAATTTTGAAATATTTTTTTCTGGTTGACCTGCCCTTCTGCTTGCTGTTTATTCTGTAGTATGATGGGACACATATGGGCACTGACAGTTGACATTGTCCTTTTTCTCATATGATTATGTTGCAGTGCCTATTTGAAACTGGAAAATTTAACAAAATGCAACTTTTCGACATCTTCTGTGAAGCTCTTGATCCATCTTCATACACCTTAAACTGTCCAGATGACACATCATCAACAGATATTTTTCCTGGTGGGGTATTCTCTCCTGCAAAAGGAGGATCCATTTCTCAGGCAATATATAAGGTAAGGTATGTGACTACACACGTTTGATGGGACTTGTTGGTCGTTATGTTAATGACTGAAAGCCTGTGAATATGCATCTCTTGCTGCACTTTTTTCCATATCCATATAAGTTACATATGGGCTGATGTGTGACTATGTTTTCCAATCCATCTATTTCCCTAAAAAATCTTCTCCCCTCTTATGCCATTATTTCCATACCTTATCAATTTATGCCGTTTGTCTCTGAATTTCTGTGCTCAAAGCATATCACCTTTTTGTAAACATAAAACAGTTGTTTTGGCTAACAATTTGAAGCATATTATCCAAGTGTTTTATTGTTTGTGTTTTCTTTTATAGTTTTTAAATTTTATAGTTATTTCACGTTCTACTTCTGTATCAGGGAACTTCCCATGGCATTACTGATAAATTTGCTTGATATGTGGAGCATTTATACCGAAGGAACGCCAGAGGTACGACTGATGCTTACTAACCATTTAACATCTCATCCTGAGAATCTCTCGAAGACATCCCCTTTCCTGAAGTTTTTATTGGAGGCGATTCTTATGTTCGGTGTTGTTTATGATCTGTTAGGACAATATGAAAGCCTGTTTCTGATTTTAGATATGTATACAAATATAGCAGTTATATTATCATACCAAAGCAAAATTATGGTTGCATATTCCTTTCATATTCTATTAGCAATTTCAATTTTCTGTCGAATATAATTCATTTTTAATTGTGTGTGAAAAACTTGGATATATTTCCCCATTGGTTGGAGAACGTAGGTAGTATGACTTATTTCCTTGAGATGCATGTGCCTTTTGGTAAATAGAAATTGATGCCTTAAAAGCTATTGTCTTCTTGAGAGCTACTCCACTCTAGCACATGATGCCATGATTGCCATAATAGGCACCCATCACATTTTTTTGACTTCTTAACTGAAAATATTTAGGTTTCACAATTGTGGTGTTATGTTTTAGTGATGAGGACCTCATGAAAGTAAACAAACAATCCTAAGTGTGTTCATTCATTATGAACATAACATATACTAGGATATGCCTTTCCTTTTGAAGCTTTAAGTTTTAGTTTCCTAAATTTTAGATATGCTGTTAGATAGAAGAAGCATTGGCTATTCATAATAAATTTATTTGGCAGTTGCAATAAAATTGAGTAGTCATTATGTTCTATCTCAACAACTTCTGTCAGTATTGGTGTACACTGCTCTGGTACCATGTTTTTTTTTTTCTAGGAATAATAACCTTTTTTCTGTTCTTTCTCGGAGATATATTTCTATTACAAATTGCTGTTTGAGGTTATGACAAAGTCAATTGCTGATGTTTGCATATTATTTGTATAGATTCATGAGAAGGTAAGGGAACTTCAATTGATAATGAGATCTGTAGATGGAGGGAAAATTTTGAAAGAGAAATGTGCAGATGTTGACAAGTGAGTTTCTATCTTCTGCCTTTCTTGTTATTGCTGCTGAATTTAACCATCACAGACACAGGCATTTCTGCTCCATCTCCACTCTGAGTTGTGTAGAGCTGCCTAGAATGAGAACACTTTATTTCTTATGTTTATGTTTCACCTTTCTTTAGAATTTTTCTCTTCATGGTACTTGTGGTTAATGTCCTATGCTCATCTTCGCATTTATACTGATCACTGGGTGGTCTACTGGGTTACATAATTATAGGTCAGAATTTCTGCATGCCAGGAAGAGCATATTATCAATAAATGAGAAGGCTTCCACTCTGCTGGAGACAATTGTCAGGTCAGAGTCTGTTTCTTCTATTTTCTTTGTGACATTTTGTGTGCAGAGTGTGTATATTTTGTTTATAAAGGGATCAGGTAATCTTTTGAGTTACACTTTCTTTATTTGTTCTGTTTGTTATTGTTACTTGTATGTCGCATAAGCTTTCTTTGTTTTTATGACAGTATTTAGTTCTGGATGCACTTTCACATTGTTGTCACATTTACATTCTTTGATTGAACCATTCCAAACTGATACAAAAACTAGTGTGTTAGTAGTTTTGGGGATATTTTTATTTGGTAGGATGCACAAGGTAATTGCGTGCATGTGCTCATTCTCTTTCTATTTTGCTAAGAGAAGGCAAACCATCCCCCATACAATTTACTAAAGTTCTAGCAATAATTTTAATGTCAAGATTTTGTTGCTTGCCCGTATAAATGACAAAAATCCTGCTATCCCTATTGATGAGAAACTCACATATTGTATTTAGTTATTGTATGCTGGAATGCTTTCTCATCCATTTGCAAAGAGCATATTGAGATCAGCTGCATTGTTAGAAACCTTAAGTTATCCATTTGTGTGCTTTTGTCATTAGCTATCTACTATATTGGAAGAAAATTTTTTGTCAGTTCATTGCCTTTTTTTTTTTCTTTAGAGTTTTTATCATCACCATGTTTGCCCTGTTTTTGTTTCCTGGTTTTAAGTTCTTTTGATCTGTTTATTTTTCTCAGGAACTTGCTGGTGCCATTTGAATGTATTCCTTTTCATGAAATTATCTGTTTCAAGCATGTGCATATTCTACAAACTGTAAGTTGTCAAATTCCTTATAAATGTTTTCTTGTTTTGTTGTGACACAACATATTTGCTTGAATTTTTTGTTGATATATTCGTCAACTCACTATATCATCCAATTCACCCTTGATTATAATTTCAGTAGCAATTGTTCAGGTTTAGCATATAATATGGCAGAAGCATCATATTAAACTGCAGTTCCTGCCAAGAATCTACTGCATACAAAGTGATAGGCAAACGTTTTAAATTCCCAACCAAGGTGAAGGTCTGCAAGGACTCAACCGTGGTCACTGCCAATCCTATGCATGTCATAACTAATGAAAACGGAAATAGGTTTTGAAGTGCATCAAGACATCCTGTTGCAAAATCTCTCTTAACAGTTTAACCCTGTTGGTTTATGTGGTGTTGACATTTCTTCTGAGTTAATTTATGATGGATGGTGGATCCAGCTGTCAATGGAAGGGTTGGCTTGGCCTTAATAATTGGATTTATGTGTTCTATTTGTAATACCCCAGGATCACCAATGAATTAGGCTATCCAGAAAATTAAATAGGTGCAATTCGTCGCTATAAAATTATAATTAAAAGCTTGTTCAGGCTTTTGCTGTAAGGACTCTGGGCAGGCAGGCTGAGACAAAACCCAGTTTTTTTTTCTTTTGCCAAGATGGGTGGCTAGGCAGCTAAGAAAGATAAGGATGTGCACAAAGTCTCGACGGAGCAAGTGGGGGTAAAGTCTGCGCACATATAGGCACTGGGACCACCCACACACAATCACTACTCACACTCCCAGAAATGTGCCATCACCCATGAGTTAAACTCTCACCACTTGTGAAGAGTTCTAATGGAAACTCGGCTATCAATAGACCACTTTAGCCAGCATATTGTGCAACTCTATTGGTGGTCATGGTGTTAATATAAAGACCCACTACCTTAACTTTTCATAGCTCGAGTTAGAGGAAAAAATTGACTTAGGATATATAAGGTTAGGGAGATTGGCTCTCACAGGCGATGTGAGACTATGGACCAGGTTAACCACTGCGTCCCAACACTCCTCTGGGCCTACAACGGATGTGGGACCCAAGATCCTAGTTACGGCTGATCAGAACAGTAGCTCTAATACCATGTTATTATAGGGACCCACCACCCTAACTTCTCCATAACTCGAGTTAGAGAGAAGGATTGGCTTAGGATGTATAAGGCTAGAGAGATTGGCTCTCACAGGCAATATGGGACTATGGCTTTGGATTAACCACTGTGTCCCAACACATGTATCCTCTGACACATATGCGTTGACATATTTTAGGGGATCTAAAATTTGAGCTAAATCTAAAGATCTAAAGATTAGATGTTAAGTTTCCGTTTTTAAGTGCACTTGGCTTGTTGGGTTTCAAGCACCAATTATGAGATACTGGCCATTGGTTTGTACTTGGTGAGATATTATTGGAGACTGACAACCAAATAGTGGATACAACTCAAAGTGAAGTGGATGGTTGGGGATTGTCATGTCATGGAAGCATGTCTCAACAAACATGCCTCAACAAGCACTGGTTAGATGTCTCATCTTAAGCAGATTTGGCCTTCGTCCAGAGGACAAGAATGTAGAAAATGTGAAAAATGAATCGGATTCGAAAATTATTGTCTCTAATATCAGTTACATAAAAAATTAACTCATTCTATCACTAATTACAAATTTAAGTTTGCTTCCGAAGTTTAAGTCATGTTTGCTGTTGCTCACATACTGTTCAGTGTTTTTGTCATCTAACCAATCATGTTCTTTTTAGGTGTATTTTTCTCACTTGCTCATGATATAAAGATTCCTCAAGGAATTGCTTGTCTTTAGAGGAAAAAATAAAGTACATTTGCTGAATGTCTAAAAGTTGGTTTCAGAAGTTGCCTGCAGTTGACAAGATTTAATTTATTCAGGCTTTAATAGGAGATCCAAGGAGAACAATTCAGGTTGATCTTCTGAAATCTCGAGCTCATCTGCAGTGCAGCTGTTGTGGTAGTCACGGCAGTGTTATATCATCATCGATGCATGACACCTCAATTATGTAAGTAACACAGCATTGGTATTGTCTTGTTGCAAGCTCCACCTCCTTTTACTGATTTCACTTTAGAAAACAGGCATACTTTTTCAAACCTTTAGTGATCACCACCACTTGTAAGTTACCTGGCCTGTAACTTCTAGAAAAAAATTTAATGTTCATCTATTGACTAGAGGGAATGCTTCAATGCAAGCACTGGACATCAAAGGTTGGGGAAATGCCAGTAGAAAAAATGAACTACATGAGTTTCTTGAAAGATTTTCGTCAGTGAATTCTAACTAGAACAGATGATCTAGGTTTTTGGTATTATGCCAGTGTAGGCATCATTCACCTAAATGCTGTGGAAGTATTGTACTATCACGGCTGCCGATACATTTTATTTCTGTCATTAATTTACACACCAGTTAATAAATTTAATGTCATCACTTGATTTCATTTTGTAATAAAAGTTTGTGAGGCCAGGTACAAATTGGCCCAAGAGTATGGCGATCTTATAAATCTTCATGATTGGTACCAATCCTTTAAAGCAACAATTCTTGGCAGCAGAAGCAAAACCAAGCGGAAGGGACAATCTCCTGCATCCAAGAAGATGAAAACAGCACCGATAGAGGGTGATGCTATGATTCAGTATCCTTTGCTCTTCATGCTTTTCAGTACTTAATATTTGCATTTATCATGAACTTTAATTGCTTGACTAAAGAAATGTTCAAAACCTGTGACTAAGTTTAAGAGCAAGTTGGAAGGATAGATTTATTTGTTTTATGCAAGTTGCTTTGCATGCGGCATGCAAAGTAACTGTTTGTTTCACGTATTTCATACTTGAATATGCACCTTATTTGGTTTGGAAAGCCTGGACCCATACACAATTATCAAAGCTCATGCAAAGACAATTCTCGCCTTCAGGAGTGGATGGTTTGCTACATCTTTATAGCTTTCTCAGAATAAGAGCACTGATGTGTAACCAGGTAGCTTTCTTTGAAATGACCCTTAACATGACTCCTTCAGAGCAAGGTTTTGCCGAGCAGTGATTGAGCTCCAAATAACTGGTCTTCTCCGGATGCCAAGCAAGAGAAGGCCAGACTTTGTGCAAAGGGTTGCGTTTGGATTATAGCCGCCAGTTAATCAAAAATTTAATATGACCATTGGTTCATACTTGTAATTTCATCCATGGTAATGTAATTCTATCATTTGGTATTGCACTCTCATATTTGCTTTAAAATGTAATTTGTCCATTTTCATTTCCCTGACAGGAAAGGTTAACTGCACTAAAAGAAGGCTAACCATGAGAGCAAGGTCATGCTCGTCGTGCCTTATGGAAGAAGATTTTATATGCACAATATACGAATTTCAGTGGTGGCAGCAATATTAGATCTGACCACTTGTGACTGATTATCGTGAATCATTGTGTATTAATATTTCAAGAATGTTTGTACTTGTAACGGATAACTAAACATGTCATGATGTATACATGATGCGAGTGTTAATTAATTGTTATGCAATTTGGTCATTTTAAATTTTGAGTACCAAGTGTTCAAGATGGGTCACTGTAACCATAGCTGGTCGGTTAAATTATTTGATTTTTATGTGAAAAGTCAACGGTATGATTGAGATTTTAATAATAATAATAATAATAATAATAATAACTCTCAAGACTTGATGAAATGCTGATGTCACCATCTCTATAGGCCTCCGGCATCTAAGCAGGCAACCTTTATATTTGGCCACCGTGGGTTGCGTTAAGACACCAATTGGTATTCAAAGATAGCCTAGTCACTCTCACTTCAGGTGATAATACCGGGTTCTATGTATGTGTTTTTCTTATCTTATCAACAGGATTTTGGAATGAGTGAGTTTCATAGCTCGATTAGTTTAATTCACAGGATGTGAAGACAGCTGATTGGTATCTGACTACGTGGCAGCATATTATCCGCCTGTTATTACCTCATTGACGTGGGACAGCTTGTCATTTCTTCTCCAAGGCGGTAGGTGTCAGCGAGCGAGAAAGCAAAACCTATTCATTATAATAAAATAAAATTTTGTGAAAAATCATCATGTTTATATAATATTAAATTCATGTCCTGATATCCATATCAATAGGTTATTTTTTTAAAAACAAATAAATAAATCATGAAAGTATTATGAAGAGCAGAAACCAGAATAAAAAAAAACAAATAACCACAACAGAATATGTAGGTTATTTTTTAAAGAGTTGACATTTTTTTATCGCTTAAAATTATTCATTAAATAATAATGCATTATAATGCATTTTATCATTTACCACTGAAGAATTCTATTTTAATATTTTCCTTAAAAATCGAGGTATAATGAACTCATTTGAAATATAATACAGTATTAATTTTCAATAAATTTTAATTTATGTACTATTGATATATGAGGACACTTGGCATGCCTTATCTTGGCTAAGGTTACAACAAGAGGCAATAGAAGATGAAGCCCCCCATTCACTAATCAGATATTTGTCAGTGTTCTAATAAATTTTGACAATGCTATAATTTGCTTTTTAACCCAAAAAAAAAAAAAATGTATCTGTCATACTACTTAATTTAATAATATATCCATCATGATTTCGGAACATTCATCTATCTTCAATCAAACATCTTGTCCTCCGAAATAAAAGTTGTACTTCAAACAAAATCTAAATCCAAAACTAATTTACTTCTGAAAAAAAAAAAAAAAAAAAAACTAATCTCAAAGCTTGAATAAACAATTAAAAAAAACTAATTTAAAGTGCCTCTAATCAATACCCAATACGCCAATGGCCCACACGGCCCACCAAGGAACAGAAGAAGAGCAGACATCACACGAGAAAGAAAAGCAATAATAAAAAAGCATCTCTTATTTGAAAACGTCGATACGAACTCAACTTTGCACAGTAAACCGTCTCGCGTATCGCGCCCTCGAGCATACTCTATTATCTACTTTAAAAACCTACGATGGCCACTCTGCTTCGCACGTGCCAGCCGTTCGATCCACGAGGTCTATCAAGCGCCCGCCGATTCGAGAAGGAAAAGAGAAAGCCAAATCCCTCTCGCGTCCTTCATCAACGGCGCTCGCAGAGGTCTTCTTTTAGGGCAGCGATGGCGGCGGAGGGGCTAAAGAAGGGGATCGCGGAATTCTACAACGAGTCATCGGGGTTGTGGGAAAGCATTTGGGGGGAGCATATGCATCATGGCTTCTACGATACCACGACACCGGCCTCCGTTTCCGATCATCGCTCCGCTCAGATCCGCATGGTCGATGAGGCTCTCCGATTCGCCGGCGTTCCAGGTACCACTCGTCTCCATTCTCTACTTTGGTTTTATCTCTTCTTTTTTTTTAAAAAATTTTTATTTTATTTTTTCTTTTCATGGTTCACATCTGAATTCGAATTCGTGTTGATATTTCATCACTTGATGTGGCGTAATCTTGGCTGTTTGTAAAATATTAGTTTTTAGGGTCAAAATTCAAATAAAATTAACATTAATAATTATTTAAAGAAAAATTTAAAAGAGATCATAAATTGAAACAGTAGAATCAAACTCAATTTACTTGGAAAAATAAATAAATTTAATTTGATTATGCTTGGTGTGTTAATTTTTTTAAATACTAATAATTTTGTGTGTTAATATGAATAAAATGTTAAGATTAATTATTCAAAAAAATTAATTTAAATAATTAATAACGTATTTTAGATTCGGTTTATCATTTGTGAAAACTAAAGCTTAAGGTCTAATTAGGGTACATTTATTTTTCAAGTATTTGATTGATTAATGCAGTGGGGGTTTATTTATTATCTGGGATTTTTGTCAAAATAGTGTTGACTACTGGCACGCAACTTGACAAAGGACAAATGAGAAAAAAGCCAAAGAGTGTCAATCTTGTCCTTTTCATGTATTTGGGCAAAATTTAGCATGTGAATAAGATAGACAAAATTATCCAATCTAGGGTATTCCATCTAGTGGATTTTTCCGTGTTTAGTTTGATCTGGGCCTTATTCCAAATTGTTTATTGCCCTCATGTGCTGGAAAATTTAGCTACTTATGATATATGGATGAAAAAAAAAAGTATTTATTTTAACATAACATAATATTTTGTTGTTTAAGTTTAAAATTTTATTCAAAGTATTTATTTTTCATATTGATTCTAACTAACGAGTAATTTATATTTTTAAATGTTTTTAAAATAATTATAGTGGAAAATATGGCACTTAAAGATTAATTATCGAAATTAAAATTAATTATATTAGTGAAGTTTTTTCTTCCTGGATAACTTTTACCCATATTATTACTCACTCTTTACATTATCAGTAAATCATACCAAGAGTACTACTGCCTTTAGATTAGCCAACAAGGATGGATCTTATTGAGTAACTTCCTTGCTGATTTCTGTTACTCAGTTAAGTTAGTAACCCCAGCTGTTACATTAATCAGTACTTAATCAAAGGGTCGCAACTTCAGAAGGAACATACTTTAATGCAGTGATGCATCCGTAGCAAAGGAATATGTTCGTCCATGTGTCAAAAACCTGGTGATTTGAGGATGAGCTGGAATAAAAAAAAAGAAAGACATAGAATGAGTGGAACATTAATCATTAATTGCTGTTTTCTTAAATTTGTTTTTAACAACGAGGTTAAAGTTTATTCCTATATATATGCCAAAGATCATTTGCCTTATTTTACTCTAGACCTGCCCATGGGCCTGGACGGGTTCAGATCGGGCTTTATCCACAATTACTAAAATTTAAGATTGTGTAAGCGCTGTCCAATCCAAAAATCTGGGTCTCAACCCTCGCCAGAACCCGTCAAAATTTAATGACCAAGTCCGTTCAAATAGATTTTTCATCAAATAATATATAAGTTATTAAAAAATTAACAATAATATTAATATCGGAATATAACTAAATATTATTCTACAAAATATTTAAAAATTAAAATACCAAACACAAATATTTATAAATTACAACAACTAAAATTCAAACCATTATTATTAATGACAAGCAACAATAAATATATATTATATAAATATTTATCAAACTAATTAATAAATAATCAATGGAAATTCAAACCATTATATATATATATATATATATATATATATATATATATAAAAGTATATATATAACACTAATTAAAAAATATATTTTATAATTCAGGCCGAGTCGAGTCTTGCTTTTAACAATGAAAACCAAACCCGGCTCATTTTTAAAATAGTTTTTTTTTGTCCAAGGCCCGGACATCGGGTCTTATATATTTGTTCAAGCCCTCCTGTTTTTTGGGTGGGCCTTCGAGTTTGGGCGGATAGCCCTGCCCTTTGATAGATCTACTTTACTCCCACACTATACTAGTTTACAGTTGTGTTGACGTTCATGGTTTTTTTGGTCGAGTGTGTACGAGATCCAAGATCGAAGGAACAAACCATGGCTTGTCCCCTAGATATAAAACTCTTTTACTTTTAAGTTTCCAACGCTGTGTTTAGTTGTGTGGATAATCATCAGATTTAGAAGTAAAACATTCAACCAGACATAGTTGATTCCTCAAGCTCATATGCCCACTGTGTTATTAATTAATTATCAGTTATTCTTGTGGATATTCATTTTTTAAGTTCCCAATGAACACTAAATTTTTATATATATTTCATGGAAGTTCATGTGAAGATCATTCACGTCATCCAGATCTGCTTCCATCCCAACTCTCAATCCTTATCTCTTATTGGAATATTGGTTTGTCAGACATGTGATTTCCTGCCACAGTGCCACTTGAGAGCAAAAGCCAATCACAAACTTTCTACTCTTGATAAATGAAAATGTAGGATAATAAAAAAAATTACTCATCAGCTCAAATTCATTTCTTCCTTTTGTCTTTAACTCTGGTTTGTCCCTACCAGACTGTCCTCTTTATTATTTCATTGTTTTGTACGTTTAACTGACGTAGTTGTAAGGAGTTTTCAGTGATTATCTTGATCGTTGAGTGATCATCACCTTCAGAGTTCCAACATTGATAAATGAAAAAATAAGAAAGAATTATTACACGAGTTTTACACCAGCTCAGAGTCTCATTTCCCTGTTATTTCCTTCCTTTTGTCTGTATCTCCAATCCTGTCAACTGATTCCTTTGCTTTAGTGCCAGAAGTGCTCGTTTTACTGTTTTTATATGTGCTGCGCTGTTGTACCGAAATGGAATTTTATGTGTTTTCTTGCTTCAGTGTTTCTTTATGAAGCTGCTTTGCTTTATTATTATTTTTATTATTTAAAGGCAAGTTGGTCTAAGATGCCATGCTAAACGCTCTGTGCCTCACTCAGGCTGTGTTTTAATTATGATTTGTTCTGTTCACTCTTTGTTCAATCAAATATTAAATTGCAATTAGAATCTTAATTTGTCTTGATCTAAGTTTGGAGATTAACTGGTAGAGTTTCATATTATGTGTGAGCCAGGGTTTTAGAGTGTTAGGAATGCACCAGTTACTTGTTTGGTAGGTATTTCTGGAACTCATATTACTCCCAAATCAGACATACATCGCTTTCAGTTTTGATGTTAAGAAAATAATAAATCCCTTTCTAGTGGCCATGATGACCATATTATTCCCTTTCCATATGCCTTAATTGCTTGCCCGCCACAATGCGTGAGCTTTTTGGAAGTGTACCAAGAGGGGAATCATTCTCGCGTGCCTTACCAGCATAACAAACAATACATTAATCTCCACTCTGTCTCATCATTTAAATTAAAAACCAGATGAAGCAACAAAACTGAAGCTTTTTTAGAAGAAACCATGGGGCAGTTTCGTCATAACACTTTGGTCACATGCCACGTCATTGCCCATGCATAGTCTCCTCACTCTGTACCCTGACACTTGGTGCTTATATACAATACCAAGACACCACCTTGCAACCTCCAAACCATCTTCTTCTGCTCCCCGGCTTCCTTGGTTTTACTACCATAGGTTACAATGGACCCGTTGATGCGTTGTGGTCTTTCACCGTTCATTGGATTGTATGAAGCGCCGCACATACCCGGCGGCTACGTGGTGCTTCCGGACGTGAGCGCGCAGCTCGCGGGTGCGGTGCAGGTGGTGCGTGACCGGGAAGAGTTGAAGAAGGGGATTGCGGACCTGTACGATGAGTCGTCGAAGATGTGGGAGGGGTTGTGGGGTGAGCACATGCACCATGGGTTTTATGACCCTGGTTTGCCCAGCTCTGCTGCTGATCACCGCCGTGCTCAGCTGCGCATGATTGAGGAGACACTTAGCTTTGCTGGTGTCACAGGTTTCATCTGTGTCATCTTTTTCGTTTCTTCTTTCTCCCTCTGTTTCTAGATTTATGGATGAATTGTGCTGATCTTTGGAAGTTTGTTATATGGAGATTATGTTTCAGTGTTTTTGATCTTTGTGATTGTGCAGAGGACTCTTCAAAGTGGCCAAAGAGGGTGGTTGACGTTGGGTGTGGAATTGGGGGCAGTTCAAGGTATCTGGCTAAGAAATATGGAGCTCAGTGTCAAGGTATCACTTTGAGCCCTGTTCAAGCTCAGAGGGCTCAGGCACTGGCAGTTGCTGAAGGGCTGGCTGACAAGGTATGTGATCTGAATATCTGGTCTTTTTCTTTGTTCTTTATTGTGGAATTATTTGACTCTTGAGAATTCCTTGTAGGTTTCCTTCCAAGTTGCAGATGCACTTGATCAACCTTTTCCTGATGGGCATTTTGACCTGGTCTGGTCCATGGAGAGTGGAGAGCACATGCCAGATAAGAATAAGGTACTATTTTCAGTACTGAGAGCTCTTAGTGAAAAAAAAAATAGGTCTTTCTAAAATTTGCTTGTTTTTTGTGTCAGTTTGTGAGTGAATTGACACGCGTTGCAGCACCTGGAGCCACTATAATCATAGTAACTTGGTGCCATAGAGATCTCAGTCCGTCAGAAGACTCTCTGAAGCCTGATGAAATAACTCTCTTGAGTAAGATCTGCAATGCATATTATCTCCCGGAATGGTGTTCTCCCTCTGATTATGTCAAAATAGCTGAATCCCTCTCGCTTAAGGTAATGGCAACAATTTATTACCCTGCATTTACTAAAGAATTATAGATATTATGATTTGTGGTTACATTTACAAGTAATTGCATTATTTCAAGCTTGATTGGTTTAATATAACAGGATATCAAGACTGCTGATTGGTCGGACAATGTGGCTCCGTTTTGGCCAGCGGTTATTCAATCAGCATTCACATGGAAGGGCTTTATGTCTCTTCTGCGCAGTGGTAGAAATCTCACTAGCAATGTGTTTCTTGATTATGAGCTGTATTTGTTTGTGATATGACATTGAGGTTCTTCTAACACTAGTGATTTTTCTATCTTGTGTTTTGCCTTGGAAGGATGGAAGAGTATAAAAGGGGCACTGGTTATGCCTTTGATGATAGAAGGCTACAACAAGAAGCTCATCAAGTTCACCATTATCACTTGCCGCAAACCAGAGTAGAGCTTTCAGCAATACTTAGCATTAGCTTTTATGATAAGCCAGAATCCCGGAGATGTGAAAGAAAAGCATGCGAGATGATTTAAGCTCTATAAATGAGGAAAAGAGCTTTGTCATGTTGTGCAGTGCTTGGAATGTTAGTGATTACTAAATGTAAATCCTTTTGGGCATAGTTTTCATTGCAAAAACTTCTTAATGTATTTGGCATTGATCTCCAATCCTTCATATGCTGCTGATTGTTCTTGTTGAGTACTTCTAGTTGAAGTTGTGGACTCATATGGAGGAATAGCACTCAACAAGCTCTAATCAATAACTATACAAAAACATTGAAAAATAGGAAGTCCTAGCACAAATAATATTAAGGAAAACTGAGCACTAAAAGACCCAAACAAGAATCAACAGCAATAACATGACAACAACCAACGTATTACAAAATATTGGGCACTTGTTGAGGGGCCAGTCTCAACTGCAAATCTTTAAGTTTTGAGCATAGCTCAACTTTCTCCTCCTTGTAGCTCTGAAGCAAAAATTCTTTCCCTTCAATCACTTCTTTCAGCTCACCTACTTCTCTCTTCAACATCTCAACCCTCTCACGGTCTCCTCTGGATTTCCCAGCGGCAGCATAGGGAAGATCTGAATCACTTCCGGTGTCGTGATAACCGTTGGCATGCCCATTAATGGGTTCTGGTCGCCAGTTTCTGACGGTAGTAGATCTTTCGGGGGAGCCTGCCTCTGCGACACAATGATCTGCAATGGCTTTCCTCAGACGTTGTATTTCTCTCTCAGAGTCAAACAAGTCTCGGTTTGCAGAATCAAGCTGAGATTGAAGATTTGCAGATTGGGCCATTTGAACAGTGAGAGAATTTTGTAAATCGCCAATCTGGGCCTGCATCTCCATGATCATCTCATCCCGTCTTTTAAGCTGTTGCCGCAGTTTCTGAATTACCTCTCGTTTGCTGTAGATATCTGATCCGGATTCAGAAACACAAGGAGACTCAGAGCTGTTCGAATGGTGAAAAGGCTTCTGGGGCAGTTCAAGACGATCTGGTGATGAGGCCCACATCACACTGCTGTTTTGAGTGTTTGATTCTGCAGTTGAGATCTTCACCAAGGGAAGTGACAAATCAGTTTCTTTTGAAATTGGGTTGTTGGATTGCTGCTTAATATCTCCGGGAGCATCAGTAAGGCCTGCACAAGAGACCAAAATCAGGACAATGATGCAGGCAGTTTTATTGACCTGTTCTCCATCAGACGTATAAAGGATGCTCAGTGTTCTCAGTACAGAATATTTAAAAAATTGCATGAGCAATGATTATAGCCAAGTAAGTGTAGCAAAAACACACAGAATGTGAAGGATAACAAGAAATACAAAAAAGACCAAAATACAAGGTGTCACTGCACATAGCACCTTGAATAGCAACCCTTTCCCTTTTACTCTCTTCAGGCACAACATTCTGTAAGCCAACTTACAGCCCCAGTAATCAAATAGAGATCTAGAATAGCATAATTTGGGTTTTGTAAGTCTACAAGAGACCAGCTCGAGCGTACTTTTTCCAGAATTGAAGCTTCAAATAATTAGCATTTCTCATCACTGATCAAGCTTATTGGTCATCTTATGAAAAAGAGCTGACCACACTAGCACATAGATGCTCTGTAAGACTTACTGCAACATACACATTCCGAAACTAATTGCATTTTTTCTCAGTTTTTAATCATTAAGTCCAAATGGCTTACAAGGCATACACTGATATATTACATGTGCTTGTATGGAAATGGTGAACAAACATTCCCACTTTGGTGTAACTCAATTTTGATTCCTTTGGTTCAAATTATTTTGTTTTCAGCGGCCCCATTGCTGAGTATTATTCACCACATGTATCTTGGGATTTTTTTCTACTGAAACACTGATTGACTGAGAGCATTTGTTTCTTGATGAAATGGTTAGACTATGGAAATTTGTTTCTGACTGACTAGAAATGCTTGAGAGAGTTTATATAACAAGTGTAAAAATTTAAAACATAGGCAATAGTCTTAAGGCAAAAGGATTTACTTTATGAAAAACATCTTATTACTAAGCTGCTGTAGAGCATATGAGGGTTATGCGAGTATAGCAAATAAATATGATCATGGAATTATTGCAGAGCTGCTACCTAAATGAATTAAAGAAAAACTAATCCATGGTAGCAAATAAACAGTAGAAAAAAAGAAAAGAATTGCACCTGCAAGACAATGACAACAATTGTCATCAACTTGAGTAAAGCAATATAAATTTGAATGCAAACGGCATGTTGCTGGCCTTCTCTTAGCTGCACATTTTAAAAAAAAGAGCCATTAATATAGGAAAAGAATAAAAAACAATAACAATGACATTATAACAATTACATTTTGCATATAGCACATGACTAGACCTTTCGTTGTGAAGTCAGGAGTATTGGCTCGCCTAGTTTCAAAGACCTGTTTCAGCTTGCATCCAATCCTGATTGACAGGGCGCTTAAAACTGCACTGCCTGCAATAAGAACCCAATTTGGCCCATCCCTCTGAATATGATCCAGCTTTTGTGACCTTCTTATGGTTCTATTTGTACCAGGGTTCATCTTAAGCGTGGTGCAGATGTTGATTGAGAAATTCAACCCGTCCCTGGATAAGATGCATTCTTCACTAAGATAAAAAGAACTTAAGTAATCCAAGAAAGTTCTGGTTAAGGTAACCTGTAATATTCTACATCCTGGCTTTGCTTCCATAAAAAAGGTAACACAAAATCAGAAGAATTTTATACAGCCTCCGCTAGTCTCGGCCATCACAATAAAAAGTTTTAATAAGTTCTAAAGGAAAACTGAGCGAATGATCAGGAGGACAAAATAGCTCTGTTTCTAATATAAGACAAGCTGATGGCATACATGTAGACATTCGATTCATGTATGTGCCTTGATAGAGTACAAAATTCATATCAGTCGTAGATTAACTTTGATAAATTCTAGATCTTGCAAGATACAAATGCTAATTTACCAATGATGAAGTCATGCGACTCAGGGTTCTCTCACAAATGGATCTGCTACAAGAACTCAAACAAGCATGGCAGAGCATCAAAAACATTGGTTTACATGATTCATCAGAAGCTACATTGTTTGGAATATCCCATGTTGGATATAACTTAACAAACAATATAGCTAGTTATCATACATATGAATGGTCTATAAACCACCCACGAATAGCAAATCCAAAATGATCATACACATGCCAATATATATATAAAACAACCATGTTTCATGTCAGAGAGCTTAAGATGGGCAACTCCTCCCAATACATCTTCTATCAACACACTAGGCAAAAAAAATCCACACATCTTTCGATTTCTCAAAAAGTGACATCAATTCAGCATCAAAACTATACCGGGTCATCAAGTTTATGCATTTCTTTGCTCAATGTGCTCAAAACAGCAACAAGGAACTCTCTTACCCAAATTCAAAGTGCTCATTGTGCTCACGCTGTTGTTCTTTTGCAATAGAATCCAAACAACAAAAAACTATTCAAAAGGCCAATCATGAATGCCCGATTTCACATAATCAATAAATGCAACAAAAAGCCCTAGCTTTCTCTCCCAATCAAACACCAGAACAATCCACGAAATCAAAAACCAAAAAAAAAAAACCCTAGAAAACCAGAGAATCAACCATCACCGCGAATCCAAGAAAGAAGAAAACAACAAAGAGGGCGATGAAATCAAACCTCATTCAGCAACCATCGGAGGAGGAGAAACGAAGATCAGATCCACCATCTTGCAAAAGAAACCAGAGGAGGCTTCACCGGAGCCTTCTCAAATACTCTTCCCTCCTTTTCTTTTATGCCATCTTTTTTTTTTAATTTCTATTTTTTCTTTTTTATCTTTTCTCTTCTCTTTTTTTTTTTTCCTTTTTTTCTTTATTTTTTTCTTTTCTGGTTCAAAGCAGTGGGAGAGAAAGAGAAAGAGAGAGAGAGAAGACGAGCAGGAGGGAGGAAAGAGGAGGAGGAGGAGGAGGAGGAGAAGAGGGCGGTGTATTTGGCGGCTTGGGGTGCGGGGGATTTGGAACGGGGCGGGGTACTAGTGACCGGCACGTGTGCGGGGTTTGGCTTGGTGTGGGGTTGGAGCTCCCGTGCCCTAACCTTTGGGCTCCGGTGAACGAGGGCCGTTACCGTTGATCACTTGAAATTGTTACTGTTCCTTGGCGATGTTTTAGCTTAACGTGATCACTTTTTCTATTTTTATCTTTGGGAAAGCCTGTTGGGCCTTCATGTTGGCCCATTGTGATAGGTACAACTCTTTTTGTTTTTGTCCTTTTCTTTTTATTTATTTATTTATTTATTTTTAATGGAAATTTAATGAAATGTTGTTTGTCTTAATTAACCCGATTTAATAAAGTGCTGCCTAACACAGGCTTTTTCTAGTGGTAGATTTCACTCCATCTTTTCTGATACGGTATGTTTTGGATTATTTTGTTTATTTCAATTTTTTTTACATCTATGAGTGAATGCTCAATACTTCAGTTCTCTTTGTACTTTTGTTTTTTTTTTTTCTTATATGTTGAACTTTATGTATCTAGTTTATTATTTTGCTTAATTAAAATTAGTGATTTATTTATTTTTAATAAAAAATTGTTTGTTTTAAATCTAGGAATGATTTTTTAAAATAATTTATCAAAAAATATGTGTTGGAAGACATAAAGAGGAATGAAAATGAGAGCTTGGCAAATAATTTTGAAATAACTAAGAAATATGGCAAGATGTGGCATTTTGTTAAGCACTAGCATCCAAAACCTCATCAAGTTAATGGTTGGTTGAGAGGCCAAGACTAGATCATGACAAATGTTTCTATAACATACTATGAACGAGGGACAGTAGAGTTTTGAACGGGAGATGGTGCCAATTCCAGTGCATTTGACCGAGCCGCGCAAGATAACAATAGCTTATAAATCCAAGTAACCGAGATCTATGGGCGTGGATTCTTATAAATCCAATTTGTTTCATAACTGCTTTCTTCCTTGCATAATAAACATGGTTTATTCAATTTTTTTTTTAATCTTTGTGAGGAAAGAATTTTATTACCAAGTTTACTATGAATGAGCATTTGCTCCAGCGGCATTGATCTCATTACCAAAACTGTTGATATGATGATATATAGGAAGTTCATTGTCCCAATTCAAAACTCATTGGACACAATAGTGATAATGGGTCTCCATTGGAGGTGTGAGTTTTTTTATTTGTTAGAAAACTTGCTAAGCCATATTATACTTGAAAAAAAAAAACTATATAACATAATGGATTTAAAAAAAAAAAATGGATAAAACCACATTTTGTTGAAAAAGAAAAAGAGTATAATAGATAAAAAAAAAAAACCAAAAAGAAGACAAAATAAAAACAAAAATTTCTGTACTGTTTCTTTCTATTTCAATAAATCAGTGGTTTATCCACTTTTCTCAAAAAAATAAAAATAAAAACAAACAAGGGTGAGAGTGCAGTCACCAGAGGTGAAGTCAGCGAAATATATTTTTAGTAGCAAAGACCTATTTGAGCTAAGAGAACTTTAATAAAATGGATAAATTATGAATGCATTAAGGGTCCGTTTGGTACTTTGCAGTGAAAGACTTTCCATGGAAAGTCTTTCACTGAAAAGTCTTTCCATGGAAAGTCTTTCCCTGTAAAGTGTTTCATTGTAAATTTACATTACAACATTTGTTATATTTCCAGAAAATTGTAATCTAAATGCATGCAAAGTTAATTCATTCGTTTGGTGTAAGCAGACTTTCCAAGCAAAGTTATGATTATTGTCAATTTTGCCCTTATTAGTTATTTTAGTAAGACAAAACCCATAAATTTTTTTATTTTTTCCATTATATGTCAATAAAATTATGTGCGTAGTCAACTATTTAATTATTTTAAAAATTATTCATGTTAATGATTATTTAATTAATTTTTAAATTTGTTATCTAAAAACAAATTCAAAGATTAATTAAAAAATAATATATTTTTTTAAAATTTTAATATCAAATTAATTTGTTATCTAATGGAAAGTAATTTTTAATTAAAAAACTAATTTTTAACAAAATTTAATTTTTTTGTGATTATTTTATTAATTTTTTATTATGGAAAGAAAAATCTTTTTAATAAAAAAAGGAGAACTTTATTTGGGTAATTTGGTAATTTAACAAATGTCACAAGATTGCATCCCACGATGTAATCTCTTTCACACCCCCTTCCCTATGAATTACTTTCACTGGTCAAAGAGAAAATGATTACATTTTGACCATTACTTTACATACTTAGTTTATAAACCAAACGGATGAAAATGATTCACACATGTTACTTTTCCTGTAAAGTAACAACTTTCCCTCATACCAAACAGGCCCTAAGAATCTAATGAAAAGATACATAGAATATAAAAATAATAATAATAAATAAATAAAATACTGCAAAAGAACAAAACATAAAAGGTCCATTTATAGTGGACACGACAAATTAAGCATAACAAAAGATAGAGAAGTCTTACTTGTAGAGAGGATCTCCTCCGGCGACCAATATACAACTAAACAAATTTGAGTTTGGTGACATCAGTATTCAATGTTGGTCACTATTTCCCCGTGCTTTCAAAATATGGTTGTCCCTCATATCTATTCAATGAATAAATATATATTTTATTTGAAATTTTGTTTATTACTAAAGCTAGCCTAACCATTTGCTAATAGAGACTTATACAACAGTTCAAATTCTCTGTACTAACACCCACATACCTATACGCATGCCCAAAATGTAGCAAATATAATATAAGTTTCCGAGCAAGAAACTTGGGATGCATTCAATTCATGCGTTGGCAGTACACATCCCATCCAAATTCACAATAATTTTTTCTCAATTTCTCATAGTTTAACGGCTCAAATTACCAAAAAAAAAAAAAAAACATTACATGCATGTCGCAATTTGCATTTATTTTTCTCAAAATACGTAAAGTATATTGCTTATAATCAAACAAAAGTACTTTTCAGTTTTCATAATTTTTTATTTGAAAAAACTTTTCATAATTTCATTAGCACCGAAATTGGACTCCTCACTGTAATATGCTCATTTAATGAAACCCACATTAAAAAACCTTCTAAATAGAATCTGTTTTCAGTGCTACTGATACTTTTGGAGAATGTAACTGCAAATTGAACTTGTTCCTTCACATTAGAGAATGACAGTGTTTCTGGTTTAACAGTAACCCTAATGCCACTTGGCTCTTGGACTTGAACCCTGTAAGTTGACATTGAATCTCCCACATTAGTCACTGTTCGATTCAAAGTCATTGTGAAGTTATTTGACTGTGTAAGAAACACCATGAAAGAAGGATAGTTTAACTCAAAGCCAAAGATGGCATCAACTTCTGCACATTTTATAGAGCGTCGCACTACAGCAGTCACCTGTGTGTCTGTGTAGCCGAGACCGCAAAGGTATGGAATGTAGTTTGATGTCTTGATGTCATATATGAGCCCAGGGTTGTTTGCCTTGGATGGATTCACATGGCCGGCTCCAACAGTGAAAAAGTTCGCATTGTCTAGATCATAATCTGCAATGTAATACCCATCGTTGCTAAAAATATCAGCAGATGTCATGATGGCGGACTTGATAGCAGCCGGCGACCAATCTGGGTGCTCATTTTTCAATAATGCTGCAATGCCACTGATGTGTGGAGCAGCCATGGATGTGCCGGAAATCACTGTGAAGTTGGCTCCCGCGCTAGGAGTAGGTCCTGGTGAAAATGGCCAGGCGGCAAGGATGTTTACACCGGGGGCAATGATATCCGGCTTTATTATGTTTGGGTCTGCTTGGCTGGGGCCTCTGGAAGAGAAGTAGGCCACTGCAGGTGATGGAGTCACACCAAACAATGTGCCATTAAAGATGATGGTTGTCGTCGGCGTTGAGGTTGTATTGATATATGATTTTATGTTCTCGCCATCGACATAGCTCACGTGTGCTACGGGGAGCACATGAGTGTCGGCGAAGGTCGTGTACCCTTCAATTGGGACATTAGCAATGATCATGGCTACTCCTCCAGCGTTCTTGACATTCTTTCCTTTCTCTACTTCAGTGTTATCTCCTTCATCGCATAGCACGACCATTCCCTTGACATCAATGCCATGAAGAGAGTAACTGGTGCTGCAGGTTGAAGCATTAGATAAGGTGGAAACTGGGTAAACTAAAGACAGAGAAGAGGACTTGAAGCTTTCAGGCTGGTAGGCAGTCTGTCCTTTGAACACATGGTGGTCACCAAGCTTTACAGTAGTTCTTAGGTCTCTATCCATGGTGCTTGCACCCACAGTCATGACCCACGGTGCTTCATTTGACACCGTGCTATCGAATGGGCCATCATTCCCACCTGCTAAGCTAACAAAAACACCTTTCTCCATGGCACCGAACGCCCCTATTGCAGCACTATCTTCATAGAAATTATATGACTCTGCGGCTATAGAAACAGAGAGTATATCTACACCGTCGTCTACAGCTTGATCAAACCCAGCTAGTATATCAGAGCCAGCACAGAAATCATTGGCACACACCTTATAGATGGCAAGATGAGCGTGGGGTGCTATCCCGGCTGCTGTTCCATTTGCTAGTCCGTTGATGTTGGCGTTCTTGACGAACATGCCGGCTGCGGTGCTGGCCGTGTGCGTGCCATGGCCGTTTTTATCATAAGGCTCTCGTGCCGAAACTTCTATTGCCCGGGTGGCGTTTATTCCTTTCAGTAAGGTTCTCGCTCCGATGAGCTTGTTGTTGCAATTAGATGGCCTGAACTCACATACTCCTTTCCATTTGGTTGGCGGTGAACACATGCCTTGGTCACTGAACGAAGGGTGGTCTGGTGTGACTCCAGTGTCTAACACTCCAATGATGACTCCCTTGCCATAGTTGGAGCTGTCCCAGAATCCAGGAGAAGATTTATGGAGGCCAAGGAAACTGGGGCTGTGAGTGGTTGTCAAGTGGAACAAGCGATCAGGCATGACATGAATGAAACCGGACTTGTTCTTTATGGCTTCTAGCTCTTCTTTGGTTAGTCTAGCAGCAAAGCCACTAATGACGGTGTTGTATGAATAGATAAGCTGAGGTTGGCCATTGGAGGTGGTTGGCAAGAAGGACTTGTACCATTGCTCTCTGTCCTCTCTCGTGGAGGGTGGGGCAATGGTTGGGTCTGGTTGTACGTGAATTATGTACGTTACTCTGCCATTGTCCCCTGTATTTTGTGCCAGAGTGGAAGAGATGTAGATGGCAACGAGAAGGAATAGGAAGGCCGTATAGATGATGGTCATGTTAATGTTTAATTAATTTCTTCTGGTCTTTGTAGATTAATGGGGACTTCTTTAAATTTTAGATCTGATTTTCTGGGCGCTTTCAGAAACTCACAAAGAATAATAAATAGGGCAACATCAAGTCAGATTACAGGCATGTATCTATATTTATGACAAGAGTCTAGCTAGTTTCTTCTCCTCATGCATGCAAAACTGATATGGTTTATTCATTGGAAATTAATGGGCACAATGTGACATGTGAACTCCTTCCGCTTAATCAAATTTATGGTCCAAAATTAATTTACCAAGAGAAGTGGAGTAATGGGCGTATACCTAATTTACTCTCGTATTTAAATCTATCAAAAGAAACTGTAAATGCCGAGGCGTTTTTAAAATTGCCTTGTCATGCGTAGTCCCCGTTATAAATAAACCATTTCTATTTAGGTTTTGTTAAAAGTAGGGATGAGCAAAACTGGTTTTTCGATAAAAACTCGATCCATATCCAACCTGATTTAAACTGAATTATCCGAATTTAAGTTTTATCTATTCCATAAATTTATTTTATATAACAACATTACATAAAAAATATACATGAAAAACTTATAACTTATAAAAATTATTAAACTTATATCATTCTCCACACAACAAAAATCATAACAAAAATAATCTTAAGCATCAAAGGAAAAAAAAAAAAAATCTTCTGAAGCATTAAGCCTCTCATCAATAATGATTATTGGTTGGGAAGATATTTGAATAGAGGCTAGAGAGAAAAGGCAGGATGATGGTCGTTGGGGACTGGGAGGCGGAGATTTGGAATTTTTCTTGGTAGAATTTAAATTTATATATATATATATATATATATATATATATATATATATATATATATATATATATATATATAATCAAGATTGTCAGACCCGACCTGAGTATTGACTCGGCCAAGCTAAGGGGTCAAGGGTCAATGGGTTCGACCGGGTCAAACCGAGGTTGAATCGGGGTCACAAATAAAATATTTAAAAATATATTATAATAATTAATAATTATAAAAATATAATATAATCTCTATTTTTAATATTTAAAAACGAAATTAATTAAATTTAATATTTAAAATTTTAATTTTATATAAAATTTTATTTTTAAAATATAAAATATTAAAAAAGATGAAAATAACAATAAAAATAAAAAAAATCATAAAGGTCAAGAGACTCACACGTCTGTGAGTCCCGAGACTTCCTCTCTCTCTCTCTCCTTCAGTCCTTCATCTTTTTCCTCTCTTTCACTTTCATCCTCTTTCATCGGCTATGTTTCTCTCCTCATTATCTCTTTCCTTCTTCCTCCTATGAGTCTTCAATCGGCTCTCTTTTCCTTTTATCCTCCTCCAACTGGCACCTCTCTCTCTCTCTCTCTCTCTCTCTCCCCCTTCATTTCCGAGTTATTGGTCCGAGTTAAATAAGCCAAGTCTCCTAGTTTTTAGCCGAGTCATCCGATTCTAATTAGCAGGGTTATTAGTAGTCCGAGCCCAGGAGTATGACCGATTGGCCTCATGGCCGATTCCCGATTTTTCTGGTCAGACCGGCCGGGCAGTTTTGGGTAGCTAGGTATAGCAATGGGACAGGGAGGGGGCGGGGCACGTTTCTACCATCCCCTCCCCTAGTGGCAATGGGGCAGGGAGGGGCAAGCCTCTACCATCCTCGCCCTGCCCCGCCCCGTCCTCCTTTTTTTTTTCCCATAAACCACCCACCCCGCACCGTCCTACCCCGCTCAAAGTTATAAATAAGTAACTAAATTCCTAAAAACATTTTTTAAATAGATTTTTTTTTTATAAAACATATACTAAATTTATTGAAATTAACAAAAAAAAAAATTCATTTTTCCCTACACTATATAATATTTATATTAAGTTAAATTAATTACGGGCGGGGAATGAAAAAACCAAACCTGCGCCGCCCCACCCAAAGCCGGGTCGGTTCGGGGCAGATCGGGTCGGTAATCTCGGATCGATTCGGTTTTTGCCATCCATATATATATATAAATGAAATTCACCAACATGTTATGACACAACATCATTATACTTATAGGAGCATAGTATATTACATAAAAGAAAAATAATAAATAATAAATAAAAAATAAAAAGAAAAAAAAAAGAAAAAGAAAATAGATAAAAATGAACTAGTCCAGTTGAATTTGGCATTCACACCAGGGTAAATATCTGCATTGGTCACCACACTATGCCAAAATATCAAAATGGATACCACACTTCAATTCATTTCTTTTTGGATACCATAGTTTGATTTAATTCCAACGGAAGGGTACCCTGTCATTTCCGATGAGGAATTGATGACGTGGCTGCCAAAATGGCCACGTGGATCAAGTTTTGACAGCTCATTTGCTTATTTGGAGATGCCAGCAAGGATTAAACCAGTTCTCCAAGCCTAGTCAACCTCTTTTTATCCACCTCACCGGTTTAATCCTTGCTGAAGAACGGGTTTAATCCTTGTCGGCATCTCCAAATAAGCAAATGAGCTGTCAAAATTTAATCCACGTGGCCATTCCGGCAGCCATGTCATTAATTCCTCATCGAAAATGACAGGGTACCCTCCCGTTGGAATGAAATCAAACTATGGTATCCAAAAAGAAATGAATTAAAGCATGGTATCCATTTTGATATTTGGCCATAGTGTGGTGACCAATGGAGATATTTACCCTTCACACCATGTAAAAATACCACAGTTTTGGTTTCATTCATTATGTTATGAACATTTATTAAAGTGGATGCCTATTAATGTATATCTCCTTATCTCCCTAAACTTCCAAGCCTCTTCATCTTATAAACTCCTAAAACTCCTTTCACTTTTTGTCTTCTTATGTCTCTTCATCTTCTCATATTTATAAAGAAGTTTAATAGATATGACTTTTCATATTCCTCTCAGTTTATAAATAGAGGCTTTGTAATCTTTTATAAGTGAGAAATGAGATACATGTGATAAATAAAGGAAATGAATAAGAAGCTAGGTACTTCTCTTCTCTCCACTTTGGTATGGTTTTTATTTGCTTTCTTAATTTTATAACACATTAATTTTTTTAAATTGTCTCAATTTATCCCTAATATTTTACTTTTTAATAAAGAAAAAAAAATCCACAGTCACTTGTGTTGTTTCTGTTAGGTGATTGAGGAATCAAAAGTTCTTTTTCTCCATTGGCTTTTGTCTCCAAAATATGGGTTCATTACTGTAACATTTTAACCTTGCTGATCATCACCTAACTTCTTTGAATGGGGTGTGGATGTTTGGAGTGTAATAGTCAGACCTTAACCAGGCATTGCCAGGCAGAAAGAAGCCTATTGGAGGTAGAGGTCATGTGTTACCTGGCTTAAGGAAAGAGATGCTAATACTAGGTTTTTCATAGCATTACGATCGGTTGTCGCAACAAGAATTGGATTAATCATGTTTCATACTAGGAAGTGAATCACACTGAAAGCGCGGAGATTAGCAAGGCTTTCACCATTTTGTTTCGTTCTCAATTTACTTCAACTCTCCCATACCATTTCATCTTTGACTGGGCTAGACTTTTTTCTATTAAGTCGGTAGTTGACTTGTCAACTCTAGATGTGGATAAAGCCCCCGATCCTGATGGTTTCCATTGGTCATTTTTTTTAAAAAATATATTAGGAGATTATTGTGAATGATGTGATTAACCTCTGCAACGATTTTTACACTCACTCTATTAATTTTGAAAAGATCAACTAGGAGAATATTGTTGGTGAAAATATCAAAATGGTACCTCTATTTTTCATTTTCCTCCCTTTTAGACCCTATAATATAAAATTCACTCTTTTGGTCATCATATTTGCACATGTCTATCTTTTGGTCCCTCCAGTTGACGAAGTATGGAGGAAATTAAGATCCATTCTAAGCTGAGAATTTCATTGAGATTCCTCGTTAGAGGGTCTAGTTTCACTATTAATGTAATCAAGGGAGTTTAGTTCTAAAAGAAGGGAATTTTTATGTGTCCTACTGGATCCAAAGGAATCTGATGCCCACTTAGGGAGCTTAGCTTTCAAATTATTTAGGCGTTTTGAGAGTATGAAAGCACCACATCCCTCAAGGTTAATCTCATACCACCAATCTTGAATAAGGAAGCTTAAACTCTCATTAGACTAGCAAGACTTCTCAAAATGGAAGGTCTTTGATCTCAGGGGTTGTGATTCAAACTCAAGGCATATTAGAGCACGATCCGACCCAAATCTAGGTAAGGAATATTGGCAGGTCCTTGGAAAGACAATGTACTAATTTTGTGATAGAAGAAAACGATTTAGTCACACCATGATCGGGTCCGCCTGCCCATTTGTCCATGTGAACTCTCTACCATGAAGTGGGGGGTCCACAAGGTTGAGATCCTCCAAAAAGTTTTGAGCATCATACTATATGATGCTCAAAACTTTTTGGAGGATCTCAACCTATATATATATATATTACATGGGTTAAAAGTAAAAATGCAATTCCCTCATCCAATTAGGTTAAAATATATATATATTTTCTTTTAATTCCTCTCTTCTAGTCATCATTGCCCAGCGACTTATGAGATGAAGAAGGAAAATTATCACTCATTTAGAGGGAAAAAAAAACAATAAAAAAACTTCAATCTAAAAACAAACCCTAAAACACACTGCATCAAATGCACAACCAGAAAATGACAAATGCGCTTAGCTAAATATTGACAAATCAATTTTACCAAATGGCTAATTGTCTGATTGACCTTTTACACAGATATCACAGGGAAACTTAACATTCTCAAATGGAATTGTAGGGGAACCACAGGCAAAGACAAGATTAACCGAGTTCGAAGGATTATCAAGGAAAACCATATTGACATTCTTGCTTTGGTTAAGACCAGGGATAATGGAGATCGAGTAGGTATTTGGGCATGTGAACCCTAGTATCAATTCTTTGTATTGATTTATTTTATGATTTCTATTAAATCAGAGTCTATTTGAGTTTTAATCTTGTTTTATCATTGCTTACATGTCTTATTGATTCATGTGATTGATTGATTATTGCATGATTTTTTGTAATGGTGAGATAAAGGTCTCCATTAGGGTTAGAACTCCAAGATTAAAGAAGGTTGGGAGGGTGAGTCATGAGATAGTGGAGTGTCCCCTGAGTAAGTCCCCTAAGTTTGGGGTTCCTTTGCTCTTGTTATCAAAAAAGAATGTGACATTGAAATCCCCATTAATCATCCAATGAGAGGATCTCAAATTTCTTATAAAGCGTAATTCATTCTAGAAATCTGACTTGAGAGATCTAGCATTCGATCCATATACCGTTGAGCATAACCAGACCTACTTGTCAACTCTACTGGCGAACTCTAAAATGAGAAAGAAAGACCTAGCTAGAAAGAATTAGGGATCCAATGACTTGGTCCTTATCCCAAGCCATAACTAAACCCTCAGCTATACTAGTGGCAGGAATGAATTTAAAGATATCAAAATATCAACCACCGATCAATTTCCACACGGAAGAATGAATGTCCTGAAGTTTGGTCTCTTGAAGACAAATAATGTCTGCTTTAGAAGAAAGAAGGAAATCTCTGACTAAGTGACGTTTGGAGGGCCTCCCCAAACTTCTAACGTTCTAAAATAACACTTTCATTTAGAAATACTTGGGGTCTGATTAGTAGACAAGGCAGAAGATCCTGCTACATGAGAAAAGCTAGTAGCTCTCTCAATTTTTAAATTCCTTAACATTTTCAAGCATTTACATTTGTGGTTAGGAGAACCCATGAATTTAACACCACAAACATTACTATAGTTAAGCAATTGAACAGACTAGGAATTAAGAATGGAATAATTTAAGAAGGTGTACCTTCTCTAGAGTCTTTTGGAATTTTTTTTCTTGGCAGATCTTAAACATTTAAACTCACAAATAAACTATATTTAAATTTTTATAGATAATTCAATCATATAAAAAAAAAAACGAAAGTCACATGCATGCATGTTGTGGCACAACATGCATGATTATTTTGCTCCAAACATAGTAAATATTACATAATCGTTGAGAAACTTTCTATTACGTACTACACAACAGCTATGATGATCGGACTCCTCACTGTTGTTTTGCCATCCGATGAAACCCATGTCAAAGAACCTTGTGAATAGGTTGCCATCCTAGTGCCCTGGGCGTTATTAGAGAACGTAACCGAGAATTGGGTTTGTTCGTTCTCACCGGAGAAAGTGATTGTTTCTGGAGTCACAGTAACTGCCGCACCGCTTGGCTCTACGACTTTCACAGTGTATGTTGACTTTGCATCTCCAACGTTTGTGACGGTTCGGTTTACTGTCACTGAATAGCTATTGGATGTTTTCAAAAACACCATGAATGAAGGATAGTTTAACTCAGAGCCTGAAATTGGAGTGACATCGGCACATTTAATGGAATGCCGAGCAACAACAGCAACCTGTGCATCTGTGTATCCGAGGCCACATAAGTATGGGATGTAGCTTGCCGGGTCAATATCATATATGAAACCTGGGACGTTGGCCTTGGTTGGATTCACATGACCTGCTCCGATGGCAAAATAGTCTGCTGACTCTAGTGTATAATCTGCAATTGGATGGCCGTCGTTGCCAATGATATTAGCGGATGTCATCATGGCGGACATGATAGCAGCTGGTGACCAGTCCGGGTGCGCACTTTTTAACAATGCAGCAATGCCGCTGATGTGCGGAGCGGCCATGGATGTGCCAGAGTCCGTGTTGAAGTTGGGTCCAATACTAGGAGTAATTGGTCCTGGTGAAAAAGGCCATGCAGCAAGGATGTTTACACCTGGAGCAATGATGTCCGGTTTTAGTATGTTAGGATCAGCTATGTTCGGCCCTCGGGAGGAGAAGCAGGCAACCGCCGGCGAAGGAGACACACCAAATAGTGTGCCATCGAACATGATGGTTGCTGTGGGTGTTGCGGAAGAATTGATATATGATTTGACGGTCTCACCGTCGGCGTAGCTCAAATGGGCTACAGGAAGGACATGAGGGACGGCTATCGTTGTGTACCCTTCACTTATTAAATTGGCGATGATCATGGCGGCTCCTCCAGCGCTCTTGACTATCTTTCCTTTGTCGACCCATTCCACATCTCCATCGTCACAAAGAACCACCATTCCCCGAACATCGATTCCATCAAGCGAGCCATTCTTGCACGTTGAAGCGGCGGATGAGATGGAGCCTGGGTATACTAAAGCCAGAGGGGTGGGTTTGTAGTTCGCAGGCTGGTAAGCAGATTGCCCTTTGATCACATCTCCATTGCCGAGCTTTACACTGGACCTCAGGTCTCTGTCCAAGGTGCTTGCGCCCACTGTCATGGCCCATGGTGCCTCGTTTGATAACGTGCTGTGGGACGGGCCCTCATTTCCCCCGGAAAAGCTTACAAACACACCACTTTCCATGGCACCAAATGACCCGATCGCAAGAATATTCTCTTTGAAAGGTGTCGATCCCTTTGAACCAAGGGAGACAGAGATTATGTCTACACCATCGGCTACAGCACTATCAAACCCAGCCAGCACATCAGAGTTTGTGCATCCATTTGTGTCACAAACCTTATAGATGGCTAGGTGAGCATAAGGCGCCATCCCAGCAGCTGTTCCATTAGCTAACCCGTTGATGTTGGCGTTCTCCACGAACATGCCAGCTGCTGTGCTGGCAGTGTGCGTTCCATGGCCTTCATAATCGTAAGGCTCTTGCGCCCCAACGGTTGGTTGGGTCACATCCATTCCTCTCAGAAAAGTCCTCGCGCCGATGAGCTTGTTGTTACAAGTATTAGACGAGCTGAACTGGCACACAC
This sequence comes from Dioscorea alata, assembly GCA_020875875.1. Lineage (NCBI taxonomy): Eukaryota > Viridiplantae > Streptophyta > Magnoliopsida > Dioscoreales > Dioscoreaceae > Dioscorea > Dioscorea alata. The sequence goes on along the minus strand of CM037014.1, from coordinate 22,209,418 downwards.
CCTTCCATTTGGTTGGTGGCGATAGCATGCCTTCATCACGGAACGAAGGATGGTCGGGTGTGACTCCAGTGTCCAGCACTCCAATGATAACGCCTCTGCCAAACTTGGAGCTCTCCCAGAAACCTGGAGAAGATGTCTGTAGCCCCAGGAAACTGGGGCTATGAGTGGTCTCCAATTGAAGCAATTCATCAGGGATGGCATGAATGAAACCATCCTTCTTCTTCATATCTTCCAGCTCTTCATTTGTCAGTCTGGCAGCAAAGCCGCCAAAAACATTGTTGTATGAATAAATAAGCCGAGGTTTGCCTGCGCTTGCCGTGGTTATGTCTGGCAGGAACGACTTGTGCCATTGCTCGCGCTCCTTACTGGAAGAGAAAGAGCCCATGTTTGCCTCTCTTTGCACGTGAACGATGTACGTCTCTCGGCCATCGTTGCCAGGGTTTTGAGGAGAAGCTACTGTGGAAGAGATGACGATATACACGTAGGTAGAAAAGAATATGAAGAGGTTGATGGACATGTTACTGGAGTTGCTCATTTTCATTATTCAAAGTACAGCTGTAAGAAATTTGCTTGAGTAGGTGTTGGATATATAATAGAAGCTATTTGTGGGAATTTGCATGAGCACAAGACTTGATAAGAAAGATGCATGGGTTGTGTATAATGGATAATGTTAATATGTGGCGGATATTTTATCTCTATTTATCTTTTCTTTTTTTTTCTTATTCATTAAATATGAACTATCAGTCTTCCTAATAATAATAATAATAGCCTACCAATTATTTTAGTAGGTTTAATATCATTGTCAAAAAAACAAAAAATCTTCTCATGCTGTGGAAGATACAAAAAATAATGTTTCATGCATTCTCATGCCATGAAAGATACAAAATAGATAGATATAAGAGACTGGCAATATTTCATTCTCATGTTAATTTAAGCGATAAAAAATGGTAACAACAAGAAACTATAAAAAACCACATTCAAAATTGATTTAACTTAAATACAGTAACTCAAAAATCTTTTAATTAAAAACAAAACAATAAATTTCACAATCTACAATTTAATTATACAAAAGCAAATTTCTTCCAAATTAAACTTTGAACTAGTAATGCATAGCTTAGAATTAAGCATTGAATTTGGTATACAAACCATATAAAAATATTGATGCTTTTGTTTCTTTCATTAACTTTTTTTAAATTGTTTTAGTATATCCCGAATTTTACTTTTTAATTTTAAAAAAAACCCAACTTCTAAAGTTTTGGCTATATATTCCTCCATTCTAATCAACAATATGTTTTTTTTTTTAATTTACTAATATACATTTTTTTAGAAGGACATATAAATTTGATGGTACAATGGCGCAAGAAAGCAATAAGTTTGATAAAATTTGTCTTCATACTTTAATAATTTAAGGAGCATCATGAAATATTTTAAATTAAATCATGATTTAACTTTTGAACCACCAAAACCAAATGAATTTTGACTCAAATACAATGACTCCAAGTCAAGTCTAGTGTAACTGAAAGCGAAACATAATATGTTGCAATCACTAATTTTATTATGTAACCAAATTTTGAATTTGTCTAGTTCTTTCACACACCTTTGTTAGACGGCAATTGTCGCTTTTGTTAAAAAAAAAAATTGTCCTGTTTTAATGCATAACCTGTCATGATGTAGATTTGGGTACTTTCATCAAAAAAAAATTTCTAATTGCTTTTGGTTTATAACTGATTTTTTTTTTTAATTTTCAATTAAAAAATGGAACTTCTAAAGTTCTAGCCATATATTTTCCATTCTTATATAAACTTTTTTCTTTTGAATTTGTGTGTGTGTATATATATATATATATTCAGAAGAGTTGGATACATTAAATTCGATAGTGCCATTTTTATGCCATTGCTAATATATTAAGTACTCAATTTTTTTTGCTTATTAATTAGCATGTCAAACAATTCTTAATATTTGATTGCAATTTTTAATACTTAGTATTCCAAATATATGCAATAATCCTGTTTTTTTTTTTTGCTCGTTAGTGCTGAAATCATTCAGCATGTAAAACACCATCAATGTAACCGGGACCATGGTCGGTAGCTAATTAAGCTACCATTTGATGCAAGTACCATCATCAAGATAATGATAGTGGACCATTCAACTTAACTTATAATTCTGTTCGCTGACAAGTTGAGATGATACAGACATTAGGTCATCTTTGATAGTGTGGTTTTATTGAGGTATGATTAGTCTAATAAATGATCTATTTGTTTGTATTAATTAATTATGGTCAAGTTGTAGCTGTGTCCATTTAGTTGAGTGTGAATTTGGCTCAAATGGGCGGTGACATGACAGTGAGATTGATGTGTGAGGCAGATGGGGAAATGGATAATTTCAACGAAAACCTCTATGTTTTTTTAAGACATGGACAATCAAAAGATTCAAAACTGTTATTAAATTAAATTTATGATTAAATGCTAAAGTTAATTTTTAAAAAATAAATAAATAAACCACTAAATTTATTTTAAAAAAATATGCTAAAATTAACTTTGATACGATATTGAAGATATATATTTTTATGTTGATATTAAATGTATACATCATTCACATGAAGGATACTCTTTTATATTGATATTAAATAAATACATTATTCTCACCTCTAGATTTTACAAAAATGTGCATTTACATTAACGTATCATCGTCCTTGGTGGCCTAATTAAGAATTCTTATCTAAATAAGTTCACTTTTTTGCTTGTATAGCATTTGTTTACATCGATTAATGATGTGATGGAATAAAGTAGAACTTTGAGCGGTTTAGTTCATAGTAATATGAAAATATTATCAGAAATTAATCTAAAAATATTACCTTACTTGGTACGATAGCACCGGTGATATTATGGTAACTGCAATCACATGACATTTTTATTTTTCAAAAGAAAAAAAAAATTGTTTTTAGCTTTTCATGTAAAATCAACACTGATCATAACAATATTTCTAAAAAATTAAAAATAATAAAATCTTATAAGAAATTATCCACGACATTTCTTATCCCTAGGTAAATTACCCACAGATCAATCATGGTCATGGGTACAAAATTTATATCTCTAGCTAATTAATTCTTAGGATTTGATACAACAACATGAATTACTCACGGATTAATCACTTAGGTAAATGTCCCCACGAAACATCCTAGATAAGTCTTAGATAAATATATTTTTAATAATATAAAATCTCTGGATAATTCCTGGGTAAATATCCTATTAATAATATGAAATCCCTAGGTAATGCTTATGTGAATTATATGAATTCCTTGGGTAATTCCCATATAATTCTAATATTAAAATTAAAAAATTCCTGCGTAGTCGATAAGTAATTAATTGAACCTACATCCATTAAATCACAAATTCAAATATAATTTAAAAATATCAATCTCTAATATTTTTATAAATTATACTATAAATAAAAATAGCTATGCATAGGTATTTAGGATATCAATAATACTTTTATATAAGTATGTAAGACACCAACAACAATTAACAATACAAAAATATCCAAAGTTAGACAAGCAAAATAAAGTAGCAATTAAAGCACAAATATTTAACTAAGTCCAGGATCTTCACCACCATCTCCATCCCATCTCCATCTCTTGGGCCTTCATGCTTATCTGTTGACTGTTACTTGCATTTTGTGTTTCATATGGATAAGGCATATTGATGTGATTGCACAACATTTCTATTGTTCTTTTTAAATCAACAATCAAATTATCTTGAGCATCTAGTCTCTTGTACACGTGCCAATTTATTTTGAAGCTCCTTTGTATTTTGTGACTCAAAAGAGCTTGCACTTGACTTGCTTGCATTTGTATTACCATCACAATAGTAAGAAGATGCTTGAGATCTAAAACCATACACCCTTCTCTTTTTCGTCTTTTATTATATATGAAATATATAAGGATAAAATAGTATTCATATTTTATTATGTCCGTGGACATAATAAATGTAATGAAATAATCTCACTTAAACATATTAACTAGCTATTTTGAATATTTTGAAAATAATATATGTAAAAATAATATTAAATAGTGTTTTCAATTATATGAAATAATATTAAATAATATTATTGTCACAATTCAAAGGTGTCTCACATAAAACTTCCTCATAAACCAAACAAGAGAAAGGGAGGGAACTCATCATTTAATTAATATTACTTTATATATTTTAGTAAAATGTGATTTTTCACAAACTTTCCATGACCAGTACTTGTGTTCTTTGTCATGGGACCAAGGAATCGAGCGCCCACCTCTTTTTAGACTGCGATTTCATCTCCAAAATATGGGTTCATTACTACCGCATTTTCAACTCCCACACCATCTAACTCTTTCTGTCACATGGTTTGGAGAATCGAGAGATCACCTTTTTCTTGACTAAATTTTTGTCTCTAAAATATGGGTCAATCTTTTGGCAAAAAGACAACAGATTTTCTTATCGGCTCCATATTTTGGCAAATTTGATTAGAGAGAAACGATCATGTTATTAAATGCACAACTAGCCCTTTTACTTTGATTATTTGTATCATTGATAACATGATGATTTCCTAGATTTATGCAACACTTAATAGCAAACGAATATTCTGAAGAATTTGATCACAATAATCAAACGAAGCCTCGATTTCATAGTCTCACATCCAGGACCTTGCTGACCACCCATCAAACATTGATGTTAGTTAAGGCCTACTTGATCATAACTTTGGTTGGTGTGGCAATCCAAGCTTGTCATGCTTTGCTTGTTAGGCCTCTTTGCTCTTCCCGATGAGTCCATATTATATACATGATCTACATATATTTTGCATGTAGTTTATTTGTCTTTTTGCATTATTTTTTATATTTTAGTGATACTCTAGGTATTTTGTGTATTAATGGGCAGGAAAACAAGTCTTGGGATAAAAGAATTAGAATATGTACTAATTGGAGCTAAATATGGAAGGAAAGAACAATCTAGAGAGAAGCACGCCCATGCTTAGGACGTACTTAAGCCATGCAGATCACAAGAGCTAAGAATTTAGAGTTCATTGAGCCAACATGACCTCTTTGCTCCTCACATGGTTGTGCTTTGGGAAGCATATATAGCTATGCTTCAACAAGTGCAAATCTTTGGAGATGGATCTTTCATACAATTCAAACTCCAAATTTTGCCAATAAAGTGCATGGCCGTGCACAGGTGAAACTTGTATATTTAAGCAGAAAAGTAAGACTATTGAGGGGAATCTTGTGGGAAGACTAGAGGAGAAATTAAGCTAGGGGTTTCAATGGAGAGCCAAAGGCCATCAATTAAGGGGAGATTGAAACTTCTTTTAGGTCGGGAGGCGAGCGTTTGATGAATCGGTCTTCTCCATTGGATTCCATTGCAACCATTGAGAAGAGCTTAAGGGTGTTTTTATTATGATTTCTTTCTCGTTTTTATTCTTGGATTGTATCTTTTTATTACTGAACATGAAAGGTTGAACCGTCATTTAGTGCCTCAGGTTATGAATCTCAAGACTTATTGTATTTTATTTCGTTATTTTTATATATTGGCTAATAGTATTTTTGTGAATTTTCTATATTGCTTCAGGCTTGCAATTTATAGCGAAAGCCATCATTGCATATTTGATTGGTATGATGATGATTGGAAAATCCATCATTTAGGTCACATAGAAGATAGGGGGTTGAATGTATGCCTAGAGATATGGTGTATGATGTCGAGCTCCTTGAAGGTTGAGTGCACTCTTAGAGATAGAGTGTATAGTGTCGAACTCTCCAGGTTGTAATTATAAGGTAGGTATTGTTATCGTATAGGATTAGGGTTGATTGCCTGGACTAAAGGATCAACTACTCTAGGAATCTCCATGATCCGAGAGTGCTCTACAATTGCCAATATAAGAAATGTATACAAGTGGCTTGAGAGGAGTGAGCCTAGGGCACTGCTTAATTCCCTGATTTTATCCCCATTTGTTATATTCTTCCACCTTAGTTCTTGATTCATCCATCTAGTTTTAGCAACTTCATTCTCTTTTAATAGATTAGATAATAGAGAGTGAAGAATTACTAGTAGAGTTGATCCCTATGGATTCGACAACCCGACTTTCGGACATATTATATTACTTTCTACGATCAGTGCACTTACAAAGTATACGCATGGGGTGTATCCCTTCCCTATTGGCCTTTTGAATTCATTAGTTCCCCTTGTTAGACTATGTGAATTGTAGTTCTTTTTCCTTTTCATATTACTTTGGTGTTGTATTTGTATTTCCTTGCTCCGTACCCTTTATTATTATTATTATTATTATTATTATTATTATTATTATTTTAATGATGGTAGTTTATTCATTTTTTAAAAAAATAAAGAAAACTAATTTTAAAACTTTACTTTCACAAAATTTTACTTTATAAAATATTGACGACAACAATTGGCTAGCCCAGTTGTAGTCACACATGCAGTGGGTGGGCAAAGGTACAAGGTCAAAATCTTATGCCAAAGTATTGTTTCAGTATATTGTAGCGGTGCTATGGAAGCAATGGTTACAATACTGTAGCAGTACTGTTCACAAGATGTTCTGAGCCAAATTACTATTTATGATACTATTTCAAATAGGATCAGTGTGTCCCCTATGAGAGGTATTATATCGTTCCCCTTTAGGGTTGCATGGTAAGGAGAATTTTATTATATTGGCTTAGTTTGTGAAAAATCTTTCGGGCATGCGGCAGGATTTTCATCACCCCATATGACGTCTAATCAAATTAATAAATTTTTAGGTGGTAAATAAACAACTGTAACTATTGCACCATCATACTTATATATCTTTTAATAACCCTTTATTGGGGTAGGGCTTGTTGCATGTATCAAATAATAATAATAATAATAATAATAATAATAATAATAATAATAATAATAATAATAATCTGTTATTTCTTTTTCCCATTCTCGGCTCAAGTTTTTAATTATAATTTTCTATAAATGGTTTACTTTTGAATAATTGTTTATTTATTAGGCTTTTAAACTCACAAATAAAGTATATTAAATTTTAGGTATAATACTCGAATTGGTCTCTCTACTTTTCTCTCTCTTCCCTTTTAGTCTCTATACTCAGAAATACTTCCGACTAATCCCTCTACTTTTGAAAATGTGCTCACTTAGGGATAAATACTCCCAATTAGTCCATCTACTTTTTAAAATAGGACTAAGTGGAGGAACTAAGTGGGCCAATTTTTAAAAGTACAAGGATTAGTTGGGAGTATTTCTCCCTAAGTGGGCACATTTTCAAAAGTAGAGGGACTAGTCAGGAGCATTTCTGAGTAGAGGGACCAAAAAAAAAGAGAGAAAAAAGTAGAGGGACTAATTAGGGTATTATACCTAAATTTTATAGGTAATTTAAATATATATATATAAAAACGAAATTCACCTGCATGTTGTGACATAAACTAGGTAGTCATAACCAGACCAAACCATCGAACTGGGCAAGGGTTAGGTTCAAGGGTTGAGAGGTTCAACCATGGTTGAACCAGAATTTATAAAATAAAAAATATAATATATTAAAGAATAAATTAATTTTTAAACCAAATGCATGCAATATATTAAATAAAGCAAGTCTGATCTCATATTTAAAATCGAAGTCTTATGAGTTATAAACTAAATTAATAAATTCATAAATACTAGATTAAATAAACCTCACAAAAAAAAGTATAAAATATTAAACTTTAGGTTTTCACTACCTAAGTTTTACACTTTTAATATTTTATACAAAACGGGCCTGACTCGCCCATATACATCACTTCAAACTTTTAAAATTAGGTTGAGACCGGTTCATCGTGTTCACGGTTAAACTGCCCAGTTCACAATGATGAGCATCGGTTTTTGGCTTGCTCGGTTTTTAAGGTGATACCAGACAGTTTATACTCCCCCGCGAGTCTGGTTCAACATGGTTCTGACTACCTAGGACATAACATGATTATTTTTATCGGAGCATTATATATATATATATATATATATATATATATATATATATATATATATATATATATATATATATATATATATATTACATATTTATTTTGACAAACTTTTATAATTACACAACAACTATCATGCATGATCAGACTCTTCACGGTGGTATTCCCATTAAATGAAACCTATGCCAAAGAACCTTGAGAATAGGTTGCCGTCCTAGTACCCCGACACTATTAGAAAATGTAACTGAGCATTGGGTTTGTTCGTTCTCACCGAAAAAAGTGATTATTTATGGATTCACTATCATGACCATCAACTCAAAAAGTAAAAAAAATTTAGTAGCAATAATATAACTAAAAAAAAAAAACAACTTTTCTATTTTCCACTTTATCCAATTCAATCTCTATGACCATATAAAAAATATCCACCAATCTTTATATTCTGTATAGACATCCCATCCGAGAGAATTTACTAATAAAATCATATTTCATAAAATACAACCGTATAAATTCTAAAATTTTTCAGATATCTAGAAATATCATTTGGGTACAAGTATAGTAATATGGCTATAACTCATCCATTACAGAGGCAAAAATTATGGAATTTCTCAGATCCATAGATCATGCTGACTTCTACAACTTTACTATATAATTCTATATCTAGTTCAGACTCTAAAGTCATGAAAAAAATAAAAATGCTTCAAGGTCTGCATAGAAGTCTTATCCGAGGCCACTGAATTTAAGGGCTATAACTTGCAGTATACGCATCCAAAAAAAATTTGAAATTTTGCAGTAAGCTAGCTAAGATTATGCTATACAAATTATGTATTTTGATCTCCTCTAAATTCGGTCTCCCAAAATTAAAGAGGAATCTCTACTATACTTACAGGAAATTTTTGAATCTTATCCTCAAAGAAAACAATTCAACATTCTCACCAAACTCTAACCCTAACTAGAATCACGTCACAACAATCATAAGAAGGAGAATAAACAAAATAAATCAGAACCTTACTTTTGAAACAAATCCTTGACGATGAGACCTGAGAAAGAGATGAGGCTAGGTCTCTCTCTTTTTTTTTCTCCTAAACGGCGATCTAAAACTGAAGGAGGTGAAGAGACGACCAGGTTTTCGAAATTAAAAACAAAATCAACGGCTAGGATTAAAAGTAGCAACAATGGCTTGGATTTAATTAAAGGGTGAGGCTCACACAATACGTCTGAAAGTATTAAGTTTACCATCATAATGAGAAAGAAGAAACAAAGAAAGTCTTAAACTTATTTGCATTGGCAAACAACTCTGCATGCATTTGTAATCTTCTCCTTTTTCTCGATCCAATCGGCCATAAAGATCTAGCTATACTCTTTGTTGAAGTGATTTGATCCACTTTCTATTGTGTCTGTCGGGTTAATTACTAGAAAATAAAAGTAATTTACATATATCCTGGCACTCCATAGGAAACAAGTGATACATTTTTCTCTCATGTATTCCTCCTCCTATCTATTAATAATGAGAATATGTCATTGTCTTCTCCATTCCCTTGGTTCACTCAATGAACCGTTCTATTTAGTATATGTATAAGTAATTGATTGAGGTTTATCTAAACATTAAATAACTAGCCATGGCTAAACCTGGAGTTGTCGCACTGGAAGTCAATAACATCCGTCAACATTTGTGGTCATATTTTTAATCTTGTATGGAACATTAATATGGAACACTCTAAACCAAATCATGATTTAATTCTTGAACCAGTGGGAAAGAAGCTAATGAATCATGCATCCTTTTCTTGTTTAGATTAAGGAATGAAGTTGCATAATTTCCCACTGTTTTTGTCCATTGTATAACTCTTCAAATAGCCAAGAAGCTACCCACTTGATTCTCCGAAATTTCATCGCTTAAATTGACATGACTTTTGCTCCTAACTGAGTTTTCAAAGGTGATCACAACCATACATACCAAAGCTAGTAAGCTACACAATCCACTGAATAGAGAAATAGAAGAAGAAGAAGAAGAAGAAGAAGAAGAAGAAGAAGAAGAAGGAGATCAAGATCCTCTGCAAATTTAAAATGCAATAATGGCTTGGACTCATGGGAAGAAAATTAACCGTTGGATTACGCATCAACGGTTAATACTTCACCAAGAACATAAGTCCCAATTCCCATACTCACAAGCTAGCAAATAGCCGGCCCACAAGCATTTGCATTCTGTAGAATGCGCTAGCATCAGGAACCCAATCCATCAACATCAATCAGTACTGATCTCGGTGCACTGTTTATAATTGCTTTGTGATGCGTGCTATAGGCTCACCCATCGTGATTGGGACTCGCTATAAATATAACCTCGCGTTTAGGGTTTTGTCTCACGCCCACATGGCGATAGTTCTTTGGTTCGCTCTGGCTGCTGCTGTTTCTTCATCTTCTTCTCCTTTGCCTTGGCGAAGCTCCTCACCTTTATCTCTTCTATGCTCGCTGTAGCGATGCGAAGCTTGCTTTGCTGGTTTTGATTTGTGGTAACAATTAAGCTTGCCTACCTTGTCTTTTGGACAATGACAATGAATTCTTATGAAAAAAATGCATTTGATTAGAGCTCATTGATGATTGTGTTGAGATTGGCTTCAAGTCCATCTTGGCAAAGCAGATTAGCCTTTAAGGTGTAGTCTAGCTTTGAATGCTAATGGACTGATATAAATCTCCCCCTTTTCGGTTCTGTGCTTCGTATTGTACAGTGAAGTTGCAGATCAGTAGAGGTGGAACATGAAAATAATGTGCACTTGTTTTTTTTTTTTTTTGTGGATTTTTGAGTTAAATTTCATCGGTTTCATTCCAGTAGATTATAGTAGTTGATGATCAATAGGATTTTATCTTTGCGATACACTAACTTAGAAATTCCAATTCAAGTGTAAAAGTTTTTTATATTCTTCATTAAAGACGTATTTTTGTAGAACTCATTGGTGTAATTTTGCAGAAGATGTTGATTCATCTGCTGGTGGCGTATTCTTTCATTTTTTGCATATAGTTGGCACAGGATTTTGGAGCTTTTGGAATGGTTTCATAAGCAACTACTGGTAACCTATGCTGCTGGATCTTTTACCTCTTTGTTGTCTAAAGTTTTTTATTTCCACGCAACATGTGAATTATTTGTTGTACTGGAGTTTTTGATATCTAATGATCCAAATATTCGCCAGAAATTCACAAAATGGTGTTATGAAAATCTGTTTTCATACTTTCCTTTTGTTTGTTAGGGATTAAGTTGATCATTCAAGATGGATACAATACCAAGTATTTTAGAAACTGTGTAGTTGCCGATATACCATATAGCGTGAATTCCAACAAATAATGATCAAGGGTACTGCTATTTCCTTAAATTTGCTTGGACTTTACTGTGAAATTTAAATCTAGTGGTTGGCATGTTTGTAAGAGCAGCTCATTTTCAGACATTAGCTTAGTTTGTAGGATAACAGATTGCTATCATGCCCGATAATTGGTTTGCATCTTTCATTTGCAGTTAACAGTGAAATTGCTTCTTACATGACTATGATTTATTTGCCGAGTGTTCAAGGTTATCCGTGCCATGTTGCCTTGCTTCATCCCTTTTTGAAACCATGTTCATCTCCTTCATATTGTGAAAATAATCATTATGATTAGCTATGAACATAACACATAACCATTTGGTGCAAGCATTAATAATAGCTGTATAAGCAATCCATCTTGGCAAAGCAGATCAACCATTTCAGGCATTGTCTATTTTGGAATGCTAATTGACTGGCATAAACCTTTCGTCAATCAACCTTTAGGTTGTCTGATTTCTTGTTCATGTTTTTTTTTTTTTGTTTTATCTTATATTTGTTGTAGAACTTCATTGACAATGCTCATTCTTTGTGCATGAGTTAGAATAACAGGGATTTAGAAGAAAGAAGAGAAATGAGAGTGAGTCTAGCATAGCTTGGTAGTTAAGAGGTTGGGGAAGAAAAAGAAGGAAGAGAAATAGTAGTTAGCATAAAAAGTTTGGTGGTTAAGATGTTGAAGGAGCATGAGTTGTTACTTGCTTAGCGCTCAGATTATAAGTTGATCTAGTTTGAATTATGCTTTACCTGTTCAGATGCTAGGAAGAGTAGACAAGTTTTGCTAGCTCAGAAGTATCAGCTACACAGTCAAATTACAGGTGTATTTGTTATGATTCTCGGGTTACCTGCTCAAATTACAAGTGCATCTGCTCTAATTCTCTTGCTACTCTGCTAGACATGTTCATTAGCTGCATTAGTTGCAGGTTTATCAGCTTTAGTTCTTAGGTTACCCGCTCAGCAATGTTCAATACATGCTCCTATAGCATGTGTGTCCTCTCGCTATCATGTGTTATCTCTTTAGAACATAAGAATAGTAGGCTTAAATATATAAAAATTTGTCTTATGTCAAATAAGACAGGTTATAGCTAAGATGTTGGGTATTATCATCCAAGCATGGTTTGGATCTCCACATTAACCTTGCTACTGAAAAAGGTCTTTTTAACACCTATTAAAACATCCACCTCAACCATGACCTCCCGCTTCCAAATCATGTTGGAAGAAGTGGAACACCACTTCTGAATTTTTAAATCCTAACCAGATAGTTGCTCTATTGCCGAAATTTGGCCACAAATGTGATCTAAAAATACAAGCACTTTGGGGATCTGTGGGTTTACTTGTGTCAATCCTACATGACATCATACAAGACATGGCCAGCCATAAACCTAGTATAATTTGGTTGGTTATGCATGCGCAATTTGTTAGGAATACCTGATTTATCTTTTTAGGACCAAAATGGTCAAAGTCCAATTGACTACTGGTTGGGTGTGTAGTATGAAATGTTTTTGCAGGGTTGAGATCTGCAGGCGGAGGATCTTCATGGTATTCTCATTCAAGCACTGGATATTATACATCTGAGAATGTTTTCTTCATCCATGCAGTCTCTCCGTTTATATCTTTATCACTTATTATTCAATTGTAATGAATGTATTACAACTTTTTATAACTTAATAAAAAGACTTAAAAGGTAATTGTGTGGGTTGGTTTTTGCTTAAAAGCATTATAAGTTATTGATGGTTGTTTGGTGGGAGCACTTATTTTTATGTGTTATTTGCCACCTACGGACAACAGTGAAATTAGTCAAATTACAGCCGATTCTTCATATATATATATATATATATATATATATATATATATATATATATATATATATATATATATATATTATCCACAATAACAAAAAGAGTTTAATTGTGTTTTACAAGCTTCATGGCGTAAGTTATCTTTATGTTTTATATGGTTTGTATAATTGTATCTCTAATTTTTTATCCACAGTAATTGGTTTCTTTTCAAATGCCTATTTGTTTATATATTAAGACCTTTCAAACTCTCAATTATCTTAATTTTTTGTAGGCAACTAAAATATATATAAATGAAATTCACACAATGTGATTATTCTGCAAACATACTAAATATTACATAATTATTTAGAAACTTTCATTATTACACAACAGCCACCATGATCGGACTCCTCACAGTGGTACTCCCATCAGATGAAGCCCATGTCAAAGAACCCTGTGAATATGCTGCCGTTCCAGTGCCCCCAACACTATTAGAAAATGTAACCGAGTATTGGCTTTGTTGGTTCACACTGGAAAAAGTAATTGTTTCTGGATTTACTGTCACTGATCCACCGCTTGGCTCTACGACTGTCACACTATATGTTGACGTTGCATCTCCAACGTTTGTCACAGTTCGGTTTACTGTCACTGTATAGCTATTGGATGCTGTCAAAAAAACCATGAATGAAGGATAGTTTAACTCTGAGCCGGTGATTGGAGTAACACTCGCACAAGTGACGGAGCTTCCCACAACAATAGTGACCTGTTTATCCGTGTAACCGAGGCCACACAGATATGGGATGTAGCTTGCCGGGTCAAGATCATATACAAAACCAGGGACGCTGGCCTTGGTTGGGTTCACATGACCTGCTCCGGTGCCGAAATAGTCTGCTACATCTAGTGTATAATCGGCAATTGGCTTACCATCGTTGCCGGTGATATCAGCGGAAGTCATCATGGCAGACTTGATAGCAGCTGGTGACCAGTCTGGATGCACAGCTTTCAACAGACCTGCGATGCCACTGATGTGTGGAGTGGCCATGGATGTGCCAGACTCCAGGTTAAAGTTTGCTCCAATACTAGGAGTTGGTCCTGGTGAAAATGGCCACGCAGCGAGAATATTTACTCCAGGGGCGATTATGTCGGGTTTGAGTGTGAAAGGATCCGCTATGCTGGGGCCTCTTGAGGAGAAGGAGGCCATCATGGGTGATGGAATCACGCCGAACAATGTCCCGTTGAAGAGAATGGTTGCCGTAGGAGCCGAAGCTGTACTGATGTATGTTTTTATGCTAACTCCGTCGTTGTAGCTGATATGGGCGGCGGGGAGCACATGAGGGCTGGCAGGGGTTGTGTACCCGTTGCCTTTGTAGTTTGCGATGATCATGGCAACTCCTCCAGCGTTTTGGACGATGCTTCCCTTCTCTACGTAATCATTATCTCCTTCATCGCATACTACCATCATCCCTTTGACGTTGATGGTATCAAGAGAGCCATTTGTACAGGTTGCAGCGGAGGATAAGGTGAAACCGGGGTATATCAAAGGCAAAGGAGTGGGTTCGAAGCTTTCAGGCTGGTAGGCGGTTTGTCCAATGATCGCATCGCCACTGCCGAGCACTACAGTGGATGTTAAGTATCTGTCCATGGTGCTTGCACCTACAGTGATGATCCACGGTGCTTCGTTTGACAACGTTTTGTTTGCAGGACCATCGTTCCCTGCTGCAAAGCTAACGAACACACCTTTCTCCATGGCAGCAAAAGAGCCAATGGCATTATTATCTTCATAGAAATTTGCCGAAACTCCACCTATAGAAGCAGAGATTATATCCACACCGTCTTGTACAGCTTGATCAATCCCAGCCAGCACATCAGTGGTAGCGCATGTACCATTGTCGTGACACACTTTATAGATGGCTAGGTGAGCATAAGGAGCCATACCAGCAGCTGTTCCGTTAGCTAGTCCGTTGATGTTGGCGTTCTCGACGAACATACCGGCTGCGGTGCTGGCCGTGTGTGTGCCATGGCCATTATTATCATAAGGCTCTTGTGCTGTGTCGGTTGGCTGGACTGCGTTCGTTCCCTCCAGAAAGGTCCTTGCACCAATGAGCTTGTTATTGCAAGTGGCTGATGTAAACCCGCACACACCCGTCCATTTGGCAGGCGGTGACGGCATGCCTTGGTCACTGAACGAAGGGTGGTCTGGTGTGACTCCAGTATCTAACACTCCAACGATGACTCCCTTGCCATAGTTGGAGCTGGCCCAGAACCCAGTAGAAGATGTATCGAGGCCAAGGAAACTGGGGCTGTGAGTGGTTGCCAAGTGTAACAAGCGATCAGGAATGGCATGAATGAAGCCATTCTTATTCTTCACTGCTTCTAACTCTTCCTTGGTTAGTCTAGCAGCAAAACCACTAATGATATTGTTGTATGAATATATAATACGAGGCTGGCCTGAGCCGGCAGTGGTGGTGGTCGGCAAAAAGCTCCTGTGCCATTGCTCGCGTTCTTCTTTGTTTGAAAAAGAAGCCATGTTTGGCTCTCGTTGTACGTGAACGATGTACGTCACTCTTGCGTTATTTAAGGGTTTTTGAGCCAGTACTGTGGGAGAAATATAGATTGAAATTCGGAGGAATAGGAGAATAATGTACATGATGGACATGTTGATGGAGAGCAGTTGTTGGAGTACTCTTGGGCTCACTTCCGTTGGTCGTTGGAGATTTATTTCAGTTGGTGCTGTTTATATATGCATTTGTGGTGTACACTACTACATTAATGAAGATGACTTGGAATATCTTTAGTTGATTTTATTTTTTTCTTACAAATTGTGCATGACTACTTCTACGTTTTTCATTTAAAAGAGCCGGCTTAATTTTAGAGTAGGTTGTGTATCACTATCTGCATATCAATGACCTTTTACTTTTTTGTTCTTTTTGTTTCTTTTTAAATGGCAAATTGGCTAGTTGGGTATGGATGCAATACGTCTGAAAGTACTTAGTTTACTGTGATAATGAGAAAGAAGAATTATATAAATAATTAATTATTTGCATTGACAAACAACCCCATTTGCATTTCCATCCTTGTCCAATTTGTCATGAAAATCTAGTATTGTTTGTTGATGTTATTTGATCCACTTTTTTTATTATGTGGGTGTGGTTACTAAAAAACAAAAAACAATTTTTTTTCTTTTCAAAACTTCAACAAAATTCATTATGATTCGTTCATTGTAATTATGATTTTACTTATCTTTTAATACTTCATGAAATATATATTTTACAAATAAACGGCAAGTGTTCTCAATTAAAAAAAAAAAAAAATGTGCACAAATATAAAACATAATTTTATAAGAAATAATTGATACATTTTTCTCTTAGCTATTTCTCTCACCTTATAATATTTTATAATAATGAGAATACGTCATTGGCTTCACTATTCTCTTGGTCCACTTTACGAACTGTTCAATTTCATATAGGTAAGCAATCGATTGAGCTTTTATCCAAACAGTGTATAACTAGCCAGGTCAACCTCTGGACTTTGTCGCCCTAGAAATCAATAAAATCTGATAACTTTTGTGGTCATATTTTAGTATTGTATGGAACATCATGAAACATGCATGCTAAACCAAGTCATGCCTCAATTCTTGCGCCAGTGGAAAAAAAAACAAAAACAAAAACAAAAACTAATGAACCATCCTCGTCTTTTTAGATTAAGGAATTTTAGTTGCATCATTTCCTTAAGACTTTGTCCATTGTATAACTCTCCAACTAGCCAAGAGGCCATCCACTTGATTCGGTAAACTATAATTTCATTGTTTAAATTGACTTGGCTTTTGCTCCGAACTAAGTTTTCTAAAGTGATCTCATCCAACCAAAACAATAGCCACGCGATCCATTGAATAAAGAAGAAGATGATGATGAGATGCTCTGAAAATTTTATAATGTAATAATGGCTTGGATTGATGGAAAGAAGATTTACCATTGATTTTCACATCAACTATTAACACTTCACTAATAAGATAAGTCCCAAGCTGACAGGCTTGCAATATAGCCGGCCCAGGTCCATTAGTACACTTTAGAATGGGCCTGCCTCAGAAACCCAATCCATCAATAAACACTGATCTCGATGCACTGTTTACTATTGCTTTGGGATGCGTGCTGTAGGGTCACCCATCGCGATTAGGGCTTGCTATAAATAATACCCTGCGTTTAGGGTTTTGTCTCACGGCCACATGGCGATAATTCGTGGCTTTGCTTTGGCTGCTGCCGTTTCTTCATCTTCTCCACCTTTGCCTTGGCGAAGATCCTCACCTTTATCTCCTCCATGCTCGCTGTTGCGATGCGATGCTTGCTTTTCTGGTGTTGATTTATGGTAACAATGAAGCTTGAATACCTTGTATTTTGGACAATGGCAATAAATTCTCATGAAAAAAATGCATTTGATTAGAGTTCATTGATGATTGTGTTGAGATTGGCTTCAAGTCCATCTTGGCAAAGCAGATTAGCCTTTAAGGTATAGTCTAGCTTTGAATGCTAATGGACTGATATAAATTTCCCCCTTTTCGGTTCTGTGCTTCGTATTGTACAGTGGAGTTGCAGATCAGTAAAGGCGGAACATGAAAATTATATGCACTTTCTTAATTCGTGGGTTACTGAGTTAATTTCATCCGTTTCATTCTCCTAGTAAAGTTTGGTCTTTTGATTATTTTGAACTTATGTTTGGTTATAATTGTGGTTTCCAGTAGATTATAGTAGTTGATGGTTAAGGCGATTTTATCTTTACATGACAGTAACTTAGAAATTTCAAGTCATTGCAGTAGTTTTTATATTCTTCATTCTGAACGTATTTCTTAAGAATTTATTGGTATGATTTTGCAGAAGATGTTGATTCATTTGCGGGTGCCATATTCTTTAATTTTTTGTATATAGTTGACACAAGATCTGGGAGCTTTTGGAATGGTTTCATAAACAATAACTGGTAATCAATGCTGCTGGATCTTTTAGCTCTCTGTTGTCTAAAGTTTTCTATTCCCATGCAATGTGAATTATTTTTTGTACTAGAGTTTTTGGTAGCTATTTATCCGCATGTTCCCGAGAAAATCTGTTTTCATATTTTTCTTTTGTTTCTTTATGGATGAAATCATTCAAGATGGACACAATATCAACTAGGTATTTTTAGAAACTATGCAGTTGCTAATATACCATATAATCAAAATACTAGCAAATAATGATAATGGCTACCACTATTTTCTTAAATGTGGCTGGACATTACTGTGATATTCAAATCTGGTGGTGGACATGCCTGTAAAAGTAGCTCATTTCTAGGCATTGGCATAGTTTGTAAGATAACAGATTGCTATCATGCCCCATAATTGGTTTGCATCTCTCTTTTGCACTTAATAGTAAAAATGCTTCTTACATGAATATGATCTATTTGCTGAGGGTTCAAGTTTATTTGTGCCATGTTACCAAGTTTCTTCCCTTTTTGAAACAATGTTCATCTCCTTCATATTGTGAAAAGAATCATCATGATTAACTATGAACATAATACATAGTTATGTGGTGCAAGGATTAATAATAGTTGTATAAGCAATCCATCTTTGTAATGCAGATCAACCATTTAAGGTGTTATCTACTTTGGAATGCTAATTGACTGGCATAAACCTTTCCTTAATCAACTCTTATGGTATGTTCGGTATCTTGTTAATGTTTTATCTTCTTTTTATCTTATCTTTCTTACAGAACTTCATTAATAATGCTCATTTTTTCTGCATGTGCTAAGATAACAGGGATGAATAAGAAAGAATATAAATGGGGGCGAGTCTCGAATAACTCTGGTAGTCAAGTGGTTGGGGAAGAAAAAGAAAGAAGAGAAATGGGAGTTAGTGTAACAATTTGGTGGTTAAGATGTTGAGGAGGGATTATGAGTTGTTTCCTGCTTAGAGGTAATTACTACTTGCTCATATTACAGGCCTACCTAATTTGAATGTTACGCTACTTGCGTAGATGCTAGAAAGAGTAGGCAAGTTTTGCTTGCTCAGAAGTATCAGCAATGTAGTTAATTACAGTTGTATTCATTTTAATTCTCAGATTACCTGCTCAGATTACAGGTGCATCTGCATTAATCCTCATGTTACCCTCCTAGAGATGTCCATTATCTGCCTGTCAGCGATGCCAAGTACTTGTTCAGATTGTGTATGTGTCCACTAAGAATCATGTATATATTTAGAAGATAAGAATAGTGGGTTTAAATATATCAACATTTAATTTTACTCATCACAAATAAGATAGTTTGATAGTTGAAATGCTGGGTATCGTCATCCAATCATGGTTTAGATCTCTGCAGTAACCATGGCACTGAGAAGAGTCGTTTAAGACCTATTAAAAAATCCACCTCAACCATGGCCTCCCACTTCCAAGTGATTTTAGAAGTGGAGCACCATTTATGATTTATGATTTTTTAAGTTCTAAGGCCACGGTTCCGGAATTTAACCGCATAGCCAAGGATCTTGGTGGTTCTGGTTTTTTTTTTTTTTTAAATTAAATAATCTAGTATTTCAAATTAAAATAATTAATTTAGTACAATATTTTATGAAAAAATAAAAGTATTATATCAAAACAACAATTTGTAATAAAAGTACAAGGTGTAGAAAAAAAAAATAAAGAGTTTAAACTTAATTATATTAAATTGTTTATGTACCGCTTGAAGAATCAAATTTTATGTAGTTTTTTTTATTTTTATTATACATATTTTTCGTATTTCTATAATGGTTAATTGCTTGTTTCATCGTTGGAGGAGTTAGAACTAGAAGTCGCTGTTGTTGTACTGAAGCTATTATTTACCCGAGTCTAGGTTTTTTCTGATTACTAAGTTTGTGCTTTCAATGATTCTGGACATAATCTTGATCGTCATTTATCTAAAATGTTGTTTCCATTGCTAAATGTTTGTTCAACTGTGACGGTTGAGGTGAGAATTGTTAGTAATTGTTTAGGGGTCGTTTGGTATTGTTGTTAATTTTTGTTTTTTGTTTTCAATTTTATGTTTTGGAAACAAAACTGAGAAAACATGTTTGGTAACTTGTTTTTGTTTCCAAAAATTTTGGTAACAATTCTCATGTTTTCAAAAAAAACAAAAAACAAGTTTTAAAAAAAACAGAGAACAACAATTTTATGTTTTCAATTATTTTGGAAACGTTTTTAAATTTTTTCTCCTGTGATGTAACTTTTCCTCTTCTATTCCTCTCTCTCCCTCCTTTTAATTTTTAATTTTTAAAAAATATCAATTTTTTACAAATTAATAATAATAATTAAAAAATATATATTTTTAAATATATTTATAAAATTTATTATTTTGGCTTTATATTTTACAAATTAGTTTATATAATATAAAAATTATATTTTTATAAATTATTTGTGAAAATAATTGTTTGTTCTTTGATTTTGATAAATTATTATTTAATAATATAATCAAGTAAACTAATATGAAAAATGAAGTTATATAAAAAAAATTTAAAAATTTGGATTTGAAATAAACGATAAAAAAAGTGTTATGATAGTTTTAAGCCAACTATGTATTTGTTTACAGCTTTTTAAAATATAATAGTTAGTGTATCTAAATATGTTTTTGTTTTCAAAAAATGAAAAATAAAATGAAAACAAAGCAAAAACAAAACAAAAGCGAAATAAAAACAAAAAACAAAAATACAGAAACGATCCTTTAGCAATCTTGACTCAAGTAGGAAAAATCTTTGTGTGCCTACTCCATTCCTAAATTGAAAATTTTGAACTTGTATCATCACCAAACTCAAAATCTGTTGTTAGATAAACTTCGAGCTCTAAATAAGAGTTGGATGTTCTAGGCCTTGCCCTTTTTCCTAAAATTTTGTTACCTCATTTTGTGAATTTCGAAGAGGATGGAGATAGTGGTTCTGGCATATGTAATTTGGTTCAATCGGTCAATCTAATCAATTGCTAATTTGGTTCAATCTGACTTTGGAATCTCCGGTTGAACCTGGAATCCTAGCTAGATCACAAAATACAAATAAGTCTAACCTAATCAAGCTAATTTAACTTAATTTGGTTGAACTGTTGGTTTCACAGTTTTCAAATTCTGAAATTGGAACCGAGCCTTGTATGAAGGTTTAGGTTTCGGTTTTAAAACGGTTACGGTTTTGTCGGTTTTGGCTTGATTTTTTGCAGTTTGGTTTTACCGTTTCAGTTCAAAATGGCCACTTGTAACACTACTACCATAATTCAGCTAGGTTGGCCAATTGACTTTACTGCTCCCACCCACCGGTTAGGCTTCAATCCTGTCACAAATGAGATCTAAAAATACAAGTACTTCTTGATTTGTGGATTTACTCGTGTCAATCGTGCATGACATGGACAGCCTTAAGACTAGTATAATATGTTTGATTTTGCATGTGCAATTTATTATGACCAAATAGTCAAAGTCCGATTGACTAATGGTTGGGTGTGTACTATGGAATTCTTTTGCAGGAAGTGAGATCTGCAGGTGGAGAATCTTTATGGTATTCTCATTCAAGCACTGCAAATTGTACATCTGTGGGTGTTTTCTTTATCCATGCACTCTCTCCCGTTGTCTCTGTCACTTATTATTCAATTGTAATGTATATATTGCAATTTTTTTATTACTTAATAAAAAGACTTACAACCGAACAAGGTAAATGTAGGGGTGGCAATATTTTGTCCGGGCCCGCCAGTCCGGTTTTGTCCGGCCCGGAATAAAAAGGGTTTGGACAAAAGTTGTATTAATCCGGGCCGGGTTTGGGCAATGCTTGATTGTCCGAATTTAAATCCGGGCCGGGTCCGGACAAAGAAATTCGGACAACCGGGCTTTTGTACCTCTAATATTTTAAAAGCCCAAAACACAAGCCCAATAGTTTTATGCCCCATTTTTTCAAAAACTTCCAACTTATATGGATTTTTTTTATTAAGACTTGGAATTTTGTATGACTTGATTTGGGTTTTGGATTATTGGACTTTTTTTTCATATAATGTGCATTAAATTATTTTTTATAATTTAATAATTGAATAAAATTAAATATAATTTATAAGATTCGGACAAAATTCGGACATCCGGACAACACGGTTTTAAAACAAACCGGGTCCGGACAAGGTAGATTTGTCCGGATTTAAAACCGGGCCGGGTCCGGACAACAAATTATTTATTTATAGTAGTAGTTGTCCGGACCCGGTTTTGTCCGGACCCGGATTTTTGCCACCCCTAGGTAAATGTGTGGGTTGATCTTGCTTGAAAGCATTATTACAAGTTATCGACAGTTAGGCGTGAGCACTTCTATTTAGAAGTATGTTATTATTTGTCACCTCCGGAACAACAGCCAAATTACTCCCAAAATTCTCAAAAGTGTCTTTCTCCATATTAAGCTTTATTTTATGTTTGACCTTCGAGTAATTTTTTATGGATTAATTTGGATTAAACTATATGTAAATGATATTTTTTTATCTATAAAATCAAGGGGCGTTTGTCAATTATTTTATTTATTATTTCTTCCGACATACCATGCATCTCCTTCATAATTAAGAAATAATCTGCAGGCATAGTTCCAACCAAATGGTTTAATTTTTTACCATATAAACCCTGATGCATTTCATACATATCAATACAAGATGTGAATATTTCAACTTTCCCTTAGCTCCAATTCATGGCTTCCCTCTACCTCCTCCTTCTCGGTATCATCTTGCTGCCTCTCTTGCTACTCTTGGTTCTTGCCTTCTTGGCATGGCCAACTCCAGTGAAACTACAGTTGAAGGGGCGCCATGTGCTGATCTCCGGCGGTTCGTCCGGCATCGGCCTAGCCATGGCACGCCAGGCCGCATCCGAAGGCGCGCACGTCTCCATCCTTGCCCGCAACCCGGCCAAGCTCGAAGCCGCTCGGGAAGCCATCGGCCAGGCCACTGGCTCTGATGTCTCCATCCTCAGCGTGGACGTTCAGGACTTTGATTCCGTCTCCAAAGCTATTCAAGACGCAGGCCCAATTGATGTCTTAGTGGCCAATCATGGTGTCTACTTTTCCCAAGAGCTGGAGTTTCAGGACTTGCAGGAAATTAAATTTCAAGTTGAAGTCAATCTCATGGGCACCTTCCATCTTATCAAAGCTGCATTGCCAGGAATGAAGCAGAATGCTAAGAACACCAACCTTCCTGCTTCCATTGCTATCATGTCATCCCAATCTGGTCAGGTATTTGCTCTTCCTGGATTTCTTTTTTCTTCCTATTTTAATCAGTTTTTATGATTTTCTGCTTGTTGTAGGTGGGTATATATGGATTTGGGGCTTACTCAGCCACCAAATATGCTCTTCGTGGCTTAGCGGAAGCTTTGCGACATGAGGTTGTCTTAGACAATATATATGTCTCTCTTATATTTCCTCCTGGTACTGAAACTCCGGGTTTCGCTGAAGGTGCGGAAATTATATTCAAGTTTTGAATTTTTCATGACATTGAGATTGAACTGGTGTATGTTAATTGCAGAGATAAAGAGAAGATCTGAGGTTACCAATATGATAGCATCTTCTGGTTGTATGAAGGCCGATGAAGTTGCTGAGAAGGCTTTAAATGGGATCAAATGTGGAACATTTATCGTCCCTTGCAATTTTAAGGGTGTCATGTTAGCCATTGCAACTGCTGGACTTTATCCTCAGAATTCTTGCGTTGGCGCATTTGTTGAAGTGATTGGTGCTGGTTTTATGCGCTTTGTGGGTTTATGCTTCCAGTGGAAATGGTTTGGGATCATTGAAAAGTATCATGCCCAAAGGAATGGTAAGTCTGATATATATATGTGTGTGTGTGTTTGTGTGTTGTTAGTTTCTTTTCTATGTTCCAGCTTATGTTAGCCGGCTTCGGCTCATATTCTTCACTTTTGATATGCAAACCATAATATTCATCAGTTATTTTCATCTTGAATTTATGGTATTGTGAGTAGTGTAGGATTCAGTCAGCTCTCACCTATATTTTGAGATCATATCCTACATTTACTCACAGTTCATAGTGAACCTTGTGGATTACATTGCAGCCTGAGTTTCCCAAACTCCATCAACCTGAACGTGGTAAATGATATCCTTTTGAAGGAAAATTGGTGAACTCTAAAATAGAGAGCTTCGCTATAATGTTGCTTTAGTATAAAGACTGAGGCATACTTAGCCTAATTTTGCACATCAACCATGCTTGTGTTGAATGTTTATACCAACATTAGCCAGTAATGTTTTTGCTCTTTGGTTCTTTAGTTAAATTCTTGTGAGATTCTACTGCTCTAATTTACATGATCAACATTAATCACTTAATTCGCTGTTATTCCATTGATTATGATAAAAATATACATATCTTTTATGTGTTCCTTGCTCAACTGCAGCATCTTTTGGTTTGGTGTTTTATACAATTTTATAGCCTTTTCTTTCAACTGATGTTCTTCATGGCCCAAACAGGGAGCTAGGTTCTTTGCACTTGATGTTCATATAAAAGCAGTGTTGTAAACTGTAAGGAGTTCTATGTGTACTTGAAAATAAAGAGAGGATATTACAGCTTGTGCGACGTGGTTCATCCTGTGTGGCTACATGCTGATTGATTCCATTGAAGCTACAACTGTAAAATAATTCTCATGCTTAAAAGCATTGTTTTTCTGACATTTATGTTCACTTTGAATAACTGTAAACTTGTGTAAGTCCTCTTTCCCCCCTCTCTTACATTGTATTATTCTTTGAAAAAAAAGTTGAAGTATGCTATATGTATTCTAGAGAAATTTGTTTGTAAAAGATTGCTTGCATCTCCATTGTTTTTTTGAATTTGTGCATGTATATACACTTGATAAAAAAATTATATATTATTATTGTTCCCATCTTGACCAGCCATCTCTGGTCGCCTTTTCATTGAGAAAGCTACATTTTGTTGTGGCACTCACATCATTCTGTATTAAATATGTTGAAATTCATTAATATTTGTTAATATTTTTTGGGGAATTATTAGCATCACAAGTTTTTTTTTTTTACTAATAGGCGACAAGCAACCCATTTAAAGAATTAGCATCACAAGTTGAAATTTTGAATTATTTATCTATTTAACTTTTTAGGGAACAATTTTAGGGAACATTGGTTGTGTGAATACCATCAGAAGTGTCCGTATACTTAATAGTAATTATTGTCATGTATATTAGCATACAAACAAGATAGTAATCCAGAGAAAAGTCTACCAATTGGGCTAAATGGGTCACAAGTTTGGGCTCTAGCCTAATGGGCCGAGCTTTGAAGTTTACTTTGAAGCTAGACGCTTTATACAAGGGGATAGGACAGGCAGAGACAGTGGCGCGAGTGCGATGATGAAGATGATGATGATATCGAGCGGCGGCACTGCTCTCCAAACCTTGAGGCTCGCTCCATCTCTTTGCAAGCCTCCATCCCTGCAAACCCTAACCCGTTATCGCCATGGCCTCTTTCGAGGGCCTCCCTTGCTGCCATCTCTGCTCCGGGCCGTCTCCTCTCCTGCTCTCCAGCCGTCCTCTTCAGGCGTGGAGGATGAGAAAGGTATCCCTCCTTCTCTCTGTCTGGGTTTTTCTTTTGCTGTGTTTTTCTCGATGAGGATTTGTCCCAGTGTTTGATGCTTTGTCAGTAGTGGTGGTGGCAAAGCCTCAGTGGAAGGCGGCCATAGATTTCAAGTGGATTCGGGAAAACAAGGATCTTGTTGCGGGAAACATTAGGAACAGGAACTCCAGTGCCAATTTGGATCTCGTGCTCGAGCTCTATGAGAAGTATCTCGGTCTTCAGAAGGTTAGGGTCATACTTTTCTTTACTTTGATCTTTATTACTCTCCTAGGTTTTTCTCAGTTTTTTTTTTTTGGCTGTAATTTAGGTGTTATTGTTTGAGGTTGATTTCATAATGGATTGGCATTGTGATAAGATTCTGCTTTGTATGATAGAAACTGTAATATTATGAGATTATTACCATTCTGTGCTGTCAACTAAGGAGTCAGTAAAAATTTACGAAGATTGATGATAGAGTTTTGATATACTGGAGCATCGATTAAATATGATGAGTTAGCCGTTGTAAACATGGGTTGACTACTTGACTTTGAAGTGGACATGTGAGATAGGTGTTTGCATATCTATCACTTTTGTTGATAAGAAGATCTATGTATGTGACCAGTCATGCTATCTTTGTTTTGTAGTAAGTGCTAGTGATGTCATGCTAAATGCCGAGACAAAAATATGACTCAACTATTGCAAAAATTTGTTCTACCATGAAACGCAGAGTGCTTCTGATCTAATTGATGCTTGCATTGTTTTTGTAGTGTTATTTACTCTGTGGCTAAAGTAGGATTTAGTTGAGACTTTCATACTTAATTTTGGCTATACCATGATGGTTTTCCTCGAGCCCTTGTGAAATGCTGTTTGTGATACTCTTTGATGCTTTCATACTATAAGATAAACAAGACAACAATATCTAATTTTCAGTCACAGATGGCAGGAAGTTGAACGGCTTAGGGCTGAAAGAAATGCTGTTGCCAACAAAATGAAAGGAAAACTAGAGCCATCTGTGCGCCAGGCTTTTGTTGAAGAAGGTCTGGACTTAGTTCTTCTATCATGAATAGCTTTTGTATATGCCACTTTCCTAAACTATCTCAATTTTCTTTGTAGGTAAGAACTTGAAAGAGGCACTTGTCGCCTTGGAAGAAGATCTTGTACAGCTGACTGATAGGCTCCAACAAGAAGCACAATCTATACCAAATATTACTCATCCAGATGTTCCTATTGGGGGCGAGGAAAGTTCCATAGTGAGAAAGATGGTATTTAAGTTCTCCTCAGCATGTGCAGATAGTATTTTAGCAGTGAGGTTAGTTTTGACTATTGTGCCTTTTCTCTGTTTCCCTAGGTTGGCTGTCAACCAGAATTTAGCTTTGCAGTGAGAGACCATCTTCAAATTGGAAAAGACCTAGATTTGTTCGACTTTGATGCAGCATCTGAGGTATTCCTGTTGTTGCTTATGGACATGGTGCTATGAGGGACTATTCTCTTCTTGATTTTTAATTGCTTATGTGTTGTCTATTTGAGCATTATAATTGCTTGATTGTAACTTTTATGCGGAACTTGTTTATTCTGTAACATGAACTGGAAATGGAAATGCCTATTTAAGTCACTGAACATGATTATATCCTTGATGTCTCACTCTTTGATGATTCCAAGACTTCTGATTGTGTTCTTTAAGCTGTGAAGACTTGAAGATGTTTGACTTATTTATAAATGGTTTTACACTATCAGTAGCTTAATGAGGAAAAACAAAATATAACTATTTTAGATCATCATGGAAGCTAAATTCACATCCTAACTGTGATGAACGTGCGAGAATGATGAAATAAGCTGTCAGCTGATTGTATATTTTACTCTTTTTGAAAGATTCTCCTTTTGTTTGTATGGCATGTAGATTTTAACCTGCTAATTTTCATTTGATTCCTTCATTTCCCGTGTTTTTCCTTACTTGTTGCATGCGCTTTCTTCCAAAGGTCAGTGGCTCAAAGTTTTACTACTTGAAGAATGAAGCTGTTTTATTGGAAATGGGCCTTATCAATTGGGCACTTTCAGAAGTTACAAAGAAGGGGTTTACACCTCTAATTACCCCGGAGATTGTTAGGTCATCTGTTGTTGAGAAGTGTGGTTTTCAACCTCGTGGGCAGAATACTCAGGTTTGTATTTGTTCAATATTTGGCTGCACCTTATTTTGTTTTAGTTATTAGTTTATGTTCAAACAATCTGGACATTTCAAGAGCTGGATACATCTATATACCAGGAACAGAATATAATGGGTTATTGACTTATTGTACAAAAGTTAACATTCCTAACTTTTTCAGAAGGTATCTCTTTTTGTTTATCTTGCTTTTGGTTAACAGGTTTATTCTATTGAAGGCAGTGACCAATGCCTAATTGGAACTGCAGAAATTCCTGTTGGAGGCATCCATATGGATTCAATTCTTCCTGACTCTGCCTTGCCTTTGAAATATGTAGCCTTTTCCCATTGTTTTCGTACTGAAGCTGGTGCTGCTGGTGCTGCTACAAGGTGAGCTGTTGCATATCTTATCCTTCCATTAATTGAATGTATCTTGAATGTTGGCTAGATGCAACGCACACCCCAAATGCTTATTTCCTAACCAGTTCTAGTGTCATATCTGCAATCAACTTCACCGACCTCAAACTGAGATCTTTTCATCAGACTATTGAAAGGTGAAATTTTGCTCCAACACATAGTTGGGGCTAAATTAGTCAATAGTTTCAAAAACTGAGCACTTGTGAAGGATTATCGACCACTCTCTAATGTAGAATCTTAGTGGATGAAAGTTTGCCATATGGTCAACTACACACTTGAATTTTCAGTGAAGAAATATAACTCGTAGAAAGAGAATTGCTTTATTTACCATTTGTAAGTGCTGAACAGCTTGCCATGAACTTGAACCCACCCTGATCTTAGTTATGGCTTAAACTACTTTAACAAATGATCATCAAGAGGGTTTGCCCACTTCTGAAAGACTATGCTCATCCAATAATTTGATTCTGAAATGCTGCCAGTTTTATGTCAATTTTTAATAAAATGTCAGTTACTATTAATCTTATTTGATGCTTCTTAATTCACTTGACATATTGGCTTCATAAGTTTCCTGCAATATAGCTTCATTCTTAGCTATGATTTCCACTTTGAATCTTCAACATTGAAATTTATGATGATATGCTAATTCTGAAGTTAATATGTTTGAGCAGGGGTCTTTACCGAGTACACCAGTTCAGCAAAGTTGAAATGTTCATTTTCTGTCAACCAGAAGACAGTAACATGTACCATGAGGAGCTTATTCAGATTGAAGAAGATCTTTTCACATCTCTTGGTCTTCATTTCAAGTAATTATCAAGAACTAAACATTACCTTGTGTTGCTTATCTGTATCTTATACAAACCCTATTTGGATCTTTGCCTGTAGGACATTGGATATGGCAACGGGTGATTTGGGTGCACCTGCTTATCGTAAGTTTGATGTGGAGGCATGGATGCCTGGCCTAGGTCGGTTTGGTGAGGTAAGACTATTTGGTCATGAGTTCTCCCAACAACATAATAAGAACTAGATGATGTAGAAACTAGAAAGAGTGAATAAGTGCCTCAATTCACTGCTAAATTACAAATTTCACTGTCAAATCTTTGAAAATAGAAAATATTCTCTAAGCAAAGTCAAGAATTACTTGAGCATAATTGGTTCTAATATTATAAGTAGCTTCCATGGTGCTGGTTGCAATGGAACAACTGAGAAAACAATGTGATGTTCTTCTGGATATAGCATCCTCAACAACTTTCAGTCTGGCTATGCATGATTGTCATCATTTCGCCTGTAGAATTTCTTTTGCTGCTGTTGGGTTACTCTAGGTATTGAATCTTAGATTCTCAAAACCACATTCCAGGAATTAGTCAAGCCAAATCTTGCCACATGATGTGTATAGAAAAGACTTATTTATGGGCTCTTGTAACTGCACCTAGAATTATTAGTAATGATTACTTTGTTCATCTTAGCTATATTGAGTGTAATGAACCCTTAGCCACACAATTATCTTAGAGCCTCAAGTTGGCAATTATGGGGAGCCATCCTAATATTCCCTTTCCTTGTTTCTATGGTGACAGATATCAAGCGCTTCAAATTGCACAGATTATCAGAGCAGGAGGCTTGGCATTCGATTCCGACCATCTTTGTCAGATGCTTCTCCAGCTAACTCAAAGAAAGGCAAGGGCAGTGCTGCTCCAACCCAGTTTGTGCACACCCTTAACGCCACTGCCTGTGCTGTTCCTCGGATGATTGTGTGTCTACTGGAGAATTTCCAGCAAGAAGATGGTTCAGTGGTTATTCCAGAGCCATTGAGGCCTTTCATGGGCGGCCTTCAAGTTCTCTCCCCAAAATTCTAGTAAATAAGAGGGAAACCTCCGCCTTGATTTTGATGGGGAGACGAGAATCATTTTGGCATTTCTTTTCCTCAAGTGTTACTGACATCGCATGTAACCAACCCCATGAGACTTATTATTTTTTATTCTGAGATATGAGACTATCATCCACATAGATTATTTATGGGCAAAAATTTTGAGTTTCAGTTGTTTTTGTTTGTCTTATTGCGGAGTAATATCTCCGCATGTGTTCCTATTTTATTAAGATGTTAATCATCATGTTTTATATTAAATGGAAAATTAACTATAGCAGGTGTGTTTATATTGCATTATTATCTTGCTAACTGTATGCAGTCAAAATTACGTTTATAGCCTTTCGAAACTTTTAGCACACCCTAATAAATATTATTTGAATATATATATATATATATATGAAGACCAATAATCTAGGGACGTCCACAGTAGCCATTGGATGATAATCTAACGGCTTTGATTATCATAAACAGTGATAAAAACGCGTTCTACAGTGTTGTACAGTATCATAAACAGTAAAAGATGTACAGTGCTTATATAAAAAACAACCATTAGATGATAAAAGGTGTACAGTGCTTATATAAAAAACAATCATTGGATGATCATCCAACGGTTTTCAATCAAGTATCTCTAAAAAACAGTAATCTAGGGACTTACCTAGATTACCTTTTGCATATATATATATATATATATATATATAATTTAAAATATTAAAATTATAATTGTTAAAAAATAAATTAAAATTTCCAA
This sequence comes from Dioscorea alata, assembly GCA_020875875.1. Taxonomy (NCBI): domain Eukaryota; kingdom Viridiplantae; phylum Streptophyta; class Magnoliopsida; order Dioscoreales; family Dioscoreaceae; genus Dioscorea; species Dioscorea alata. The sequence continues at coordinate 22,178,626 of CM037014.1, read as the reverse complement.
ATATTGATTTTTATTATTAATATAATTAAATTTATGCAAAATATTCCCCCATAAAAAATACAAAATATTTTCAAACTTTCAAACAAAAACACACCCTAATAATTGTGTCATCATCCTATATAAAGAGTGAAACCCCGCCTTCTGGAGAGATCCATGGCGAAACCCTCCGTTTCCTTGCCGTGGGTCGTGATCCTCTGCTTCTTCTGTCTCTCCGCCGTAGCAAAACCCCACAATCGCCCTATAAGCGTATGCTCTCTCTCTCTCTCTCTCTCCGCTTCCGATCGGGTTAGGGTTTTGATTTGATGTCGATCTTTGATTTGATTGTAGGACAATGAGGTTGGAGCGAAGAAGAACGCTTGCTACTCAGACATCGAGAGGTACGAATCCACATGCTCTAATAGTTGATTGTTTTGATGTCGATCTTGAAATTATCGATTTATGGGTTTTATATGGTTTATGTTTGGGTGTGAGAAGTGGTATGTGGGGATGGAAGTGCAAGTCTTCGATGATCGAGAAGGAGAATTGTGCATTGCGATGTGTTTCTCCAGTTTGCTATGAGCTAATCTATGGGGGGGATCCGGTGAGAAATTGTTTTTCCCCGAATATTCATTATTGATTTTAAGTTTCTGGGATTCTGGGATTTTTTTTTTCTTTCTTGTGATGACTTGTTTCTTGGGCATGTTCTTTTATCACAGTTGGAAGAAGGCGAGAAGGATTATGTCCGCAGCCAAGAATTCAAGTACTGCTTACACAAGTAAGATATATCTGAAAATTTTATTTATCTTTTTTTTTCCAGTTCTTGATTATTGAATGATTTCAGCAACTTGGATTCGCATTAGGAAGTGCAATAGACGTGCCTTCTTAGAGAGAGAGGGGGAAAAAAAGGGAATGCATTATCCGATCACTGGTTGAATTATAATTATGATCATTTCTGATGAGTAGCCTTGTTGCCTTATCATGATTAATTATAAAGATTGATTAGCATGTTGAGTGTTCTCAAAATTATTTTTTGAGATGATTTATGAACTGGATATTTAATGAGCAGATGACTTAGGCTGAGGACTAACACGAAAATGGAAGTTGTTAGATATAGTGTCTGAAGGTCTGATAAGGGGTTTTTATTATTATGTGAACCTTCTATTTTTTTTTACAAAATATAGATATATGAATACTTTGGAATTGATTAGCAGGTTGAGTGCTGTGTCACCGTAGGAAATTGATTTGTGAGATGATTTATAAACTGGAGATATAATGAGTAGATCTTGTAGGTTGAAGACCTACAAATGGAAGTGATTAGATATAGTCCTTGAAGTTATGATAAGGTCTCTTTAGTATTATGTGAGTCCTCTAGTTTCTTTGTCTATAAAAGAAAAAAATATATAAATAATTTGGTATGATATCAATTGGAATTTAATGTGATAATGAGGGCAATTGGTATTGGTAAGCATTCTGATATAGTATGAGTTGTTCACTTGATTATGAGATTCTAGGAATAGCTGTTTTGAATTTGTTCATTGAATGTGTGTCAGGCCCATCTCAAGAGATTTTGATTGTGGAGGTGTCTTTGAGGAGGTGGTCATTTTTTATGAATATTCTAACAATATATTGAAGAGACACATACGAGATTTTTAACTGTTGGCTTATGTGATTTGGAGTTCGATAGGAAAGGGCTTCAATTTTGGAAAGCTGTAGGAATGGTGCCTCGAATGTAGATTCTAATACTTTGTTTTTAGATTCTGCTTAATGGGTTTTTGCTGTAGTAGAAATGCATCTACCGTGAAGACTCATGATAAAGGAAAAGGCTCACCGGCTAACAAATTCGATGATATTGGTTTTCCATAGAAATCGGATATTATCCAAGGTTATGCTATTTATGCTTGCTGCCTCAATCATACTCTGTTGTTTGGGGTGTTTTCTACCCTGTTATGATAATTTGCATTTATAATTTATTTGGTGCCTGTTATACTCCTGCCCAATTGGATGATAGTGTATATCTCTTAGTTGGGTGAGTGTAGTTTGGCATCTACCACCTATTTTGGTATTTGTTGGTAGATGGCTTCCTTTCTCTGTCAAAAACTAAGGATGTTTGGGTAAGAGGATTCTTTGTCTTCTATGCTTATTATCTGCCTATGCATGTTTAAATGTTCTTTGTGCTTAAGATGAAAAATAAGGAAAATTAGAATGGCACGGTATGCATTTCAAGTATTTGAATCAGGGGCTAAAACCATGATTGCAGTATAGATCATTTCAAATTTGTAAAATCTAAAATTTATTGTGACCAAGGAGGCCAACCCAATCCTAGACTTCTACTGAGGACAAACATCACAATTGTAGTTCATGTGGATATTTTAAGTTCTGCGTGCTCTGATTCATTATTTGAATGCTTATCCTTTTGACATAATTGTTCCATGAACAGAACTAGTTAAGAAAAGTAAAATGTTGAGGGTGTTCGTTAAATCTCATGCTAATATATTTGTGTAATCGGTGGTAATTACGTGGTTTGGGCAAGTTTATTCAATCTAATAATTACGCATAATTTTGTGGGAGGTGCTGTGTATTTCGTTCGGGTGCGTGTGTGTATGTGTGTATTGTATTTCTCCACTCTCATCAGTGAATTGTTATGTTGGTTTTTTTTTATTGAGAGCATAGATAAAAATCAATTTATTAATTATATAAATATATATTTTTTATTTTAAGGTAATCAGTGATAATAGCATTATTTATCGTCGCTGATTATAAAATTATAATTTCTGATTATATTGTGTAATTATTATGGTTTTCAATGTGTCATAGTAATTTTAAATGTACTTACGCAGGTATATTCAAACACACCTTGCACATTAAATCCTACTTGTTAACAGAGTGAGTAATTTATGCAATCACCTTTGGGAGGAGCAGTGTAAATACATACATTAGTAATTAGCGGGTTCGGCTCCAGTCCAATACATCTCACATCTATTATTTTTCAATATAAATTTAGATGTTTTGACATGTGTTATTTATGTTTTCTTCCGCAAAAAATTAGTTTTTTATAATTTTATTTATTTTTTCTTTATCTTTTAAAGATTTTTAAAAGTAGATTTTATTATTTCTAGCATTAATTGGACTGAGTTTACATTAAAAAAACTTAACTTTGTTATTTTTTTCTCATCAGAATAATTGCAACAAACTTTATCCCTTTTTTATTAAAATTTTTATCATTCTTTATATAGATATAGATTTTTATGATTTATTTCTCTCAAATAATTATAGAAAGAGTAAAAGGAAGCAGTTAAAATATATTGAAAAATTAATACTCTATAAGAACAATAAAGATTTTATTTTTTACATATCTCCACATTGAGAAAGGGTTCCATCATGATTGAATAATTGTGTGGAATGAGGATATTATTCAAGTTTAATATCTAGCCATTAAAACTCATAAATGACATTTGTTAAAACATCTAAATATGTATTGGATGAGAAGTGTATTGGATTGGAGCTAAACCCGTTATTAGCGTGTTTGGAAGTAAATATGTGGTTACATACAAATACCCCTGTTTTGGTTTGAAATCAGAAATCCATAGAACCCATAGAAGTTACATGAGATATTTTTTTAAAAAATAAATATTAAACCTTGATAAAATAATTTAATTTTTAACTTTAATTTTGAACTTATTTTGCTAACATGTTATTAACAATAAAATTAAGAAAAAAAATTACCAATCATTGCCTTAAAATAGAAAATATGAATTTTCTTGTATTTTATAAATTATTTTTCATCAATGCTGTCAAAAGTCAATTATTCCACGATGGAGAACTCTCTCTCTCTCTGAGTGACTGGGTGTGTGTGTGTTAGCACACGCTCTGTTAGTATGATTAACTTACCCAGTTACGCAAATACAATAACTAGGTGCCCAAGCAAACACCAAAATTCAAATTTTTGTCAGTGACAAAAGCTGAGCATTTTGTAGGCCTTTATATTTTCCTCCTAAACACGCCAATTTCGGTGAAAACCAACCTTTGCATGGGGTTAGTCAGCGAAAATTTTTTCTCCAAAAATCAACTTGTTTTATTAACAGTGAAACGTCGTAGTGTTAACACTATGACGTTGGGGAAATGGTCGCTTGAAGTTTTAACCCCCTTGTATAGATTAATGCATTTCTTATTGCGTTGTGTTTTATATCCATATAAAAGGTGTCATACAAACCAAAGAAACTTGGCCAACTTGCTTACACATGCAATTTATATGGGTTGCCGTAGCATTTTTAAAGTACAAATTTTTCTACATGTTACTATTTTCTTGTACCTAATAGAAGTTAGTGATTGATATCCACATGTGCTAGAGCTAAAACAAGCATAACTAGAGACAATCAAATAATTCAGATTATTTTTTTCTTAAAATAAAATTACATGAATAAAATTAAAAATCAAACTAAAGCAGCCAAATTGAGTGGTTTTCAGACAGCGGTGGTTTATATAGCGCCCCTCTTCTGATTGCTTCTTACTCTGCTTCATTGGCTGTGGTGCAGATCATCACTGGGTGAGAGTCTAGATGGAGTGAAGGGGTCGTTTGCTTAGTTGTAGACGGGTCAGCAACAATGCCTATTTATTTGGTTTCTGGTTTTGAAGTTGAACCCGTTCCTGCTCTTGTTTAAATTTGATCATCCGGGTAGCGCGAACTTAGAGGCTGCAGTTCCAACAGTGACATCAACATGTGATTTACCTGTAATTTTCCATTATTAATGTTTATTTTCCAAACACTCGCAACTTTTCTTAATTTTTATACGAGTTATTTGCTTAGTATGTTACTAGTGGTTCTATAAATAGGAAAAAAAAAAAAAACCAAAAAGGCCTCTCGCCATTGCATAAATATAAGGGTAACTGTTTCCACCCCATTACGATCCATTTATCTATATACTACCATCACCATGCCTACCTATCCTTAACTACTATCCTTAAATTTAAGGATCTCATTCACCGTTTAAAGCGCGATAGACTTAATGACACATACCCAAACAATCCTTAAACAAAGTCTGAGTTAACATACCTACTACCTAGTCCATGCAACCATCCCCGTCTTCACTGCTCTCAATCACAACAACGTTTTTGGCCTTTCTCCGCTTTTTGGTAGTTGGATTCACGTCTCCATTAGCATTAGCATTAGCATTAGCATTAGCCACATCTGGGTTAATACTACTAGATTGCTCAGATAGGTATTGCTGCATGAAGGCAACGATCTGATCCCCATACTTTTCAGTCTTTACTTTACCAATTAGCTTTTCCAACTGCAAAATTGAAGACAATCAGATGCGCATTGTTCAATATCTATTGAAAGATGTGAATGTGGTCAGTTATATGTGTAAGTATACCTCGTTAATGTTAGTTGGCTTCTGGGTGCTTAATGTGCAAATTTGTTGAGCAGATAAAACAGCATGGGGAAATACACCCCCACTGCTAGCAGCAAGCTCCTTCCGGAACTCATCAAGTTTAACCTCAAGGTCAGATGTTAGGTTCCGCTTAGCAGCTTTCACACTGCCTTTGTTCACTTGCTTTCCAACGCAAACTTCCAGCTTAACTGGTTTTGTACCTGTAACGGAGCAAAAAATAAGATTTGCAATGTAACACCAAAGACCAACCATTCAAGAGATATCATATCCATGTCAAACCAGTTATAATCCACTCATTATTTGTTAGTGCAAGGTTTATTGGCATGCCAAAATTTATGATACCTTCCCATAGTTCATCCTCAATACAATCAGAATTGTCCTTTTAAATGGAAACCAAAAATTACATGAATATACTATATATATTATTCTTTATCAACTTTTGACACCTAGGTGAATAATATGTAGAATGATAGGCCAACAGGCATCTAACCTTGCAATGCTTGTTTCCACAATGGTCCGAGTACAACATATGCATTGGTAGCATAGGCAGTATGTTGAAATTCTTCTTTCTGTGTCAAGATCAATCAGCAATTTCAGTTATACTAAAAGTTCTGACGAACAATATCATTGGTTACAAGAACAAATAAGTATTTAAATATGTTCATCAGAGCAATGACAGTAAATTATCTGAGAAAAAAAAACACAATTGCTTCATAAGTGTACCAGTGCAGCTCGAGATAGTAGACAGTCCTGATAGAACAGAATACGCAGAAATGCAGTATATTCTATAACCGCACCAAGAAGGCATTAAATAAATAATGTGGATCAGCTTATTAGGAGAACTGATGACAAATTTCATTAAATAAAAACAAAGCAGGACATTGAATTCAATAAAGAGTTAAACCATATCTTTTTCACTTACACTGGCACAAACCAACCAACCAACCCTAAGCTATCTATCCCACGAGCATTGTTAGGAGTGTCTAAGAAAATAAGTACAAAGAGACCTGTCTTGCGCTAATAAGTTGTTGCAGGAAAAAAAAAATCTTGAAGAATGTGATACAAAATTATCACATCAAACATGATATGAGAATAGCAGGACTACTCATTCTTGAGATGCAACATAATTAACTAGGTGAAGTAAATAAACAGCACGCTTTCAACTTGCAAAATACATTCCACCATGTCTGAACAAAAATTCGAATCATAAAATGTCTTTTCAATAAATTGAGGTTAACCAGAAATAGCTGCAAGAAATTAGACCTACTTCCTCATATCCTAAAATCAAGAGAATGATACTGTCGCAAATTCCAAAAGAATATTGATATGTCAAATGCTCACCAAAACACGGCCCAGTATTAGCTGAATTATAAGGTGCTCAAGTTCTTCCTTTTTAAGATCAGAAGCTGGAGGGGTAGTTCCGCCTACTCAAAAATAGCATCATGTCAACTGTTAGTCATAATATAATTAAACACCCAGATAATCAAGGTAAAAGAAAGACAAAAAACAGAGTGACTTAAACAATATATACATATATATTGCAAAGAGATGGGAGGTTCATGCACAGTTCAAGTCACCATATTTGTCATACATTTGCTTGTTTATCTAGAAATTTTATATAATCAAGCATGGAACACCAAGCTAGCTCTTCACCATTGTCATGGAAAATAAGATTGGAGAAGGCCATAAAAAAAGATCCAAATTTTAGTAACACATAACTTTAAGCACCAATTTAATCCTACAACTTTGGCATTTATTAAGATTCATGGAAATCAACCTCAATCACTTCCCATGTCCAATTATAGCAAATCACAATGAAAAAGGAATAGAGAAAATTATTATGTTAAGACTATGTAAAGGTCAGCCTCGGGCCACATTTATTCAAGTTAGCATGATGCCCTCAACTTGAATCTATAAGACAAGATCTAAAACATTAATAAAGCTAAGCTGAATTTGTAATTGATCAGATAAATTTAATAAAGGTCTTTATCATAATTTAGCAGGAGAGCATATATTTAACAAGAGGTCATACCCTTGTCATTTTTCAACTTAACTTTAACCTTGTCCACCAACTGCAACATGGTTGTTCTCTGGTCAATTTCTTGCATGTCCCGTAACAACGAGACTATAAGTTTTGCTTGATCTGATCACAAAACAGAAAAATATCAGAATCCTTTTATCATGTCAAAAGCAGTGAAATATGATTCTTGCATTCATGATATGTTCCAAGGAAATTGAATGGTCAAAGAGTAAATGTATATGTTTATACAACACACATGAAGCAAGAAATATCAATCAAGCTTGTATCTTATAATCATGAAAAAAAACTGAATTCTACTTACATGTTATAGAATCTATTTCCTGTCTTCATATAAAATTGTATTGCAAAAGATGTAGTGAAAGAAACAAACTTCATGATAAATTCTCAATATTTTAGTGGATAAGGCCTCAAATGAGCAAGTATGAAGTGAAAAGTAAGCGATGTTATCAACATCACAATCACCGACTAAAACATATGCAAACCATAGTTCATATACATGTAATCAAGCATCAAGAAAACTCCTCAAGGGAAGAAAAAACTTTAGACAATCAACCATACAAGAGCCAATGCAAAATGACAGCAATCTAGCAACACTAAATTAAGACTATCAGGTAAAAGGAAAAACTATCTTTTCTCAAACGAAGTTCAAGCAATGCGTGCATCACAAGCAAAACAGAAACTGAAAATGTCAATTTTGTCTTGTTGCTTTCATCGCTTTCATTTTTTTCAAAAGGCAGCAGTTACCCCCATTTATTGCATGCAATGTGAGTGAAAATTTTTTGCAAGTGGTAAGTGAGTGGAAAGATCTTCCTCTGGTATTAATACAGAGAGAAAGAGGAACAACAAATAAAACCCAAAACTTGTCTAATCATGATCTCTAGAATATTTTACTTATTGTGCTTGTGTTAGCAGCATGAAAGATGACATTAGATTTTCAGCTATTAAAAACAGCTCTCTGCTGGAGCATAGAGCTGAAATTCAGAAAGACTACATTTACATCTAAAGGATTTCACATGCAAAACCCCATGACCAGAAAGCCCAAATCAAGCCTTGACACCAGTGGTATACAAGTGTTATTGAAAATTCTTTTAAACAACTTTATTAATACGTACTTAACATGTCATTCACTCACTGTGAAACTTTGTACAAAGAAGAGAAGAATCAGCAGAGAGATATAATTTTCAGTGTGCCTATTTGAAGATACACACATATCTAATGCACATGGAAGCAAATAAAAACAACGGTGCAACAGTTAGGAGCCTATATTGGATGAGGTGAAAATTCCAGAATTGACAAATGACATCTTTTTTAAGGCAACTATATCACCGATCCAGTTTAAAACCAGACAGAAAATTAAATAATGTATTAATGAAGAAAAAAATTAGAATTCTGCCAAAGTTGAAAGAACTACATCATACAAGTGGCATCTACTTCTGTAATCTGACTTCCATAAGCACAGTTGTCACACATCCCTGGAATATCAAGGATCAGATTAACAAGGCTTGTAATTAAGAACTGTTACTGCAGAGGAAAAGGTTGGTTAGGAAGGAATTCTGGAAACAAGCATGTGAATACTCAAAGAACTACCATTGCAGTCTTGTAATGGCTCCCCAAAATGGTGAAAGAAAGCACTTCGTCGGCAAGTTCTTTTAGACTGTAACAATAAAAGCTTGATTACACTGCCACCCTTTGCTTTTGATGTCATTCATGATACTACCTAATCTTCAAATCTATAATATTAGTTCCAAAATAAGAGAGAATTCTCCACTATCAAATCTATTAGACAAATGAAGATGTTTGGCCACCATTGAGATAGTGTCCTTGCTAATCATGGGTGATAGGCACACAACAAGATGCAAGCATACTGGTAAAGAGTTGAAATGAGTCCATCCATAAACATGCAAGTTTGGAGGCTACCTGACAATATCGCACCATATCATAGAGATTTTGCAAGCCACAATTCTCATAGAAGACCATAGAACTCTGTATATAAAAGCAATGCGAGACACTAAAGGATAAGGGATTAAAAAAAACAAAAGAATATGTGAAAGTGAACAAGTTGTATCATAGATTTACCTGACGAGGAACATCACCAGGTCTGTAATATAACACACAATCAGATGGAAGCCCATCTCTCCCGGCTCGACCACTTTCCTGTGGTCAAGATCCATTAGGAAAAATGTGAAACAGGACAAAATAGGCAAATGAATAAAATTACCTGATAATATGTCTCCATCGACTTACTGAGGCTGTGATGAATGACAAATCTAACTAAACAGCAACAATGGAGAAGACTACGTTATACAAATGTCACGTGTACTCTTCCAAGTATAGCCAACAATTCAACATTTTAGAAATGGCAAGAATTCAATGAAACAGGACTGATTTCACACAGCATGTCTGAAGAAGCCTTGAACAGGCAAAGCCCAAGATTGAATACTTAGAAAGTGGTGCCAACAATCAAGCAAACAAATTGGAGTCACGGAATCAGTATGCTATATTGTTAAGAAGGTTAACAATAGAAACAACTTTCTTAGTTTAACAAACACTAAGACTAGATAGGAGGTGATACTATAAAAGAATCATCATATTTCTTACTAAAAGGAAGCTAGTTGTGCTAAGCACAACCAAGAATGTTCAAATGATAGTAATGTATTATGAGAGATGGAAAGGCTTCGAAGCATTTCTTGAAAAATAAAACTAGTATTTTATCATAAACATACGCCAAGGCATGGCATGCCGCTTCATCTGGCTGAACTGATAAATGACAGGAAGGTAACTGCAATGAAAACTGGAGACGAAATATCAAAGAAGCTTATGTGCATGAATAAATGAATTCAATGAGTTAAAGAAGACAGATTTTAATGCAAACATACTACCCTTGATATTGGGGCAACTAGCATGAGGGAATGATGACTTCATGAGTATCAAAATAACCACACTTACAGATCAGAATCAAGAAGCATAGCTGAATTTATAATCTACCTCAATCACACTAGCATTTGATTTTTTGTTTCTTGAATGAAAAGTTCTGCTCATGTCTAAATAGAAAAGGGAGTAGAGAGAACTAAAAAGAAGAATATGAGAGACCCACTTCAATTCATAGATGGTCACTAGTTGCAAAAAGACTTCATAGCAATGTAGAAGCAACTACCATTAAGTACAAAATAATGACTAGAAGGGTTATAGAGTCCAATGAATAAAAAAAATCAATAACTTCTACAAACTGTATTGTGAAAGAGAATAGAAAAACTGTCATCAAACATACCATCCGGCTTATTGATTCCCATTCCAAAAGCCACCTGTATTACAGTGAAAGTTGTATCAATAGAGAAACAGCATATTCAACTGCTAATAGTTCTTTAAGGGCATACATACCGTACCAACAATAACTTGCAACTTGTTGCTGCTCCAACTGTCCCATGGAAACAAAGACCATTATCAAATCCAGGGTTCATATTCATAGAATTCCCCTTAATTATTTGAGACTACTTGCAAATATAATACTACAATATCAGTGATAAATTGCACTAGTTACACATTCAATTCTGCAAAAAAAAAAAAAAGGAAGAAGAAGAAGAAGAGAGGCTGCCATGTTCAGTTTTGCAAAAGTCTGTTTCCACTGATGTACCTTCTTCAACTCAAAAGAACAAGCAATATGCAAAGCATAAAAACCTATAAGCCAAAATTGGTTCAATTAATCACATGAGACTACAACATGCAAGGGGCACTGTCACCGTCAAAACCAATAACACAACTTACAAAATCAAGATTAAGGATGCTCACGAACAAGGTAGCATTATGCCAGAGGGTGATTGTGTTTTTTGTTGAAACCGAAAACTCACCGCAAATGAACTTTCTCACGAGCAGTTACATCCATATCAGCATGATAATAATCAGCTGAAATCCCATGTTCCCGCAGCTCCTTTGCAACCTATATTTAAAAGTAAAAGTATAAAACAGCATGCATAATATGCAAAGCTGTGCAAATAGTGTTCAATTAAGACACCAGCTTAAAAGTTGAGCATGAGGTAAGATGTGCTTACTAGCAAGAGGACATCTTGATTGCAAATGAAAAGAGTTCGAAGAGTTAGAAAGGTAGTCTATCCACTATACTCACAAATGGCAACTGGATCATCATATTAAATAGGAAGTTCACAAGTTAAAACTCCTGTCTTCAACATTAAAATTCCAAGAACTCTGATAAACATAAAAAAGCAACCATAATCTGCAGAATAGTTTATGCATAAAAGGTATCACCACTATGCCAATTTCACATAAACAAAGTAGTCCACCCTTAGTTGTCTAAGTTACAAAGTTAAGAGAAGACATAGTAGCCCAAGGATATGCATTACAAGATCTATGTACGGAGGTGACAGATACCTGTGCAAGAACTTAAATGCAAAACATGGAGATAAACCAATGATCTGCGGATCTTCCCATCTCAAGTGAATAGAGAATGGTATATCAACTGTCAAAATATATTGAAGTATAATAAATATTCTAATCACCTGCTCGCATTCTTTTCTAGAGAAGCAATACACTATTCCAGACTCCTTTTTGGGATATGAGCCTTTTATGTAATCTGCAATTTCATCAATAAGCACCTTTCCAATAGATGGCTTCTCATGTACCTTCATGAAAAGAACTTTCAGATTTATGTGCACTTTTCAATCAGTAAGCGTTAAACCAACATTGGTAAAGGCAAACCTTGTAGAACAGATTGGCCCTATTAACTGTGCTAACAAACTTGATGCATTTGGGTATATGCAACATCTCCATAAGATCCGCTTGGACTTTATAAGTAGCAGTCGCCTGTCAAAGGCCCCATTAATGATGAATGTCAGCAAACATAAATACTTGACATTAAAATTGATAAGTTTTCATAGTAAAACTTACAGTCAAAGCAATTAGAGGAACATTTGGAAATTGAATCTTCAAAATACCAAGATTTTTATAGTCAGGGCGAAAATCATGACCCCATTGACTACAGCAATGTGCCTCCTGGATTTTGAATCAGAAGTCAGTTATAATAAGTTCGCATTATAAGATGGAAATAATAACTTTCTGTTACCAAGGTTTAATGTGTATTACGTTTAGACTTCAGATCAAAATTCAGAAATATTCACAAACAGCAGAAAGCTTATATTACAAAAACCAAATTTTAATGGATTGTAAACAGCTGAGCAAAATTAAAATTAGGTTTGTCCAAACATAAAAGGCACAATCCTGCTATGTCTATAAGCAATATTAGAATTCAAGAACTGACAGCATTTGTCCCACAAAGCAACATTTAGACTTTCAAGACCCTATGGATCTGTGAAGGATCAAAGATGATTGTGAATTTTATTCATTTCCAATCACCAGGTTCGACTAGTGTAAATTGCACTTGCCAGATTTGAGAAATATAAACAGGTTGACAATAAAAATTTAATCTGTTAAATGCACAAACTATTACTCACATCAATTGATATAAGAGAAAGACGCCCACCACGATAGCACTTCTCAAGCTTTGACATAAATCTTTTACTCTTTGATATCTTTTCAGGAGTGACATACAAAACTTTAATTTCTCCTTCACCTTTATCTAGGGCTGTGTAGATAAATTTTTCATCTTCCTTGCTAGTTGTTGAAGTCAACATGTACGCTGAAATGCCCAAAGCCGTAAGTCCCATAACCTGAAAAATTTGCAATTTAAGTCAGAGAAAACTCAAGCTATAAAAAGTTATGAACAGGTTAACATCATGCCAAAAAGTACCTGATCTTGAATAAGGGATAACAAGGGGCTAACAACCAATGCGATGCCATCACGAAGAATAGCAGGGAGTTGGTAGCAGAGGCTTTTGCCACCACCTGCAGCCATTATAACTAACACATCTCTTCCACTCAAGACAGCATTTATAATCTGGACAAAATACAAGTCATAAGATCAACAATGTTTTTGATGATGGATTATGAAAAGATTAAGAAGTGCTACTTTTGGAAACATGCTTTGATGGAAAACAACTCCAGAATCAAAGTATCAGTGAAACTGGATGTAAGTATTTGTGCAGGAACTTATTAATGTCCCATTCACAAGCCAATTACCAACGTGACTTTGGAAAACAAGAAGAAAGCAATTATTCCCTGTTTTGCTCCAGAAATCCTTGTCAAAACATATATATATAAAGAATAATACATGGATGTTTCAAGTTGTGGACAAGGATTATCAACCACCACCTGAGCCATTGGTCAAGAATAGCAGGGAAAATTTCACTGGAAAAGTAGAATTTTTATTTGAAAAGAAATTAGAACTTTCAAATAGTAGTGCCATGTGGAAACTATTCCATTTTCAAAAGGCCCATCAAAATATCTCACTACCAAACATAGCTCTGATTGCTAGTCTCTCAGCCATCATCAAAATGTTTACATTCTAGCTGGCAAAGAGCAAAGAAGAATCACGACTTGGTTCTACTGGACTTGCAACTAAACCATAAATGTGTGACACAACACATTAGAAATAAATAACAGGTTAAATCAAGCCATGGTGCAAATTGCCTTCTTACTTATTCTTTTTCATACAACTTAGAAATATTATGCTATGAAGTTGCTCTTTTTTCACTCATAAAAACATTGACAATTAAATTCCCTTGAACTTACTTCTCGCTGATTTGCTCGATAAGTTGAAATACCAAAAACATTGAATCGAATATCATCAGCTTCAGCGTCCCATTCAAAGGAACCTGACCAATCTTTTGCTGCAACATCAGCATTGTTACTTGGTACAGATTCAGATGTTTTGCATACTTCCAGCAAAGCTTTTAGCTCGGATTGTCTCTCATACAACTTTTCTTGGCGATCAAGCAGTGCTCTGATTTCATCTAAAAAGGGAAATAAATGCTGTTACAGCAAATAGTCCATAAACTATCTTCAGACATAAATTAGTAAATTGAAGGAAGTGCCAAAAAAGAATCATCATTTGTCTTCAACTCTGAACCTCAATTATTTCACCACGTTTTCAAAAATTAATTATGCTAAACAGGTAAAGCATCCACAGGTTTTATAAAGGAAAGAAATGAAAGGAAATTTCTACAAACTTTGATGGTATTTAAAGATACCTTCATTATCAAAATGTGATTACCATGTCTTGATCATGTGAATTCTAAAAATGATCCTTCAGAAAGCCTAAGTAATGTGTGTTGGACACAGTCAAGTGCAACAAGGATCAAGTGGTCATACAAAATTCAATTTCAAACTCCATAAGTATAAGCAAGAACATCATAACATTTAAAAGAAAAGAAAATCACTGACGGATGCACACCAATTTGAAATGTAATAAACCTAAGGAATAGCAATTTATACAGCACTGGATCAAATTCAATCCCCAAAACCTTCAAGAAAAGAAAATCACTGGACAATACCATGTCAATTCTAGAAACCCTACGTCATTGAAGAATGCGCTCCTAAACCCTCCACAGACTAAACCTCCATTCCACGTTAATGAAGCAAGAAGCCACATCAAGAACCCTAAGATTCATCAAAAAATTCTAATAAACCTGATAGAAGGATACCAATCACCATAGCATTGGATCAAATTCAATCAAAAAGGATAATATGATCAAGAACCACAAAACGTTCAAGAAAAGCAAATTAAACCCTACAACGATCATTCAGGAATGAACTCATAAACCCTCCAGTGATTAAAAGTCCATCGTATCCATGCCAAGAACACAATCAGAAGCAAGAATCCAAGTCAAGAACCCTTAAAATTCGTCCAAAAAAGAAGTACACTGAGAACCTGAAGATAATTATGCTACGATTGGGATCCATACCTTGGACGTCTTGGAGCTCAGCTTCGACAACGAGGAGCTCCTCCGCCACATCATCCTCCATCCACAACGAAACCCTCGTCAGAGAAACCCTAAACTTCTTGCGATCTCTTGAACCAAACCGCGAGCGCCGATAAGGAGAGAAGAAGCCAGCATGCTGTAACGTTAAAGCCGGTGTCCTTCTTGCCGGATTGAATCTATGCCGTTAATCACACGGTCAGTTTTAATCAAACAGCGATGATTTGTGTTTTTACTTGGCAAAATACGGACCGTTGATCATCCTTGAGATTAAGATCGAGATTGATAAGATTTATGTTGTTTTCTCGCTATTGAAATCCAAGCCAGCCCACATAACTAACAATTTGGTCCAAGCCCGGTCCAGTTAGGCTGACGCTATCTACATGTTCTTATAATTCCCAAAAGATAGCCTTCTTATATTTATTTCTTTTTTAAAAATCAATAAATTGTGTGGCTTAATTCATTAGAACTTGTTATTTTTAAGTCTTTGGATTTGAAATAAGGCGGCCAGGCCTTATAATTGATCCAATTTTTGTTAAATTAATACTAATATATATTTGTACAAATATAATTCTTCTCTTCAATCATTAATGCTTATTGATAATATATATATACATATTATCTCAAATAATTAATTTTCATGAGTGATGTTTGATTATGGGATGACCTGGGCCATTTGACCACCTCACCTCACGAAAAATATTTTTATAAAACAGAAACTAATAATGTTAATTATGAAACATGAAATAATTTAATTTAAAATTGTATATTTAAAATTATACTAATAAACCTTAAATTTGATGATTTTTATTATTTAACCCACCACCAATTTTTTATTTTTTATTTTTTAACAAATGTGACAAGTTTTATTTTATACAGTATTGTTAAAAAAATAAATATGAGTGAAGAATATAATTTTTTTACAGTAAATTTATTGAATAATTATTAAATAATACAGTATACCATTTTTATAATATTATTCTGTATAAATTATACAAGAGAGAATTAGTCTTTCACCTTCACACTCATGTCGGTATGTTTTCCCACTGTAATAAGCAGTATTTAGTCATCGGTCCTTTCAATTTGATGCATGATTCAAATCATTCTTGTTACGCCACAATTTATTCTAATTTAATCCATTTTACACATTTCTGTCCAAAAAAAATAAAAAAAAGTACGCTAACAATTTTAGGACCAATGCTAGGTATAATCTTATTTTTATCACAAACAAACAAAATGGTTACAGCTGGCAGCAACCAAATGCGCCTAAATCCTCCACTAAGAAAATATCTATAAATTTTAAAACCATCAATTTTTAAAAATCCGTACATCTCTTGCCATTGACACCTGAACATGAAATTTTATTTATTTATTTTTTTATTTTATATACCATGCGTTCAATAATTAACCCAATTATCAAATATATATATATATATAACAAAGTTGACTAGTGGTAAATTAAAAAATAAATAAGTATAAAAATACACTAATATGATGTTTTGATTGGCTTTTTAAAAATAAACCCTCTTTATACATTCTAAAAAAAATTAAAAAGAATTATTTGAGAGATTTGTATTCAAAACCTTTTAATCATAATTATAGATAATTTACCAATGGTTATTTCACGGTTATTTAGTCAAATGTTATTATTCTTTCCTTCCTTCAAAGTAATATTTCTGGTTATGCTTTCAAGAAAAAAACAATTAGTCTATTTAGAAGATGAGCTTACGCATGAAGGATGGGTGTTTGACAAAATGACGAAGTCGTGTTCACACCCGCATCCACCACCAAATCTGATAAACGAGATCAGCGGCGTCCACGTCATCAGGCTCGTGAGGCCCGCAATGAGAGACGAAGCGGTTTCACCGTTCACACAAACCAATCAAAACGCGAGCTGAGCTCCATCTCCCCACCCGGGCCACGCGGTTTCTCCAAAACGCGCACCGCGCCCCCTTCTGCTTTAGATTTGCCTTTTTCCATGTGGTCGGGCCCCACCCTTCCTGTTTGATTGCGTGGCAGCGGTGCTTGATCCCATTCACTGATTTCTCTATAATACCCTTGCTCATTTCTTATAAACCCGTTGTTGTCCTTCAATAATTGAATTAAAGTTGATCTTGTTATATGTAAAAGTCATTATTTATTAGTAGTTTGGAGAGTCAAGTTTATCATATTTAGTACTTGGTCTTTGTGAGTCCATCGATCTTCTCGAAGATCAATGGCGTGCATATAAAGTATAGGAAATTAGGCAGCTACTCTTTCCTCCTTATTTAATAAATGTTATAAATTTCAGACACATGCATTCAAAGACAACAATTTTTAATGTGTATTTCTAAATTCACTATTAAAGATAGGTAATTTTAAAATATACTATTTGAGGATATTAAAGACACCCACATAATGGAAAGCAAGAAAGAAGGGTTGAAAGAGTATGTAAATGACCTAACCCTGGTCAAAGTCCTATATACCGTGCTAGACGCCTGCCCATAACCTCAACTAATTACTCATTCTTTCTTCTAAACTAATGTTTTTCTCCAATACAGTGAATAAAAAATATATACAAATATTAATACCGGTGTCAATGGTCACGCACATGTCAGAGACCCATCTGGTAAGTTCTCAAATCAAGCCGCTAAGGGGTAAAATCGTCAATTTACTATACCAAGAGTCAAGTCAGTGGCATTTACGTGAATATAAGAAATCCAACAACCATATAAAGAAGGAGCTTACCCTCATCGTCCCGGATCGCGACCTCCGTTCTTCTTCTAATAAATCTCTCGGCGGAGTGAGAGAGAGAGAGAGAGAGAGAGAGAGAGAGAGAGAGAGAGAGGAGATTAGGGTTAGGGTTAGGGTTTGGAGGGGAATCGAGATGATGCTCAGTGGAGGAGGAGGAGATGGATTGGGGATGCTGATGCCGGTTCAGCTTAGCCCAGCGGAAATGGCGGCGGCGGCGGGGAGCGGTGGTGGAGGCGGTGGAGGACCACATCGAGTGGTGGCGAAGGAGGGGGAGAGGGTACCTCAGTGGAGCCAGGCGGAGACTAGGGATTTCATCGCGATAAGGGCTGAGCTCGAGCGGGATTTCACCGTCTCCAAGAGAAACAAGACGCTGTGGGAGGTGGTTTCAACTCGCATGCGTGAACGAGGGTATCGGCGCAGCCCCGAGCAGTGCAAGTGCAAGTGGAAAAACCTCGTTAACCGATACAAGGTTTGTATACGTGTTTCTCGATATCGTTCTCTTTATTTCCACGTTGATTTTTTCATTGAATCTGCTTGATTTCTGTGTTTTTTCTTATTATAATTCCTAAGATGAATCTTATTTTTTTTTTTTTTGTGAATTCTCGTTCTGATCTTAGATTTATTTATATATGTGTTGGATGGATTGAACTGTAAGGTAGATAGCTATCATTTGATTTCATCTTCTACACGTCTATTTCGTTTCTATGATATTTCTTGTAAATGGCGTTGTAGGTTAAGCTGATGAACTGTTTGATTAGGGTTTGAAATTGGATTGTGGTTCCTCAGTTGTCAATTACTCTATTCATTATCTGCCTTTATGCAATCCCTTTTGCTGGATTTTGTTTAACTTCTGGTAATTTTACCTTTTCTTTTTCCTGATTGCAACTGGGCATTCTTTTTTCAAATCTGTATTTTGAGCTAATTATCTAGTTAATTTTCTGTCAGTTTTCATTTTGGAGTTGTGCCTTTTTCCTTTATTTTTAGATATCCAGGTGATGCTCCTTCTCTCTTTCTTTTTTTTTTTTTTTTTAATGTTTCTAATTCCATGAAAAGGCACCGACTTGGTCTCCATTATTAATTTGTACTGCATTTATCTATTCGGTCTATTTTCTTTACGCTTCCTGTTTGATGTATTGATCATAACTTTGTTCATAAAATATAAATGAGGGTGTCATTTGGTCTACTTGACAATTTTATCAGGCACTAATCCTTGGGCTGTATAAGCATTTTAACAATGGAAAATCTTGCTCTAGTTGTCAACTTCGGATGCTAAAAATATTATGAACCTGGGAATGCTGATAATTGGATCTGGGATTCAATAATGGAACATTAGGACCAGATCATGGCTTTTTTAATGGAAATCTGCTCTATTTCTGAACAAAGGGAGACACTTTCAACTTGTTAGATGAGAACCATTAGTGAGTGCTGCCATCTGTCATGCTTTTTATTCTTTTTTCTTTATATGGTTTTGACCATCAATTGTGAAAGATAATTACAAGCTTTATTTTATCAAATTGGTTTTGTATTACCGACCATAATTTGAAGCGTCTATATCTTAGCAGATGGTATTTATTGACAATTAATTAGCTTTAGGATTTTATTATGTGTTTTACGGCATAACCAGGGAAATTAATAAAGTTGTCCTTATTTAACTTTATGTTGAATAGATTGTTAGTTCTTAGATTTCATGTTTGGATTATCTGATGCTTATCTCAAGCCCTTTTCAGTCAGCAATTTTAGAGTTTTAGCTTAATTATGCCTATGGCCATGGCATAAGTTTATCTTCCTGACGTGTATAAACTTCTAAAATGACAGGTGGCTGTAACTTTGTTTGTAAGTGAGCAAAGATGATTGTTTTGAAAAGTTGGTTCCAAAATATCTAGTCAAGTTTTTACATATTTTCTATGCATTTTTTCAATATCATTGACATGAAGCCCAAGCATTAAAATAGTATAAGATTTATAAGTTTTTACCTATCCTTGATGCTTTTTGTACAGAGAAGCGCAGAAGTTTATTGTCATTCCGTGCTTTTGTTGGGTCGGATATTTTACATTTTAAATAAAGCTTAATCAAAATCAATATGTAACCTAACCTTAACTGATCAGCAGGGTAAAGAAACCTCCGATCCTGAAAATGGAAGGCACTGCCCATTCTTCAAAGAGTTGCACGCTGTATTCCAAGAACGTGAAAGAAATATGCAACGGCTCCTTCTTGAGTCTGAATCTGGGGCTGTCCATGCAAAGAAGAAATTGAAAAGGTTAAGCGGGGATCGATCTTCTGAAGAATTTTCCGAAGATGATGATGAGGATGATGAAGACACTGATGATGAACGCCTATCAAAAAGTAGAAAGAAAAAGGCTGACAAAGGACAGCAGCAGCAACAACAGCAACAGCAGAGGGCTATAGATAAATCAAGGCAATCCAGTAGTGTTCATGATATACTGCTTGAGTTCTTACAGCAACAGCAGCGCATGGAAGCACAGTGGCAGGAGATGATGGACAGGAGGATACAAGAACGCCGTATGTTTGAGCAGGAGTGGCGGCAGTCAATGGAGAAATTAGAGAGAGAGCGGTTGATACTGGAGCAGGCATGGAGAGAGAGAGAGGAACAGAGGAGAATCAGAGAAGAAACAAGAGCCGAGAAAAGAGATGCACTTCTGACCACCCTATTGAATAAACTCATCCATGAAGGCCTATAGCAGGGCAGCCACTGGTACCTACTGAAACCCATTGGTTCAAAGTTGTGATCAATCTTTTTGAGGTTTGAAGCTTCCAGCATATTTTTTATTCTCTTATGTTATACATATACAAAAATACTAGAACATGAAGTTGCTTGACGTTGAAAAATTGGTAGGCTGCTAAATTGTGCTTCTTAAAAAAGGGCTGTTGTAAGATATGGGTTTATTATCGTGCAGCGGTTTGTTTATGACTCTGTATTTCCATCCACCACCGGTTGTATTGATTCAATTTGTTGTATTGTAGAACAGGATGGTTTATTGCTAAACTAACAAATTCTAGTAGTTTCTTACCATTTCAAATGTGTTGAAACGTTGACATAATGTTCTTTGGAATTTGTCACATATCATCACATAAACCAAACCCATTTCTCTCACATATTAAGGGATCTCGAGTCAAATTTGTGGAAGCCTGCTTCTTTCTGGCAGAACTTTCAACCGTCTTGATAAGCTCCCTCCCTAAAAGTGCTTTTACATTCAACACTGCATAAATCCCATTCCTTCAGCGATTAAAACTGCTAAAACTGCACACCACCTCTCAACTTCTCAAGGAGGTTGCAGTAAATTTCTGAAAGTTAATAATAGCCAGCACTAGCAAAATGAAACACAAACAGTGCACTTTAGGAAGGTTGATTATTAACCACTTCTCTTTTCTTCACCATAGCTGAATCAAGGAAATGGAAGAGAACAACAAAGTATTGAGCTTCAAAGCTTAATTCATACAGTCAAGTAAAAGATGGATACACTCTCAAGTTCATATCTTACAAACAGAGTATCATTTCAAGGCAGCAATCATCCTGAGTCACTGGGTGGTTTCTCCTTAGGGTGTTTAGATGCATAATGATCCGCTATCTGATTCTGGTTCGCTAGTTGTACCTGGAAAGAAGCACTTGATGTTAAAATGATCATTCAGTGAAAAATTAAACTATATAAAGCATCAGGAAAGGGACTGCTGAACAAATCAATCTATGTGCAGCTTTGAATGCCAAGCTACAACAGAAACACAGCAATTACCTGCAAATACCTGCTTAAATGTGTGTACATCATATATTCAAGGTCCTTGTGGGTATTCATTTTTGTACTGAAATATTCAGTGCGTGCGAGACTTTAGATGTTTCAAAATGAAGCAACTGATTAATCAGTGGTTTAACAGTTGCTACATATTATATCCTCTATCAAAGGAATATTTTAGTATATTTGAGGATCACTTAAGATACTGATGCAAAAGACATAACAGCTTTACATCAAGAATTCAAAAGCTCCACTTAGCTAGGATTTTCTTATGCAAGGGATTGAATTTATTTCTTGTAGGCAATCAGGAATACTTCCCTAGTACATCTTGACCATTGAGATACCATGAACTGTGAAGAAAACAGCACCACAAAAAACCAGACCAACAAAAGTCACATAGTGTCAATCTGGAATTGTCCATAACAATGCTCGAGGCTTTGTGATTTGGAAGTAGACATGACTGTTTTAAGTACACTAAGACCACCACAAGAAGAAAGCTAAAGGATTTAACCAAGATTACGGACCATTTAAGGTAATTTCCAATCATAAACGCAAGACAGGAACAAATCATGTTGTATACTAGCGAAGCTGCCTCTCCCTTAATTACTATAGGACTTCGACTCAAATGTTCTAGTGATCCCTTGGTTTTATCAAATAAATGCAATATAACAAATCAACTTTAGAAATCCTCTAGACTAATGATCTACAAGGCAGATAAACAGTTCCTGCCATCACTTAAAAGCTGCAACAAAAACCTTCTGTGATAAAATCTAGAGTTCAAACAAGCATGTGAAAAGAGGAAAAAAAAAGAGATCAATTTGACCTGTACTGACTAACCAGCTCAAGTGAGACATGTTAGACCTGCTCTATCGCCTGCTCTAGTCTAAATCACAAAACTATCTGAATCATCATCACACATTAAATCACATACTCTTTCAGTCTTTTGTCCTAGCCACAAATTATGATCATCTCCAATTTTTTTTTTAAAAAAAAAATTACCAAAAAAGAAAAGAAAAGAAAACCAACATTTCTGCAATATAAACGCCATGATAAATGCAACACACAACATTTTAAATTTTGACATCTTACTCTTATTAATTCATGGATTTAGACATCTCACTTCCATTCATAAGTAATGACAAATTCACAGTAGAATTGTTTCCAATCAAGTCTAAATTCTAGGGTTTATGCTAAAAATTTATCCTCCAATCCATAATCCACCTCAATTTTAAAAATTCCCAGAGAAAAAAAGACACAAACCATTGCAACAAAATATGTAACGAAGAAGAAAAGCATAAGAAGATTGGACGTTGACAGCATGGATCAACGATTCTTAAGATAACCATAGTTCTTCCTTTTGATTAAAATTTCCAAACAAAAATTAACCACCCACTAACTCCTACGAGCCAAAGTTTCAATTTTAGAAACTATACCAATCACAACAAAACCATAGTTCCAATCAAGCAAGCAACAAGCTCATCAGGTTCACAGATCGCATCGCCATTCACTCCAAAAACCAGATTTTTCATTCGATTCAACAATCAAGACCATACTCATCAAAAGAGTAGAAATGAAAATTTTCGTTCTAGATCAACAATACCTTTTCAATCACGGATTCAAAACTATGGTTTCATTCATCTCCAAATAGAGAACAAAAAAAGAGATCGGAAAACAGGAAGATCAACCTTGCAGATTGGGCAACTGACTTTGAGCGCGACGGCACGGGCCTCGAGCTGTGAACCCTTGGGCTTCTGATTGCGCTCTGCGTTCCTCCTCTGCGCCTCGATCTTCTGCTTCCCTCTCGTCATCTTCGATCTGGAGATCCCTTCGATACCTCTGGTCTTCCACGAAGTCTCATCGCTTTTCTTTGTTTATAGTTCGTCTCATCTCTCATTGGCGACACCTCGCTGTTTCGTCTCAAACATCAAACAGATCCGCAGATGAAACGTCGCATACACCGATTCGTTGAGATGAGACTCGTGACATAATTTTTTTTTTTACCTGAAATATGAAAGTTTTTTTTTATTATTATAAAAAGGATTTTGATCTAATCAGAATTTTGTCTTCAATAAGATAATAGGCATTTTACCTTATTTATCAATTAAAAAATAATTAAAAGTTTAAATAAAATAAATTTGATTTTATACCTCCTTCACTCACTCTAAGACAAATGTATTTAAGACAAATCATTTGTGGGTTATTAATTTTATTCTCCGAATTTATCTATGACTTTAAGTCGTATTTATTTAAAAATTGATTAATCCACAAGAATTAAAACGAATGTCAACATCAAATTATGTGTATAATAATTAATTTCATGAGCTTGAGCAATAATTGTTAACTTGAGTAATCTGTAGTAATTATCAAAATAGTATGGTTAAAGTGGTCTCTTTAAACATGCTGTTAGAATAGAACAATTGTATTTTATTCATTGTTTTCTTTTATCTTTGTCAATCATGATCAAAATTTGTTGTATGATTCGTTTTTTGAATACCCACATTCCCATATACACGCGCACACATATATACTAGGTTGAAGGAGATCACACTAACAATCAATGTAGAGCCTAAATTTTTCTTAATCTATCTACAATTTTTTTTTTAATGACCCGAAAATTATTTTTAGTCAAAGCATCTAATATTCTTTTGCTTAGTGCCCCCAAAATTGAATGATCCAACCTTAGCAATCATCAATAGAGTGATATAGCATAGACCTTTTTTCCTACTAGTAGTATGTTTTTTTGCTATAAAATCTTTTACTCCCCTAGTAGAGTAGAAATAATTTGTGTTATCGGTTAATTCCACTAGCTTTATATTTATCAAAATATATATATATATATATATATATATATATATATATATATATATATATATATATATTTAATAAAGTGGATTAACCATGAATTTATTGAAAATTAAACGAGCCACTAGCTTTATATTGATTTTTTTTATTTTTTAAAAATTATTACTATGTTAATATTTAATCCCCTACCTAGCTATGTCTATGCATGTTGTTTACATTATAAACATATTTGCTTACGATTATATCTTATGGGTGGAAGGAGAGTGAAATTTGATCAAAATATGTTGGTCTAATTTTCCACCTAGTTACTATTAGTCATCAGAGTGATAAATTTTTATTATTTATTGTTCAAATACAAAACTTTGTAATTGTTTTTTTTCAATATAATCAAAGTAGTTTATTTTTTTATTAAAATAGTATCAATATAATATTCCTTCAGAGCTATTTTTTATTAGTTGTATTTGTTTCATTCTAATCTAAAAAAAACAAATACCAGTATATATTATTATACTCTCTTACAAAATAATATTAAAACTAAATAGATCCAGAGAGAGAGAGAGAGAGAGAGAGAGAGATGCATGTGGGTGTTCTCTCTTCCTCTCATTCTCCTGAAAACAATATTCATGTACTCTTATCCCATGAAACTTTGGCAGGTCAACCGGTCAAGAGCAAAACTCTCCATATCCACATTCTCGCATCCTCTCATTCTCCTCAAAACACTGCTACTCATTCACCCCTTCCAAGCCTCTCTCACTAGTACACTACAATATAAATACCACCATCTGTAAGATAACTCTCATCATCATCTCTGCATTCAGCTCCAGTATTAAACAATATTCAACAGGTTCAACACCATCTTAATCAGCTTCTCCCATCATATATATATATATATCATTTATATATTTGCTTCATGCATTTGCATATCAGTACTAATTAAATAAAAGTTTCCCAAGTTTATGACTAACTTTTAGTTTGATGATATATATTGTGTGCTAAATATTTGTAGGTTTTGAAATCAAAACATTAATTAATGGCGTCCATTCGTGTGTGGATCTTGATGGCCCTGGTTGCCT
The DNA here is from genome assembly GCA_020875875.1 of Dioscorea alata. Lineage (NCBI taxonomy): Eukaryota > Viridiplantae > Streptophyta > Magnoliopsida > Dioscoreales > Dioscoreaceae > Dioscorea > Dioscorea alata. The sequence continues at coordinate 22,153,036 of CM037014.1, read as the reverse complement.
GCACTCTCTTGGCCAAGACCTCTGAAGTCAATGCCCAAGGCAAAATAGATTATGGTGCTATCAACAGAGGCAACGCCATTCCATGCAGCAAAAGAGGAGGGGCTCAGACTAACTGCCATGACCCTAAGGAAGCCAACCCTTACCATAGGGGCTGCAATCCAGGTGAACAATGCCGCGTCGACGAGGAGCAGAATTAAATATATATGATATATCGTTGAGCTGCATGGATATATGCGTGCATGCATGCACAAAACGTCCAGTGGAAACAGTGGATATCTTGATATTCTTTTGAAGGCCATGCGGTGATATAGAATTAATAATGGGATGGATTCATTCTTTGGGTCCTGATTGCTTATGCTACTTTTTTAAGGTTGTAATAATTTGTAGCCCTTGGCTTGAGTTGTAGTATCCGAGCTTAGGTGCGCTGCTGCTAGCTTCAGAAATTGTGTTTGAGAATTATTAATACATTTTTAATATAATGTTTTTCTTTTTATGAATTTTTATATTTGTGTATGCGATCTCTCTAGTTATTATTTGTAATCTAACCCCCTGCTCTAATGAATGTGGTTTATCCACCTTTCCAAAAAAATAAAATAAAATTATGTATGCAATCTTAATTTCTAGCTAGCTTATTTTTGTTTTCTCCAAAACCAGAAGTAGCACTGTTATAAAGACCTATTTCATCCTAAAGCAATTACATTGAAGAGAAATTGAACTATAGGGCAGAAAATTCTTGGTGCCAATAAATATTTATGATCATATTTGTTTATTATTTTTCTTATAAATTTATCATTAAATTTAGTTTGATAACCAAAGAAATATCAAAAGCAGCACTGAGGCAATCAAGTTACACTCCAAAAAAATACTTGCAGTTTTACAATGGGAATAAATGAAGCAAACATATAACAATCATTTATGTATTTTATATTAAAATTGAGCATACATCATTAATTAAATCTAAAACAATTCATTAAGAAAAGCCAAAGTATATTACAGGCTAATCTAATCACTTTTGCAAAAATGGATATGAAAATTTTATTATTCTAACCTATGTGCTATTGTGTTTTAATATGAAATTCTTTATTAAATTTACCATTGAAATAATAAGAGATTGAGATTGAAATGTGGATAATCCACATGCAGAAATATGCATGAAGACGAAGTTAATCATTGTACACACATTAATTTGTACCATCACCCTCTATATATATTAGATTTTGAGCATGTTCTTTTAATAGGGATGAACATAGATCTTGCACCAAAAAAAAAAAAAAAACAAAAAAAAAACCAATGCTGACAAACGAAGAGATTGTTAAATATCATTCATTTCTATGATAAAATCATTTGAAACTATTCGAAGATTACACATGCAGAAGGCCTAGCTTATATATTGAATCACATGGCATTCCATACGTGTGCATGCACGTACATTGAATCACATGGCATTCCCTGCGCGTGCTAATTTTTTTTTTTCTTTTTTCTCTCATATTAATTACATCTAATTTCAGCATGTTATCTGGTCAATTCGCTGGTTCTCCTAAAAAGGATTTTCAAATAAAAAGCATGCAAAAATTCCGCCATCTCCCCTCCTCCCAGTCTCCCCAAAACACTGCCATTCACTCACCTTCCATTTACCTCCAAACTCTCATTCCAATATATATATATATATATATATCAAATAAATGCAATATAACAAATCAACTTAAGAAATCCTCTAGACTAATGATCTACAAGGCAGCTAAACAGTTCCTGCCATCACTTAAAAGCTGCAACAAAAACCTTCTGTAATAAAATCTAGAGTTCAAACAAGCATGTTAGAAGAGGAAAAAAAACATAAAAGATCAATTTGACCAGTACTGACTAACCAGCTCAAGTGAGACAAGTTAGGCCTGCTCTATCGCCTGCTCTAGTCTAAATCACGAAACTATCTGAATCATCATCACACATTAAATCACATACTCTTTCAGTCTTTTGCCCTAGCCACAAATTATGATCATCTCCAAAATTTTTTTTTTTTAAAACATTACCCAAAAAAACAGAAAGAAAGAAAAGAAAACAACATTTCTGCAATATAAACACCATGATACATGCAACACACAGCAATTTAAATTTTGACATCTTACTCTTACTAAGTCATGGATTTAGACTTCTCACTTCCATTCATAAGTAATGACAAATTCACAGCAGAATTGTTTCCAATAAAGTCTAAATTCTAGAATTTATGCTAAAGTTTTATCCTCCAATCCATAATCCACCTCAATTTTAAAAAATTCCCAGAGATAAAAAAAACACAAATCATTCTAACAAAATATGTAACGAAGAAAAAAAGCATAAGAATACTGGACGTAGACAGCATGGATCAACGATTAACCATAGTTCTTTCTTTTGATTAAAATTCCCAAACAAAAATTAACCACCCACTAACTCCTACGAGCCAAAGGTTCAATTTTAGAAATGTTGGGGTTTTTCGATTTTTCAACAGTGAGAAAATTTGTGAAATCACTGTAGCAAAGTACGGTTTACCACATTGTAGCAATTTTACTGTTCACGCGAGGTCGGTCTGCGGGCGCACACTTCCTGTGCATCCCACTGCCGATTCTGTGCGGTCGGTATGCGGTCCGCACGTTTTTCTTGCAACAAGGTTACTGTAGCAAATTTACTGTTCGTGTACGGGTACTGTGCGGCCGCACACAACCCGCACACTTCACTGGCGATACCGTGCGGCCCGCACACAGCCCGCCTTGAAAGTCCTCCTTGGAGCTCCAAAAGCCTTCCCAAGAGTTATACACCACTTGTAACCTTCAAAATCAAGCATAAACAACACCAAAACTCCCCAAATCTTGTGAGAACAAGATGATCAAACAAACAAACGCACAACACAACAATTTTAGCGTGGAAACCCTACGAATCGAGGGAAAAACCATGGGACTCCTAAAAGCCTTTTAAAAAAGTTTCACTATATCAACTATGGGATGACAAAAACTTCTCTAGATACCACTAGAGGAATAACAATGAGCATCAACACACTTCAAGAAGAGGATAAAAATGAAGAGACAAACACTAAGGCCGAGGAGAGCTACTTGCAAGAATCACTCCACGAGCTTGGATGAACTCCGATCACCTCTTGCCCTAGCTCAACCCTTCTCTTCTTCCTCCTCTCTTCTTGATTTCCTTATCTCTTTTTCCCAAATCAGTGAACAGTTCCCTCTTCCATCATACGAATGAAGAAAACCTCATTCATCTCATTCTTGTCAAATTCTACTTTTGCCCTCCACAGTTGACATAGTTTTTTTTTTTTTTTTTTTTGTTAACTTGGGCCATGAAGCTCATTATTTATTCCACCCAAATGAGCTGGACCTAACAACAAACTATACCAATCACAACAAAACCATAGTTCCAATCAAGCAAGCAACAAGCTCATCAGGTTCATAGATCGCATCGCCATTCACTCCAAAAACCAGATTTTTCATTCGATTCAACAATCAAGACCATACTCATCAAAAGAGTAAAAATGAAAATTTTCGTTCTAGATCAACAATACCTCTTCGATCACGGATTCAAAACTAGGGTTTCATTCATCTCCAAATAGAGAAAAGAAAAAAAAAAAGGTTCGGAAAATAGGAAGATCAACCTTGCAGATTGGGCAACTGACTTTGAGCGCGACGGCCCGGGCCTCAAGCTATGAACCCTTGGGCTTCTGATTGAGCTCTGCGTTCCTCCTCTGGGCCTCAATCTTCTGCTTCCCTCTCGTCATCTTCGATCTGGAGATCCCTTCGATACCTCTGGTCTTCCACGAAGTCTCATCGCTTTTCTTTGTTTATAGTTCGTCTCATCTCTCATTGGCGATGCCTCGCTGTTTCGTCTCAAACATCAAACAGATCGGCAGATGAAACGTGGCATACACCGATTCGTTGAGATGAGACACTCGTGACATAATTTTTTTTTGTCTGAAATATGAAAGTTTTTTTTTTATTATTGTATAAAGGATTTTGATCTAATGAGAATTTTGTCTTCAATAAGATAATAGACATTTTACCTTATTTATCAATTAAAAAATAATTAAAAGTTTAAATAAAATAAATTTGATTTTATACCTCTTTCACTCACTCTAAGACAAATGTATTTAAGACAAATCATTTGTGGGTTATTAATTTTATTCTCCGAATTTATCTATGACTTTAAGTCGTATTTATTTAAAAATTGGTTAATCCACAAGAATTAAAATGAATGTCGACATCAAATTATATGTATAGAGAACTAAATTAAATTAAAATTCATCTTTAATAATTAATTTCATGAGCTCGAGCAATATTGTTAACTTGAGTAATCTATAGTAATTATCAAAATAGCATGGTTAAAGTGGTCTTTTTAAGCATGCTGTTAGAATGGAACAATTGTATTTTATTCATTGTTTTCTTTTATCTTTGTCAATCATGATAAAAATTTATTGTATAATTCATTTTTTGAATACCTACATTCCCATATATACGAACACATATATACTAGGTTGAAGGAGATCACACTAACAATCAATGTAGAGCCTAGATTTTCTTAATCTATCTACAATTTATTATATTTTTATTTATTTATTTATTTTTATGACCTGACAATTATTTCTAGTCAAAGCATCTAATATTCTTTTGCTTGGTGCCCCCAAAATTGAATGATCCAAACTTAGCAATCAACAATAGAAAAAGTAGTAAGGTTTTTGCTATAAAGTATTTTACACTCTAGTGTGGTAGAAAATAATTTGTGTTATCTGTTAATTCTACTAGCTTTATATTTATTAATATATATATTTAATAAGGTAGATAAATCATGAATTTATTGAAAATTAAACGAGCCACTGGCTTTATATTGATTTTATTTTTCTTAAAATAAATTTAGTAGCTTAAAAATTATTACTATGTTAATATTTAATCCCCTACCTAACTATGTCCATGCATGTTGTTTTCATTATAAACAGATTTGTTTATGATTATATATTATGGGTGCAAGAAGAGTGAAATTTGACCAAAGTATGCCGGTCTAATTTTTCAGCTAGTTACTATATATTGATCATCAGGGTGATAAATTTTATTACTTATTGTTCAAATATAAAACTTTGTAATTGTTTTTTCTAAATATAATCAAAGTAGTTTATTTTTTTATTAAAATAGTATCAATATAATATTCCTTCAGAGCTATTTTTTATTAGTTGTATTTAATTTGTTTCATTCTAACATGAAAAAACAAATACCAGTATATATTATTATACTCTCTTACAAAATAATATTAAAACTAAATAGATCCAGAGAGAGAGAGAGAGAGAGAGAGATGCATGTGGGTGTTCTCTCTTCCTCTCATTCTCCTGAAAACAATATTCATGTACTCTTATCCCATGAAACTTTGGCAGGTCAACCGGTCAAGAGCAAAACTCTCCATATCCACATTCTCGCATCCTCTCATTCTCCTCAAAACACTGCTACTCATTCACCCCTTCCAAGCCTCTCTCACTAGTACACTACAATATAAATACCACCATCTGTAAGATAACTCTCATCATCATCTCTGCATTCAGCTCCAGTATTAAACAATATTCAACAGGTTCAACACCATCTTAATTAGCTTCTCCCATCATATATATATATATATATATATAATTTGCTTCATGCATTTGCACATCAGTAATAATTAAAATTAGTTTCTCAAGTTTATGACTAACTTTTAGTTTGATGATATATATTGTTGTGTTAAATATTTGTAGGTTTTGAAATCAAAACATTAATTAATGGCGTCCATTCGTGTGTGGATCTTGATGGCCCTGGTTGCCTGCACTCTCTTGGCCAAGACCTCTGAAGTCAATGCCCAAGGCAAAATAGATTATGGTGCTATCAACAGAGGCAACGCCATTCCATGCAGCAAAAGAGGAGGGGCTCAGACTAACTGCCATGACCCTAAGGAAGCCAACCCTTACCATAGGGGCTGCAATCCAGGTGAACAATGCCGCGTCGACGAGGAGCAGAATTAAATATATATGATATATCGTTGAGCTGCATGGATATATGCGTGCATGCATGCACAAAACGTCCAGTGGAAACAGTGGATATCTTGATATTCTTTTGAAGGCCATGCGGTGATATAGAATTAATAATGGGATGGATTCATTCTTTGGGTCCTGATTGCTTATGCTACTTTTTTAAGGTTGTAATAATTTGTAGCCCTTGGCTTGAGTTGTAGTATCCGAGCTTAGGTGCGCTGCTGCTAGCTTCAGAAATTGTGTTTGAGAATTATTAATAAATTTTTAATATAATGTTTTTTTTTTTAATTTGTATATTTATGTATGCCATCTCTTTATCTATTATTTACAACTATTATCTTGCTCTAATGAATGTGGTTTATTCACCTTTTAAAAAAAAAAATTGTGTATGCAATCTAGCTTATTCTTGTTTTCTCCAAAACCAGAAGTAGCACTGCTATAAAGACTTACTTTATCCTAAGGCAATTACATTGAAGAGGAATTTAACTATAGGAGCTGAAAATTCTTGGTGCCAATAAATATTTATGATCATATTTGTTTATTATTTTTCTTATACATCTATCATTAAATGTAGTTTGATAGCCAAAGAAATATCAAAAACAGCATTGAAGCAATTAAGTTACAATGGGAATAAGTTAAGCAGACATATAACAATTATTTATGTATTTTATATTAAAATTGAGCATACATCATTAATTAAATCGAAAACAATTCATTAAGAAAATCCCAAGTATATTGCAGGCTAATGTAATCACTTTTGCAAAAATGGATATGAAAAATTTATTATTCTGACAGTTGTGCTATTGTGTTTTAATATGAAATTCGTTATTAAATTTGCTGTAGAAATACTAAAAGATTGAGATTGAAATGGGGATAAGCCACATGCAGAAATATGCATGAAGACGGAGTTAATCCCTTTTACACACATTAATTTGTACCATCACCCTCTATATATATATTCGATTTTGAGCATGTTCTTTTAATAGGGATGAACATCGATCTTGCACAAAAAAAAACCCAATGCTAACAAACAAAGAGATTGTTAAATAGCATCCATTTCTATGATAAAATCATTTGAAACTATTTGAAGATTACACAGAAGGCCTAGCTTATAAATTGAATCACATGGAATTCCATACGTGCATGCACGTACATTGAATCACATGGCATTCCCTGCGCGTGCTAATTTTTTTTTTTTTTTTTTTCTCTCATATTAATTACATCTAATTTCACCATGTTATCTGTTCAATTCGCTGGTTCTCCTAAAAAGGATTTTCAAATAAAAAGCATGCAAAAGTCCCGCCAATTCCCCTCCTCTCATTCTCCCCAAAACACTGCCATTCACTCACCTTCCATAATTCCATTAATCTCCAAACTCTTATTCCATATATATATATATATATATATCTTCTCTTCTTCCATTATTCCATTATATTTCTTTTGCTGCATGCATTTGCATATACTAACTAATTAAAAGTTTCTCAAGGTAATGACCAACTTTTAGTTTGATGACGTTGTAGTACTGTTTGAAGGCTTTTAAAAACAATCAATGGCGCGTCCGTTTGTGTGTGGATCTTGGTGGCCTTGGTTGCCTGCTGACACGTCCGAATGCGTGTATACCCCACAAATGCACGGGTATAGCAATAATAAAGTACCCCGGTGAGTAAGGTTGTCGAATCCACAAGGAACAGATATACTAGTTGTAACTACTTCTCTGTTATCTAGTTGGAAGGTTGTGATGAAATGAACTCAATCACACGCAAATATAAAAATCACAAGCAAGTAAAGGGAAGGGAAAATAAAAGGGGTCTCAATTAATAAAGATGAGGTACTCAGGCAATGCTCCAAACATGAAGCACACGATTTACTAAATGTTTCTAAACCGAGTTAAAAGAGTCAAGGTAATCCAAGAACAATCGATCTCTGCCTCTAGAGCACCGATACTAGTCTCCTATAAGGTCCTGATGGAGAAATCACTCAATCTCAATACCTCACACCCCATATGACGGCAATGAACTCTAGTAAGAGTGCAACTGATTCCAAAAGATAGATCTAACACTACTTCTAAGTGGAAGATCCTTAACCCTTTACAAGGTCCTGACAGAGAAATCTCTCAATCTCACGTCTCACACCAAATATGGTTGCATAAAGCTTAGGGAAAACGGAGATAGGAAACACTCAATCGGATGGGAAAGGGGACGCTCCACTATTTCATGACTCATCCTCTCAACCTTTTTTAATCTTGAAGTTCTAGCCCTAATGGAGACCTCTCTCTCAGCAAGGCAACAAATCATGCAATAATCAATGAATCACAATGATCAATATGACATGCAAGCAATGATAAAACAAGATTAAAACTCAAATAGACTCAGATTTAATAGAAATCATAAATAAATCAATACAAATAATTAATCATAGGGTTCACATGCCTAAATACCTACTAGGGTTTAGCCCTTCATGCGGTTCATTACAAAACAAAGAATAATGCAATGAAAAGTAACGACAACCATAGATAAAAACCCCCTCAAATTCGTGATATGGCCTTGATGGGTCGTTCAACGTCTTGAAGGATCCTTCTCCAAAACTAGGTTGCCAAAGTCTCCCTCGATGCTATGACGGAAGAAAGACCTATCAAAGTTGGTGAAAAACGGCCCCCAATCTCGCCAAAGACCTCATCTTGAAACCCTAGCCTCTTTGCCCTTCAAACGTATGCAAAAAGTTCGCAAAAAATAGGTAAAACGGACTATTTATAGACTTGTACCACATCTGTCACGTGCCTCCATGCGACCGTGTGAGATTTCACGTGGTTGCGTGGCCTGCCAGAATTTCCACGCGGTCGCGTGGACAGTATTTCTGCTACAACACAGCTACGGTAAATTACTACAACAATTGCTGCAGTAACCCGCTACAGTATTCTTCATAAATACGGTCCAAATTCTCTTCTCTTGAGGCTAGATGGTCGGGCACACTTCTATATGGTGGGTTATAAGACTTTTCCTCGTCGAATTAATCATCGTTTAGAAGCGCTTGCTATCTTCATCCAAGTAGGGACATAAGAGTGTGACTACCTTTATGCCCCTCCAACACACAAATCGGCTTGAATTCTCTTGGAAGTTGGCATACACCCTCATGCACATAATCTCCTTTTGTGCTTTCACCCTTGTGTTGTACAAAAGCTCTCAATAATATATGTCTTTATAACTCATCTTTGGTTCTTTTTCTTCCTTCAACACTTTCACAACCTAATTGCATTAAGGAATACCAGAATACACTTTATGAGACATAAACCATAATAAACATGATGCTCAATGCATGTAAAACATATATGGAAATATGTATACTCAGGCACTTATCACCTGCACATTCTTGGCAAGCACTGTTAGACTTAATCATGTTGTATTTGTTAGTTTTTTTTCACATGTTTTGTTACTCTTGTTGCATGGGTTTGTGTGCATTAGTTTGCATGAGTTTGTGTACATTTGCATGAGTATGTGTGCATAAGTTCTGAGATGTAAAGTGTCCATGTTAGGGACTTAAGGTTTGAATGGGTTAGCCACGATGTTTTGTCATGGGATTGCATGGTCAAAGCAGTAAGTGCACATTTTCCTAAGCATGTAACTACTACCAGTTAATGGATGTATAAAGGTAGATGAAAAAAAAAGAAAAGTTGCAAGTTTTACAGCAACAAACATTCTCATTGTCTCACATTGCATGAAACTATATATGAAACCATAGACGAAGCTCTGATTAGTTTCTACAAGCACCTCTGAAGTCATTGCTGGCGCTGGCAACATAAATTATAATTCGATTCGCCACGGCGATGCCATTCCATGCAACAAAGCAGAAGGATCTCAAACTAACTGCAGGCACCCTAAGCTAGCCAACCATTACACTAGGGGTTGAAATCTGATTAAACGTTGCCATGAACATTAAATGATGCTTGTTATTCATGCATGCACAACACGTCCAGTGGAAACATTGATATGCCTTTGAAGGCCTTTAAAGTGGTATAGAATAATGCAATAATGGATTCATTCGCTGGATCAAGGTTGCTCGATTATGCTACCTGTTTAATGTTGCAATATAATATGTTGCCCTTTGACTAGGAGAGTCAGAGTTGTTGCAGCAGAGCTTCTTGTGCTGCTGCTTGCAGAGATTGTGTTGGAGAATTATTAATAAATTTTATTATTATTATTATTATTATTATTATATATATTTTTTTTTTCGAGAGAGGATTATATTAATAAAAAACACAACAAAAAGTAATCAGATGGGACAACAAAACCATATAACTAAAAAAACCAAATAAATGGGACAAATCACTAGCAGTGATTGATATCCCTATATAAACAATTGAATTAAACTAAAGGGTTGTTTGGTTACCTGTAAGTAGTTGTGATGTAACTGATTTTACATGTAAAATATTATTTGATTTTGCTGTTGAATGAGTTTTACATGTAAAAGATTTTACAATTTAAGATACTTTTGCAGCATTTCAACTTATAGCAAATTTGTTGTAAGTTGAAATGCAGCAAAACATTTGATTTTAAATTACCATTTTTCACTCTCGATATGAAGTTTGTATTGCGATCTATTGTTAACATAATTAAATATATAATTATTTATGCTTTATTTAATTTAATATTATATTTTAAAAATATCAACTTTTATTTAATTTTAATTAAAAAATATTTTTTAGGCATAAAATTAAAAAATATTACATATTTTTAATTTAATAGATGATGTACGTTCGTGTGGAATCGAAAGTGTATCTTTGTTTGGCTAATGGTCTGGATCACTATATGGGAAACTATAGGCTTTTCACAGCAGTAAAATAGTGGGGGGTGGGGATGCAAACTGCGAAAGAAAAAGGGAGCATTTAATGATGGTTATTGAGTCTCATATATAATTGCAACAATCAATGTAGAGCCTAGATTTTCTTAATCTATCTACAATTTATTATTTTTATTTATTTATTTATTTATTTTTATGACCCGACCATTATTTCTAGTCAAAGCATCTAATATTCTTTCCCTTAGTGCCCCCAAAATTGAATGATACAAACTTAGCAATCATCAGCAAAGTGATATAGTACATACATTTTTCCTACTAGTAGTAAGGTTTTTGCTATAAAGTATTTTACACTCTTAGTAGGGTAGAAAATAATTTGTGTTATCTGTTAATTCCACTAGCTTTATATTTATCAATATATATATTTAATAAGGTGAATAAACCACGAATTTATTGAAAATTAAACGAGCCACTGGCTTTATATTGATTTTATCTTTTTAAAAATAAATTTAGTACCTTAAAAATTATTACTATGTTAATATTTAATCCCCTACCTGCCTGTGTCCATGCATGTTGTTTTCATTATAAACAGATTTGCTTATGATTATATATTATGGGTAGAAGAAAGAGTGAAATTTGACCAAAGTATGCCGGTCTAATTTTCCACCTAGTTACTATTGGTCATCAAGGTGATAAATTTTTATTACTTATTGTTCAAATATAAAACTTTGTAATTATTTTTTCTCAGTATAATCAAAGTAGTTTATTTTTTTATTAAAATAGTATCAATATAATATTCCTTCAGAGCTATTTTTTATTAGTTGTATTTGTTTCATTCTAACATGAAAAAACAAATACCAGTATATATTATTATACTCTCTCACAAAATAATATTAAAACTAAATAGAGAGAGAGAGAGAGAGAGAGAGAGAGAGAGATGCATGTGTGTGTTCTCTCTTCCTCTCATTCTCCTGAAAACAATATTCATGTACTCTTATCCCATGAAACTTTGACAGGCCAACCGGTCAAGAGCAAAACTCTCCATATCCACATTCTCGCATCCTCTCATTCTCCTCAAAACACTGCTACTCATTCACCCCTTCCAAGCCTCTCTCACTAGTACACTACAATATAAATACCACCATCTGTAAGATAACTCTCATCATCATCTCTGCATTCAGCTCCAGTATTAGACAATATTCAACAGGTTCAACACCATCTTAATTAGCTTCTCCCATATATATATCATTTGCTTCATGCATTTGCACATCAGTAATAATTAAAATTAGTTTCTCAAGTTTATGACTAACTTTTAGTTTGATGATATATATTGTTGTGTTAAATATTTGTAGGTTTTGAAATCAAAACATTAATTAATGGCGTCCATTCGTGTGTGGATCTTGATGGCCCTGGTTGCCTGCACTCTCTTGGCCAAGACCTCTGAAGTCAATGCCCAAGGCAAAATAGATTATGGTGCTATCAACAGAGGCAACGCCATTCCATGCAGCAAAAGAGGAGGGGCTCAGACTAACTGCCATGACCCTAAGGAAGCCAACCCTTACCATAGGGGCTGCAATCCAGGTGAACAATGCCGCGTCGACGAGGATCAGAATTAAATATATATGATATATCCTTGAGCTGCATGGATATATGCGTGCATGCATGCACAAAACGTCCAGTGGAAACAGTGGATATCTTGATATTCTTTTGAAGGCCATGCGGTGATATAGAATTAATAATGGGATGGATTCATTCTTTGGGTCCTGATTGCTTTGATTATGCTACTTTTTTAAGGTTGTAATAATTTGTAGCCCTTGGCTTGAGTTGTAGTATCCGAGCTTACGTGCGCTGCTGCTAGCTTCAGAAATTGTGTTTGAGAATTATTAAAAAAAATTTAATATAATGTTGTTTTTTGAATTTGTATATTTATGTATGCCATCTCTTTATCTATTATTTATAACTATTACCTTGCTCTAATGAACGTGGTTTATCCACCTTTAAAAAAAAAAATTGTGTATGCAATCTAGCTTATTCTTGTTTTCTCCAAAACCAAAAGTAGCACTGCCATAAAGACTTACTTTATCCTAAGGCAATTACATTGAAGAGGAATTGAACTATAGGAGCTGAAAATTCTTGGTGCCAATAAATATTTATGATCATATTTGTTTATTATTTTTCTTATACATCTATCATTAAATGTAGTTTGATAGCCAAAGAAATATCAAAAACAGCATTGAAGCAATTAAGTTACAATGGGAATAAGTGAAGCAGACATATAACAATTATTTATGTATTTTATATTAAAATTGAGCATACATCATTAATTAAATCGAAAACAATTCATTAAGAAAATCCCAAGTATATTGCAGGCTAATGTAATCGCTTTTGCAAAAATGGATATAAATGCCCAGGAGGTCACTTACCTTTGTTTTTATTTCATTTCGGTTACCGATCTTTAATTTGCATCAAAACAGTTATTCACTTTTGATTTTGTATCAACGAAATCACCCGTGAGTAACCAGATTCATATCATAAGTGGTCTGATCATGTCCATGCACCATCCTTCCATGTTTACAAATTTTTTTTCATGGAAGGATGGTGCATGGACATGATAAAACCACTTGTGATTTGAATCTGGTTACCTGCGGGTGACTCCGTTGATAGAAAATTAAAGATGAGTAACTGTTTTGATGCAAATTAAAGATCGGTAACCGAAATGAAATAAAAGCAAAGTTAAGTGTTCTCCTAGGCATTTAACCCTGAAAAATTTATTATTTTAATATGAAATTCGTTATTAAATTTGCTGTAGAAATACTAAAAGATTGAGATTGAAATGGGGATAAGCCACATGCAGAAATATGCATGAAGACGGAGTTAATCCCTTTTACACACATTAATTTGTACCATCACCCTCTATATATATATTCGATTTTGAGCATGTTCTTTTAATAGGGATGAACATCGATCTTGCACAAAAAAAAGCCTAATGTTAACAAACAAAGAGATTGTTAAATAGCATCCATTTCTATGATAAAATCATTTGAAACCATTTGAAGATTACACAGAAGGCCTAGCTTATATATTAAATCACATGGCATTCCATACGTGCATGCACGTACATTGAATCACATGGCATTCCCTGCGCGTGCTAATTTTTTTTTTCTTTTTTCTCTCATATTAATTACATCTAATTTCAGCATGTTATCTGGTCAATTCGCTGGTTCTCCTAAAAAGGATTTTCAAATAAAAAGCATGCAAAAATTCCGCCATCTCCCCTCCTCCCATTCTCCCCAAAACACTGCCATTCACTCACCTTCCATTAACCTCCAAACTCTCATTCCAAAATAATATATATATATATATATATATACCATGCATCTCCATTCTCTAGCATCAATCTCTGCATCCAACTCCAGAATTAAACAACATTCAACAGGTTCAACAACATATATATATCATCTCGCCTTCCATTATTTATCTTTTGCTGCATGCATTTGCATATAAGAACTAATTAAAAGTTTCTCAAGTTTATGACCAACTTTTAGTTTGATGACATTGTAGGGCTGTTTGAAGGCTTTGGAAAACAATCAATGGCGTCCATTCGTGCGTGGATCTTGGTGGCCTTGGTTGCCTGCACTCTCTTGGCAAGCACCTCTGAAGTCATCGCCGGCGCGGACAACATAAATTATAATTCGATTCGCCACGGCGATGGCATTCCATGCAACAAAGCAGGAGGATCTCAGACTAACTGCAACCACCCTAAGGAAGCCAACCATTATACTAGGGGTTGCAATCCGATTGAACGTTGCCATGAACATTATTAAATGATGCTTGTTCTTCATGCATGCATAACACGTCCAGTGGAAACATTGATATGCTTTTGAAGGCCTTTAAAATGGTATAGAATAATGCAATAATGGATTCATTCTCTGGATCCAGGTTGCTTGATTATGCTACCTGTTTAATGTTGCAATATATAACATGTTGCCCTTTGACTCGGAGTTGTTGCAGAAGAGCTTCTTGTGCTGCTGCTTGCAGAGATTGTGTTTGGAGAATTAATAAAATATTTTATTATTATTATTATTATTATTATTATTTATTTATTTATTTTATTTTATTTTTTGATGAGAGAGGAGGAGCCATAATTATATTAATGAAAAAACATAACAAAAAAGTAACCTGATGGACAACAAAATCATCCAACTAAAAAAACCAAACAAATGGGACAAATCACTAGCAGTGATTGATATCCCTGTTTAAACAATTGTATTAAACTAAAGAGTTGTTTGGTTACATACAAGTAGTTATAATGTAACTGATTTTATACATAAAATGTTGTTTGATTTTGTTGTTAAATGAGTTTTACATATAAAAAATTTTACAATTTAGGATACTTTTGCAACATTTCAACTTATAGCAAAATTATCATTTTTCACTCTCGACAGGAAGTTTGTATTGTGAACCATTGTTAACATAATTAAATATATAATTATTTATGCTTTTATTTAATTTAATATTATATTTTAAAAATATCAATTTTTATTTAATTTTAATTAAAAAAATATTTTTTAGGGATAAAATTAAAAATATTACATACTTTTAATTTAATAGATGATGTATGTGTTGTAGAAATTGAGACTAAACTATTAGGTGAAAACTAAGATAGCTTGAGGCGTGTTGTCACTGTCCTCAAGGATAATTCGCCGACACCAACAATAAAATAAACACGGCGTATCCTCCAGGATTCAACAAGCTCTTCTATAAAAATAGGACCAGGAACAACAGAAGATCAACCCAGTTGTAAGAAAAAAACTGAAAAAGTCAAAAGAGTTTTTAAATTTCTTCCTTATCTTATCCACTTAGATATTTTGAGATCTCTTCTATTTATCTCTCACAAACGATTAGTTTTTAATTCTTAAGAACGTGGGTGCACAAAATCAGGTTGTTAGAGTGATAATAGAGGTAATGTTGGAAAATATTTTTACTAGGTCAATATTGAACTAGTTCCCTTTTGAAATAACCTTATCCCTAACAACAGTATGTTCATGTGAAATCCAAAATGTATCTCTTGTTTGCCTAATGGTCCGGATCAATGTATGGGAAACTATAGGCTTTAGACAGCGGTACAATAGTGGGGGTGGGGATGCAAACTGCAAAAAAAAATGTTTAGGGAGCATTTAATGATGGGTATTGAGTCTTTATATATATATATATATATATATATATATATATATATATATATATATATTTGCAATTTTACAAATTTTGGATTGCAGGTAAAAAAAAAAAAAAAAAAAAAACAAAACAAAACATATGATCAATTTTATGATATTTGAAATGGGGAAGGGAAAACGTGATTGAAAATGCTCATGTTCTTTTCCAATCAAATTAATATTTCAAAAAAATAGTCCATATTAAAAAAATCCCCAAATTTAGTTTCACTAAGCCAAATTAGCAATCAAGGGGGTTTGCTTTTGACAGAGCATGTGGAAAATGCACTAACCCAAGAATTTGGCCAAAATCGTTTAAGACAATTCTACCGGTGACTCAATTCTCCAGAGAGCTTTTTTCACACAACTACTATAGATGATTTATCTATGTTTCTGGAAGCAATACCAGACTACTCTAATGACCAAAAATGACTTTAATACTTGGACACTAGATAAAAATGATACCTTCACATTCAAATTTTTTTTACAAGTTTCTAATAGATGGCGGCATGCGTAATCCATTATACCCCAAATTTTGGAAAATTCAATGCAAGTAAAATCTCATTATTCTGTTAGCTAGCGTGGGATAATAAAATTTTTACCCTTTCAAACCTTTCCAAGAAATGATGTAACTACCAAACTACCACATATATATGCGTCGTTTGTCACAAAACCTCCGAAACAGTGAACACATATTTCTTGACTAGGAATTCTTAGAGCAAATTTGGTCATTTTTTAGTCAAATCTTCGATTTACATTCATCCCCTCCAATCATTTCTACGATTTGGATCACCTGGTTACCATCTCTAAACTCCCGTCTAAGAACCCTATGGGACCTCAGCACAAGAGTCATAATGTGGAATATATGGATAGAGCGAAATAATCGCATCTTTCAATTACTTGCTATACCTTATTATACTGTGATTATTAAAATTGCTAATATGCTTCTTTCTTGGTTTTCTGCAGCTACTCCTCAACAACAATCTCTCAACGAAGTTTCTTAGAGGATAAAGTGCTCCTTGATTAGATCATATCCGAACTTTGGATACCACTGCAGAACCATCGGCTAAGGAGTGATCCACTCCCCCCTCCTTCTTTTGATAGTCAGTGAAGACCTTTGACATGCATATTCTTGCATTCTTCATCTTCCCAGCTGTGGTATCATCCTCTTTGTTTTTACTTTATTTAGTTTAGGTCAAGCCTGTCTGTTTTGGAAGTGCATCACACCTGGTGATGACCTTTTAGCTTGTTTGGATTCAAGTTGTATTTTTTTTCCTGCTTTCAGTTTTTGTTCCTTATTTGTACTTATTCTTTCTATTTGAATAAAGTTATGATTAATCCACCTTCATTAAAAAAAATAGTTTAAGATGATACCAACGAAATTACATTTTAGGGGAAAATGATTGCGGTTTTCACAGCACTGTGGCAAAGGACACATATTGCCATAGAAAGACTGTTACATTCCTGTTGGCCAAAATGCCAAGGGTAAAAATTTTATTGATTACCCCATGCCTATCATGCAATTCAATAGGTTAGTTTACTTTCCATGGGCACCCTACTTTTCAAAACTTATGTTCTAGGAGAACATATGAACTTGTCATTATCAAGGAATCTATAAAAAGATCTCACCGAAAATGCACTATTGCTTTTTAAGGTTCTAGAGTATCTGGTCCTATTTATTATTAATAAATTTTTAATATAATGTATATTTTGTTTTTGTTCACTTTTATTTCTATGCATCATTATCTCTTTTTTTTATTCTCTCCACAACCGCTGTTACAAAGAGCCCCTTCATCAAGAGCTCCTTCATCCTGAGGCAACTACATCGCAGAGGGAACAATTCACCAAAATTATAGCACCAATAAAATGAAATTTGATTACTAATTTGATTAAGATAAGGGAAATGGAGAAATTATTCATCTTAATAAATAAATAAATAAAATTATTTGTGTTTGTTTATTGCATTTTTTTATGCTCACTCATTGGAGTTTGATAACCAAAAAAATATCAAAGACACCACCACCGAATGAAGAGACTGTTCAAAAAATGCTTGAAATTTCACAATGAAAAATAAGTGGAGTTGGAACAAATATTTAGGTATATTTTTTATTGAATAATGGATAAACAATAATTAAATTGAGATAAAATTGAACCTATATGATTAAATAAGAAAAAATCATGCATTGAGAAAATCCAAAGAATAATGAGTTTAAATATAAAGTTCTATATGAAATTTGCTGTTGATTTGCGGAGAGAGTTAATTTGTTAAAAAACTTTTTTTTTAAATAACAATATGGATAAGAGACAGTTCCACCTAAAAAAACCAACACTCTTCCTTTCAAAATAAAAATAATAATGATATATTAATATTAATATTAATATTTTTAAAATTAATTATAAAAAATATTTATTTTAAAAATTGAATTTTAATTTTATAAAAATTTGTAAAATCTCATATCAAATTGTTTAGTTATAGGGGGATAGTACATTAGTACTTATCCCTCGATTAACCTAATATGGTGACTTGTAAAATAATCATATTTCTCGTTATAAATTTCTTGAAGTATAATGAAAGCATGGTGTAAATGTTGGTTTATTTTTTTTTTTTTTTGTTAATAATTCCGGAGATGTGGCTCCATATTTTTGTTTCTTATTTCTTAATTTACTTTCAAAATTTCCTATATGCTAAAAACCAAATATATATTGCATTCATTTCTATGATGAATTGATTTGAACCTATCTAAAAATTCCTCTTTCTCAAGCTTGGATTACACAAATGGCCTATTTTATATATTGAATTACACTGCATCTCATAAATATTGCATGCACAAATAGGTGAATGCATTAGCCGGCTCAATTTTCTTCCTTTCAGTGTTTTTCTCCATTATTTCTTTTATCCTCACCTCTGGTGAGGTTGTTTAGTCCGTCTTTCCTTTGCTGTTTGATTGTGAGTCTGTTTGCGTTTTTTTGAACTTTTTCTTCAATAAATTAGTATATCTGCATGCATGCTATATATATATATATATATATATATATATATATATATATATATATGAACGATCCACTTTATTAATATCAAAGAAAGTTTATCACACTACAATTTGGCATATAAGGTTTTTTTTTATGTATTCTTCATAATTAGACCTAATTTCAGCATGTTATCCGTACAATCCTCTCGTTCTCCTGAAAACAATTTCCAGATAAAAAGCATGCAAAAAAGACGGCAAGTCTCTCTATTTTCACCATCTCTCTTCCTCTCATCCTCCCCAAAACACTGCCATTCACTCACCTTCTACATTCACTTCCAACCTCTCACTACACCAATAAATACCACCATCTCTAATATAACTCTCATCATCATCTCTGCATCCAACTCCAGTATTAAACAACATTCAACAGGTTCAACAGCATCTTAATTAGCTTCTCCCATCATATATCACTTGCTTCATACATTTGCATATCAGTACTAATTAAATAAAAGTTTCCCAAGTTTATGACTAACTTTTTGTTTGATGATATATATTGTTGTGTTAAATATTTGTAGGTTTTGAAATCAAAACATTAATTAATGGCGTCCATTCGTGTGTGGATCTTGATGGCCCTGGTTGCCTGCACTCTCTTGTCCAAGACCTCTGAAGTCAATGCCCAAGGCAAAATAGATTATGGTGCTATCCACAGAGGCAACGCCATTCCATGCAGCAAAAGAGGAGGGGCTCAGACTAACTGCCATGACCCTAAGGAAGCCAACCCTTACCATAGGGGCTGCAATCCAGGTGAACAATGCCGCGTCGACGAGGAGCAGAATTAAATATATATATCTGTGTGTGTGTGTGATCCTTGCTGTGCATGCACGCATGCATGGTTGCATGCTCATGAGAGTCGAGTGGATCACTTTGATCACTATCTTGCTTTTAATTTTTTTAGAAAATAAATAATAATGGATCTCTTGTTCGAATCCAAGGTTGTTCTGTAATAATAACATGCAGCTCTTGGCTTAATTATAAGACAAAAGTTGCTAAAAAGTATAATATTTTCTATATGTATATATATTAAAGTTTTTGGCATGTTCTTTACATTAACTTTTGCTCCATTAATTCTTTGCCACATAAAAAGTTTCTTGGTTTTGTAAGTTTGTAACTAACTTTGGAGGAGTACTACTATACAGTACGTTACTGCATAATAAGGTTATGTCACCGGGAATTAATTATGCGTGTTTGAATTCATGGACGCAGGCTCCACGAGTCTATTAGCTAGCGATAACTATAGAAGTATGGTACGGTTGTGCCTTGAGAGAAGATAATATCACGGAGTTAATGTCAAGATTGAATCCAATTTATTGGTGCCATCAAACAGATAAATCATATATATATATATATATATATATAGTTTACAAAATGGACAACGGAGATGATTCAAAATGTGCTTACTATTGTCATCATTTTGATTTATCTTTCTATTGTAATTAACTCTAGCTCCTTCCTTCTAGCATCACATCGCCAATTTAGATTAATAATTCTGGTTCTGGTTTGAATCCTTAATTAATCCGGCAGTGGGATAACTGTAGTTATGTTTAATTTAGAGTTGATTGCATGATAAAGCATTAATCCTTGTGTAACATGCAATCAGTACCAAAATAATTTAAGCATTAATTATTTTTAAAGTTATTTTCTTTGGTTTGCTAACGCTGCAAATCCAGATCACCTTTGTAATAAAAGAATAGTGACTTCCTTCTTAATCAAGTGAGAGGTCGAGAGATCAATTTTTTTTTACAACGGTTAAATTTAGGTGTAACTTGTCCACCTGATATACATTAAAAAAATAAATAGTGTTTTGCAAGTTCATCTAAAAAAAAAAAAAGAAATTAATGCTAGCTATGTTTCTTGAGCTCTAGCTAGCTCAGGTGATGCGGATCAATTGGAGCTTAACCCTAAATTTTGTTTGGTTCTCTTGAAGATAATAATATAATAATAAAGGTAACTAAAATATTGAAATCCAAAACAGCTGATCAATGCCGGTGTTTTCATGAATTTAGATGTAGGATTTTCTTTCTCCTTGATAACTATATGAACCTTCTCTTCCAACTTGGAATGTCAGAAAATATAAGCAAATTACTGAGAGGTGGCAGGTCATGGGCTGAGGGTGACTGGGTTGTCGTTAATCTCATACCTTGTATTCTGTTTAATGGCAATTAGGTTGAGGGTGATAATGAGATAAGTGGCATCTTGGCCAGCTTTTTTTCATAACTAATTTAGCTACAAACATGACTTTTGTTTTAAAGACAATTAATCAAGACTATTTGCATACAAAGAACCAATCAACCTTTCCTTTCTAGAGGCCCATTTCTTCTAGGAAATCAAGAAAGCTACTTTCGATTTAGGAGCAGAAATCGCCCTTTGGTTAGATGATCATTTCCTTCTATTTTTTTTTTTTTTCAAAAACACCAGTTGACAATCTAAGCAGATATAGTCTACCGGTGCAAAGACTTTTACTTAATTTAGATGGGCCAACTTGGAATACATTAATTAATTGACTTTATATTGCTTTTGTATATATATATTACACACACACACACACGTACCCAAGAAGTCCGATCGAGTTTGTAGAAGCATCAAACTTTCTGCTTATCAACCTCATTGCCCAAAATAACTTTCAAGATTTTAGCTAATTGCCTCAAGGATGATTGACTCCTTGGTGGATTCAACACAATCGATGTTCATCAAAGATGGAAACATAGCTGGTAATGTAGTAGCGGTGAATTGCATGGTGATCTTCAACATTCATAAGTGTAGCCTAAATGGTTATAGTTTTAATGTTGGCTTCTCAAAAGCTTTTGATATGGAACTAGGACTATCTAAATGAGCTATTTAGCGCCTGTGATTTTGGTAATCATTGGATTAGCTAGATTACAACAATACTCACCTCCTCTTAAGCTAAAATCTTAGGGTCAATGGGGATCAGATAAGTTACATCCGTGACCATGCAACGTGGGCTCAGATAAGGCAATCCCCTCTCCACTCTTCTATTTGCCTTAATAGGTGACTTTCTTCGTGTAATATTTAGTTATGCTCTAGTGCCTTAATAGGTGACTTTCTTGGTGTAATATTTAGTTATGCTCTAGTGCCTTAATAGGTGACTTTCTTGGTGTAATATTTAGTTATGCTCTAGTGCCTTAATAGGTGACTTTCTTGGTGTAGCATAACACTGTAGCACCGACCTGGTTTCGTGAACAGAAAGGCAGTGAGCCGCGCGGGCACTGTGAGCCAGCTCACTGCCCGCGCAGCTCAGGTCGGAAGTATTTAAAAGCACATATATCTAGGGCATCAATGAAGAGGTCTTTTGCCACACTTTCTCCACTCTCATCACCTAGGGCTTCAAGGAGGAGGGAGAAGATAGATCTAAGGCGCAAATCCAAGGGAGAAGAGGAGTGCTATCAAGGAGAACATCAAGGAGCTTGCCGGCGTGGATTCGACAAGCTCTCATCACCACCTTCTAGTCAACATTTCAAGGGGGTTTCTTTGGTTTTATTGATTGCTTCATATGTATCTGAGATTTCCTTGTTTTTCATGTTGAACTAGACTCCCAAGGTCACCCGGCATCCGGTGAACCTTGGGATGAACTTGCTTGTATGGATATTTGGATTTATATTTATGGCATTTGGTTTTGTTTGTGGTTTAAGCTTGGTGATCTTTGATGTGTTGATTTGCATGAGAACTCTATATTTCAACTGTTACGTTGTACTTGGTGCGTGACCATTGCCCTTTTACTAGACACACCTAGCTCAATGGGGATTCATGTATGAACACGCCATGACCATCGGGTGCTTCATATCCCTCCAACAACTAGGGCTGGACCTAGGTTGAGTATTGACCCTAATTAGAAATTTCCCTATGTGCATTACAATCGTAGGAGGATTTGGTCGGAAGAGATTCCGAGCCAATACTTGTATGGGATTAGGGGTTATCACCGTGACCATCGGGGTAATCTATTTTCGGATATCTCTTGGCCCAAAAAACCATTGCCTGTGTAATTCTACCATCCGTCTAGCTTTAGTAGTCTCAAGAGGATCCTTGCCCGGGTCTCGCACATCCATCGTTATTTGCTTCTTTAATTTTTTCATGTGGTGTGCCTTAGTCCAACTTGTCTATAGTTATCTCTTTTTTTAGTTTTCTTATTTTATTTTAAACCTATATTTGTTAGACTAGACAGTGCCATCTAGGGAGAATCTCCGCATCTTTCTAGCAGGATATCTTTTACAGACATCTTTACATCCCAAAATAGCTTCTTCTTTTGGAATCTCCGCGCCTTTCTAACTTTGACAACTTCCAAAGTTAGGCGTTGCAACTCTTGTTGCAACTAAGCTTGCAACGCGGCCCACCTACTGATCTTGACTGAGCTCCCGCTCTTGTTGCAACACAACCTTTGACACCTCCAACCATCCTGGTTGCTCCAGTTCGCGTTGATACAATCCACTCCTCCCGAGCTCTTGCCACTAGAACTAGCTTCTTTCCTCAAGTCATATCAGTAGGTCCCTCTCCCAAGGGTCTCACCCACCAAAGCGTGAATCCATCTCACCAAAAATGGTCTTCAAAGATCTCCAGATCTTCTTTCATAGTTTTGTCTTCACAATCTTCAAACTTGATCTTCATTCATCCAAGCTTGGTCTTCAATATATTGTTACTAAACTTGATTTCCTCCCATCCAAGTTAGCTCTTCAATATCTTCAAAGTATGATCTTCATTCATTCAAGCTTGGGTCTTTAATGTTTTATCAAATCTTGTTATAGATATCTTATGTCTTTGAATAGATTATGTCTTCAAGTAACTCTACCCATAATGAGCTTTGGATATTCTTTTCAAACTGCATTGCTAATTATAGTCTAGAGAATCATATTGGCTTGCCCTTGCCTATCTTGGTTTGTGTTTTCAAATAGTTTCCCACCAAACTAAGCTCCATGCAATCTTTGGTCTCCAAGTGATGATCTTCATACTAGCTAACAATAAATTATTATTCCTCTTTTTGAACATCCTTTTCATGGTCTTCAAGAAATAAACCTCTCGTGAGAAAAGAGTTTACCAAAAATATATTTTATCATTTTGGATATTACCAAAGATATATTAAACAATATCTAAAATAAACTTGCTCTTCAAGAGAGATTCTTTCACCTTGATGCTCATTTCAAAGATAGACGTGATTCTATTTAGTTTTGCCTTCATATTTAGATTCTCTTCAAATTTGAACAAACTTTTAGTTTTATCTAAATATAGTATTGATGAGATCTTGCCTTCAAGTGGTTGCTTGATAGATTCTCTTGCCAAATATACAAGTGTCTTCATTTAGTCTTTGACTTCATAAGGTTAGGATCTTGTTTAATTGCTCTTGAAGTTGCTACCCACTTGCCTTATATAGCTTCTATAAATATAGCTTTAATCTTATCAATTAGTTGTGACCATAGATATCATTATGTCTTCAAATAGATCTCCTTTCCGAATATATTTGTGTAGATATCTCGGCATGCCTTTTGCTTACTCCATAAGAGAGATCTTTTAAGATTAATGCTCTTACCAAAGATAGCTTCAATAGATTTTCTCCACTTGGTTCATTAAAAGAGATGCTCCAAATATAAGCTCCTACCAAAGATAGTTCTATATGATTTCTTGAGAGATTCTCCAAATATAGCACTAACCATGGTTTTCTAATCTTCAAGCCACATCATCATCCTTTGTTAAATCATCTTGCTATGTCACTAACCTTGCCACGTTATCGTCATTGCATGTCATCTTGACTTGGTGTCAAATGATGCCAACTATAGAGCCCAGCTTTAACAACTTACGTGGAAGTCCCTCTCTTGGGTAGGACCTTGTTGTCAAGATTTGCTAAAAGTAACACATGCGATCATTTCCAAACTTGTTTTGTAGAAATTTAGTTCATGTCAATACAAGGTGGCTTGACTCTAGTCAACTCTGTTCTCTTAGCCATTCCAACATACAGAATGCTCATATTCACACAACCAACACGGGAGTGTTGAACACCAATAATTGCCTTTAGCTATAATCATCTCAAACAATCTAGATATATGTATCTCAATTTTCTTTTCAACTAAGAAGTTTTTCTTTTGTTAAGATATCCTTAATTATATAATCTCTTAGTTTTTGGCATAAGTTGTTTGACGTATCATGCCACGTCAATCTTGTATTAATGGCGTGAGCATGAATGGCTCAATTGAACGTGAAACTAAAGTTGGGATACTAATCATTTGAAATTTTAATAATTCGATGATTTAAATAGGAGTTGTTGAATAGTTATATGACTATTTACATAATTTACTGTTATTTTTTTATTTGTTTCCTCTCTGCTGCACCTTATACTAATTGCAGCTTGTATACTCCTCCTTGATTTTAGTGACTTTGTTATTTAATAACTGCAGTGCATCTTGAGTTATATACATCCAAGTTGTGGATATACTAAAAACCATTGTTATAAATATGTGTATCAATTCTATGACAAGGTTATCTGGCATTGTCTGCAATATATATTCTCAATTACTCTGTTTCACAAACTTTAATTCCTAGAGAGACCTTTTTTATTTGTTTTTAATCAGATGAGTATTTCATATGTGCATGCATGCATTGGTAATATATATATTGGATTTTGTATTAATTGTATACATGTTATCTCTTCCTCTCATTCTCCTGAAAACAAATTTCAGATTATAAACATGCAAAAAAGGTGGCAGGTCAAGAGCAAAGCTCTCCATTTCTACCATCTCTCTTCCTCTCATCCTCCCCAAAACACTGCCATTCACTCATCTCTATATATTCACTCCCAACCTCTCATTACACCAATAAATACCACCATCTCTAATATAACTCTCATCATCATCTCTGCATCAAACTCCAGTATTAAACAACATTATTCATCAGGTTCAACAGCATCTTAATTAGCTTCTCCCATCATATATCATTTGCTTCATGCATTTGCACATCAGTAATAATTAAAATTAGTTTCTCAAGTTTATGACTAACTTTTAGTTTGATGATATTTATTGTTGTGTTAAATATTTGTAGGTTTTGAAATCAAAACACTAATTAATGGCGTCCATTCGTGTGTGGATCTTGATGGCCCTGGTTGCCTGCACTCTCTTGTCCAAGACCTCTGAAGTCAATGCCCAAGGCAAAATAGATTATGGTGCTATCCACAGAGGCAACGCCATTCCATGCAGCAAAAGAGGAGGGGCTCAGACTAACTGCCATGACCCTAAGGAAGCCAACCCTTACCATAGGGGCTGCAATCCAGGTGAAAAGTGCCGCGACGAGGAGCAGAATTAAATATATATATGATATATCCTTGAGCTGCATGGATATATGCGTGCATGGTTGCATGGTCATGCACGCTAAGTCCATTGGAAGCAGTGGATCAGCTTGACCAATATCTTTGGTTTTATCTTTTGCAGAATATATATAATAATGGACTCCTTGTGTGGATCCAATTTGTTTTGTAATAATAAATAGCCCTGGGCTTTTGCCACAAGTGGCTGAACTGTAATGTTCTTATTTAATAATAGGATATATATATAAATATTTTTAAAATTCGCGATAATAATGTTTTTATAAAAGTTAGGTCGCTTGAGTACACGTGGTATACTTGAACTTCAATGAGATGTTGACTTGCTTTGTCTCCTCTGGTGACAATACACCACCAACAAAGTTCAGAGTCCTGTGAATTTTTAATTTTTTTCAACCTGCTGGGTGACTTTTTTTCAAAGGAAGCCCTAAGTTTGTTGACGTTAATCTGCAGATATAATGGTGATTGATCCGTAGAAAAAGTTAAAATTTTGATTTGATTTTGGTTTGAACTCTGAGCTGATTAATGAGATCATCAAAGTAGACAGTTTGTTCCTCAAAAATAATATGATACGCATACTTTAATGTTAGCTAAACAGATACAAAATGAATGTATTACATTGCAATGGAACACTTTGATGTAACAGAAATATTATTACATCTCTCTATTCATTTCATCAAAACAATTCACGAAGAAATATTATTACCTTCTATATATTAGATTTTGAGCATGTTCTTTTAATAGGGATGAACATCGATCTTGCACAAAATAAAAAAAAAAAAAACCAATGCTAACAAACGAAGAGATTGTTAATTAATAGCATTCATTTCTATGATAAAATTATTTGAAACTATTTGAAGATTACACCGAAGGCCTAGCTTATATATTGAATCACATGGCATTCCATACGTTAATGCACATACATTGAATCACATGGCATTTTCTGCGCGTGCTAATTTTTTTTTTCTTTCTTCTCTCATATTAATCACATCTAATTATCTGTTCTCAATTCGCTGGTTCTCCTAAAAAGGATTTTCAAATAAAAAGCATTCAAAAATTCCGCCATCTCCCCTCCTCCCATTCTCCCCAAAACACTGCCATTCACCCACCTTCCACATATATATATATATATATATCTTTTGCTCCATGCATTTGCATATAAGAACTAATTAAAAGTTTCTCAAGTTTTATGACCAACTTTTAGTTTGATGACAATGTAGTACTGTTTGAAGGCTCTGAAAAACAATCAATGGCGTCCATTCGTGCGTGTATCTTGGTGGCCTTGGTTGCCTGCACTCTCTTGGCAAGCACCTCTGAAGTCATCGCTGTCGCCGGCAACATAAATTATAATTCGATTCGCCGCGGCGATGCCATTCCATGCAACAAAGCAGAAGGATCTCAGACTAACTGCAGGCACCCTAAGGAAGCCAACCATTACACTAGGGGTTGCAATCCGATTGAACGTTGCCATGAACATTAAATGATGCTTGTTCTTCATGCATGCACAACACGTCCAGTGGAAACATTGATATGCTTTTGAAGGCCTTCAAAGTAGTATAGAATAATATTGCAATAATGTAGTCATTCGCTGGATCCAGGTTGCTTAATTATGCTACCTGTTTAATGTTGCAATATATAATATGTTGCCCTTCGACTCGGAGTTGTTGCAGCAGAGCTTCTTGTGCTGCTGCTTGCAAAGATTGTGTTGGAGAATTATTAATAATTTTATTATTATTATTTTATTTTATTTTTTAATGAGAGAGAGGATGAATCATAATTATATTAATAAGAAAACACAACCAAAAGTAACCAGATGGGACAACAAAACCATATAACTAAAAAAATAAAATAAATGGGACGAATCACAAGCAGTGATTGAAATCCTTGTATAAACAATTGAATTAAATTAAAGGGTTATTTGGTTATTATAGTGTAATTAATTTTACATGTAAAATATTATTTAATTTTGTTATTAAATGAGTTTTACATGCAAAAGATTTTATAATTTAAGATACTTTTACAGTATTTCAACTTATAACAAATTTTTACTGTAAGTTGAACATTTGGTTTTAAATTACCATTTCTCACTCTCGACAGAAAGTTTGCATTATGATCCTTTGTTAACATAATTAAATATATAATTATTTATGCTTTATTTAATTTAATATTATATTTTAAAAATATCAATTTTTATTTAATTTTAATTAAAAAAATATTTTTTAAGCATAAAATTTAAAAAATATTACATATTTTTAATTTAATAGATGATGCATGTTCGTGTGGAATCGAAAGTGTATCTCGTTATTTAGCTAGAGTAATGCTATATGCAACGAAAGAAAAGACACGAACCAGACACACGACTCACGTGGCTGGTTACGTGTCATTTTATTTTATTTTTTTAAATTAAAAAAAAATATTTTTTGATAAGGTTGACTGACTGTCTCTCTCTCTCTCTTGTTACCACTCCCTCACTCTCTCTCTCGATCGAGACTTCCGGCCGCCGCTTTTCACTCCGGCTTCCGAGCGTCGTTTCCCCGCACCCGGTTCCGGCCGCCTTTTCCCCGCCCCCGACCATCCACTTCCCTCCCCCGACCCGGTCGTCGCTTCCCCTGACCATTGCTTCCCTCCCCCGCTCCCGGTTCCACAGTAAATAGGACTGATTTCATATGCCCTTATGGAATTTGTTCATATTAATGACCGGAGATTTTTTTTTCTCTCAAGTATTTATCAACATGGTTCATCATGGATGTGGCTTCAACCATTCCATTTGAAGGTTTGGGTTATCTAATAACCGGTGAAGTTAAATCAGGCCTTTCTTATAGTCTTCTTGGCATGCTTAGACTTTGGCGTCTCATAAAGGTCAAGCAATTCTTCACTAGGTGACTAAAGAACTTCTTAAACTCAATATTATATATATATAATTATTAATGATTATTTCATTGTTGTAGACTTGAAAAAGATATCAGATTCAGTTATTTTTGGATAAGATGTGCTAGACTTCTCTCTGTAAGTGAATTGAAAAACTCACTAGTTTTTTTTTTTTCACATGCTTGATTCATTGAAATGAATGGTTTGAGAACTGTGGATCAGCTCCCAAAATCCATTTGCAAGAGCATTTGTCAGCAACTCTTCCTTCCAATTGTTAAAGATGTTTATCTTTTCAAAGGTGTCTCAGCAGAAATGCTTCTTTTCCTGGTTAGTTAGTACTTATAGTATTTTATGACTTATGGGAAATTCTCAATAGAAATCAAGCTATATAATTCTTAAACATGTTTGGAGAGATCAGATGATGTGTATATTATAGTGTCTGGTGAGGTTGAGATTATACATTGTGACAAAGATAAAGAGAATCTGATTGGTATTTTAAGCACTGGAGATATGTTTGGAGAGATCAGTGCAGTTTGCAATAGGCCTCAAGGCTTCACATTCAGAACAAGATCTTTATGTCAGTTACTGAGACTTAAACAAGCCACTCTTAAAGAAGCTCTTCAATCTAAACATAATATACTCAAGGCTGCAACTGGGAAAGGTAAGAGATGACCGGGAGCAACGGCCGGGACCGGGGAGGGAAGTAATGGTCGGGGGAAGCGACGGCCGGGCCGGGGGAGGGAAGCAGATGGTTGGGGGCGGGGAGAAGGCGGTCGGAACTGGGAGCGGAGAAACGAGAGAGAGAGAGAGAGAGAGAGAGTCAACCTTATCAAAAAGTAAATTTTTTTTAAATTAAAAAAATAAAAATAAAATGACACGTAACCAGCCACGTGAGTCGTGTGGCTGGTTCGTGTCTTTCTTTCGTTGCATATAGCATTACTCATTTAGCTAATGGTCTAGATCACTGTATGGGAAACTATAGGCTTTCGACAGCAGTACAATAGTTGGGGTGGGGATGCAAACTGAAAAAAAAATAAAAAATTAGGGAGCATTTAATGATGGGTATTGAGTCTCATATATATTGCAACTTCACAAATTTTGGATTGCAGGTAAAAAAAAAGTGATTGAAATAGGGAAAGGGTAAAGTGATTGAAAATGCTCATGTTCTTTTCCCATCACATGCACTTATGCATATGCGTGTATACACAGATACATATACTTATATATATATATATATATATATATATATATATAAACATGCATAAATATATTTACATATACATACATACATATGCATATATACACTTCTATGCATATATATACACACATATGCATATACATTAACCCAAGAATTTGACCAAGAATCAAAACGAATGCCGATATCAAACTATATGTATAGAGAACTAAACTAAATTAGGATTCATCCTTAATTAATTTCATAAGTTTGAGCAACAATTGTTAACTAGATTGATAAGTTATAATAACTATCAAAATAGCCTAGTTAAAGTGGTCTCTTTGAACATCCGGTTAGAATGGAACAATTGTATTTTATTCATTGTATTTTTTTTATCTTTGTCAATCATGATCAATAGTTATTGTATAATTCTTTTTTGAATACCTATATATATATATATGTGTGTGTGTGTGTGTGTGTGTGTGTGAAGGAGTTCACACTTCACACTAACAATGAATTTGGAGCCTAGCTTTTCTTAATCTATTTAGCTCTTTCTCCAATGACCCGGCTGTTATTTCTAGTTAAAGCATCTAATATTTTTTTGCATAGTGCCCTCAAGATTGAATAATCCGAACTTAGCAATCATCACTAAAGTGACATAGTATAGGTTTTTCTGGTAGTATACAGTTTTTCTCACTCCTGGTAGAGCAAAAATAATTTGCGTTTATATATTTATCCCACTAGCTAGCTTATATATATTTAATAAAATAGATGAATTACAGATTTATTGAAAACAAATGAGTCATTAGCTTTATATTGATTTCACTTTTTTATTAAAGAAATTTAGTAACTTAAAAAAAATTATTACTATATTAATATTAATTTCTCGTCTAACTATGTCCATGCATATTATTTTCATTATAAACATATTTGCTTATGATTACATGTTATAGGTGTAAAGAGAGCGAGATTTGACTAGAGTGTGCCAACCTCATTTTTTACCTAATTACTATTGGTGATTATGGAGATAAATTTTTATTACTTATTAATGCTAAAATATAAAACTTTGTAATTGTGTTTTCTCAATATAATCAAAGCAGTTTATTTTTTTGATTAAAAAAGGATCAATATAATATTCCTTCAAAGCTATTTTTTATTAGTTGTATTTGTTTCATTCTAACCTCAAAACGCAAATACCAGTATATATTATTATACTCTCTTACAAAATAATATTAAAACTAAATAGATCCAGAGAGAGAGAGAGAGATGCATGTGTGTGTTCTCTCTTCCTCTCATTCTCCTGAAAACAATATTCATGTACTCTTATCCCATGAAACTTTGACAGGTCAACCGGTCAAGAGCAAAACTCTCCATATCCACATTCTCGCATCCTCTCATTCTCCTCAAAACACTGCTACTCATTCACCCCTTCCAAGCCTCTCTCACTAGTACACTACAATATAAATACCACCATCTGTAAGATAACTCTCATCATCATCTCTGCATTCAGCTCCAGTATTAAACAAAATTCAACAGGTTCAACACCATCTTAATTAGCTTCTCCCATCATATATATATATATATATATATATATATATATATATATATATATATATCATTTGCTTCATGCATTTGCACATCAGTAATAATTAAAATTAGTTTCTCAAGTTTATGACTAACTTTTAGTTTGATGATATTTATTGTTGTGTTAAATATTTGTAGGTTTTGAAATCAAAACATTAATTAATGGCGTCCATTCGTGTGTGGATCTTGATGGCCCTGGTTGCCTGCACTCTCTTGGCCAAGACCTCTGAAGTCAATGCCCAAGGCAAAATAGATTATGGTGCTATCAACAGAGGCAACGCCATTCCATGCAGCAAAAGAGGAGGGGCTCAGACTAACTGCCATGACCCTAAGGAAGCCAACCCTTACCATAGGGGCTGCAATCCAGGTGAACAATGCCGTGTCGACGAGGAGCAGAATTAAATAAATAAATAAATAAATATATATATATATATATATGTGTGTGTGTGTGTGTGTGTGTGTGTGTGTGTGACTGTTGCTCTGCATGCAAGCATGCATGGTTGCATGCTCATAAAAGTCGAGTGGATCAGTTTGATCAATATCTTGCTTTTAATTTTTTGAGAAAATAAATAATAATGGATCTCTTGTTCGAATCCAAGGTTGTTTTGTAATAATAACATGTAGCTCTTGGCTTAATTATAATACAAAAGTTGCTAAAAGTATAATGTTTTCTGTATGTATATATATTAAAGTTGTTGACATGTTCTTTACATTAACTTTTGCTCCATAAATTCTGTCACGCCCCAGCTCCACAGCCAGACCCAGTGACAGATCGGCCGCATTTAATGGGCTGACCCCACTAGGTGTAAAGCCTCAGATTTGACCTGGTCAAAATCAACCCTAACAAACAGAACAGGAACAGTAATACAGAACTACAAATAGATCAACAGTAACAGAGTTAATACAAATATAGGTTTTAGCAGCCCTACAGAAAACAGTGTCACACAAACTGTTTACAAACCAGAAATACAGACAGAATACAAAACTTACTCACACAGGAAAGTTCAACTATAAGATCTACAACCACAAACAGGAAGACGACTCTAAGATAACCCCCCTCTCCCCCACCCCCGCTGTCCTATGCTTAATCTTCTCCTGCGAAAAAGGAAATCACAGAGTGTATGAGCCACGAGGGCCCAGTAGGATCGCAGAAATAACAGATAATACAGATATTGCAAAATAATATAATTCAGACAGAAATACAGAATTAATCAGAAATACAGAAAATACACGGAAAACAGACGTGTGCATCTCCCTGGCTAATAACAAAACAGAACAGAATATCAACAGCCGAAGCCGGATCTCCCACCGCAGTCGGAGGATAGCGCTACTACAGAAAACATGTAAACATGGTTAAGACTTACTCCTCCTAGTTGGGCGAGCCAGGAATGGAGATGTACTAAAACAGCAGAAATACAATATACATACAGAAAATACCAAATAAATAATGCAAAAACAAAATAAATAAATACATAAATAAATAAACAAGTAAATAAATGAATAAAATCAAATTACCAGATAATTTAATAATTAACCACACATCATTAAGTGCAGAATTAAACTGGTGCGAGAGTCTACCTGGTTCTGGGCTAGAAGGTCGGGTTCACAAAATCCCACGAACTAAAGCTCGCTACAGAAATCTAACCCAACAAAATAAATTACACTTAGAAATAAGTCTTGGGCCGGGCCTAACTTACAACTAAGTCCCAGAGGAAGAATTTACACTCACTCAAATCACAACATTAAACTAAAAACACATTAAAAAATATAAGAACAAGTGTGTAATCACTAAGTTTAAACAATGAGGATTCAATTAACATTCACAACAAGATAAAATAAAACTCAGAATCTCTAGGCTAATTGAAGCATCAGGACACCTCATTCACAATTATATAAAACAAACTAAAATACATGATAAGGGGATGCCTTGCTTAAACATTTAATTACTACTAATAAATACTCATAACCAGAATATAATAACCACTAACATGAAAGATAAGGAAACTAAATCATGCTTACAACCACTAACTTGAACACAATGATCACTCAAATCTTTTCAAACAACATATAACTACATAAATACATAAACATTTGCCAGAAGGTTAAAATGAAAAGAAGAAAAAAAAAATAGAAAATATGATATATGGTTACCAAAATACTCAAAATTTCTCTCACTGAAATCAAAGGTTTTAAATATATATATATATATATAATCTAAGGTTTTGTTACACTAAGTAAGCGTTATAGGAAATCTTGAATATAAACAGCTTGGTTTTGGAATGAGCTGAAAACTCCTGTTTTAAAATCTGGAGAAACATAGAAATTTCTTTCCAATAAACCAAGCTAAAGTGATCAACAATTCACTGTTAGAAGTTATAATTACACATACACTTAAACACATAAATAAATTGGCATGCATACACTCCAAAAAAATATATACAATTACAAGACAATATACTCAATAAAATCAACAAGGATTGCATTCTTAACACCAGATTACATTCACATATACAAACACAAGATCAAGAGGGATCATCACATCAATTAAGAAGCTAGCTAGAAAATGTTCTAGATAGGCATCATGTTTGAAATAAAAAGAACCCAAAATTCTCAACAAAGGAGAAGGAGAGGCAGCCAAGGTCCAAGCATTAGCAACCTCACAAGAACCAATCTGAAGTCAAAAAAGCAAGGTACCTACCTTAGACTGTCGGAGCTCCCAAGGAAAGAAGAAGAAAGACTGCAGCTTGCCTTCTCACTCAAGCTCAAAGAAAACAGCCTACAACCCACAAAAGCTTACCACCAACCGCCCTTAAAAAACCTCATCTGATCAGATCTGGGAAAATTTTGAGGCATGTGAACTGGTGGCTCCCATATGCTTCAGTCAACGGTCAAAGCTTCAAAACTCTCCAGTCAAACCTTGGTCAAAGAACTTTGTTGGCGGACATTATAAATTCTTAACCACATAAAAAGTTTCTTGGTTTGTAAGTTTGTAACTAACTTTGGAGGAGTACTATACAGTGCGGTACTGCATAATAAGGTTATGTCACCGGCAATTAATTATGCGTGTTTGAATTCATAGACGCAGGCTCCACGAGTCCATTAGCTAGCTATAACTATCGAAGTATGGTACGGTTGTACCTAGAGAGAAGATAATATCACAGAGTTAATGTCAAGATTGAATCCAATTTATTGGTGCCATCAAACAGATAAATCATATATATATATATATAGTTTACTAAATGGACAACGGAGATGATCCAAAATGTACATACTATTGTCATCATTTTGAATTATCTTTCTATTGTAATTAACTCTTCTTCTTTCTAGCAGCACATCGCCAATTTAGATTAAAAATTCTAGTTCTGGTTTGAATCCTTAATTAATCCAGCAGTGTAATAACTGTAGTTTTGTTTAATTTAGAGTTGATTGCATGATAAATTAAGCATTAATCCTTGTGTAACATGCAATTAGTACCAAAATAATTTAGGCATTAATTATTTGTAAATTTTTTTTTTTTTTTTTTTGCTAAGGTGACCACCTTTGTAATAAAAGAATAGTGACTTTTTTCTTAGTCAAGTGAGAGGTCGAGAGATTAATTTTCTTTTACAATAGTTAAGTTAAGGTGTAGTTTGTCCATTTTTTTTTTTTTTGATAAAAGTGCATAAATCATGAATTTATTGAAATAAAAGCAAGTGCAAAACAAACAAACCTAGAGTGATGTTCCTGGGCGGAGCTTGCGGCTGAGCCTGCGGTGGTTACTGTGTTCATCATGAAATTCCTTGGTGGACCTCGGACTGGAGATCGGGGTGGCTCTCGCAGTAGCTCTGGAGGTCGACATTTCTCTCGCAGACCCAAACCTCCTTCTCAAGCTCACAGAACGACTCGGTCTCCGGCTAAAAACTCTCCCATTAGAGATGGAACCTCCTTTGTTGATGCAGTTAGAGGCTCCTCGGCTCATGATGACATTCATCAACCTGCCTCCGTCCTCGTTCCTGAATGGCAACTGGTGCAAAAGAAGGGCAGATCTCCTACCTTTACCGCTCCACCTTTGAAGCGCCGCCGCTCACCGGAATTCATTGATACCTGCAAAAAATGCCTTAGATCTGGTCACCGCACGGAGGAATGTCGACATCAGTTGACTTGTAGACGTTGTTCCGGCGTCGGGCACTTGGCGATCAGATGCCCCCTGAAGACCTCACCGGATTTCTCTAATTCTTCAGAAATAAAGATACAGCGATCAAAGCACCATCAAGCTGAAGCCAGACCCCTCGTTCATGTCCCCAAGTCTCATTTTCATCACGCTTCGTCTGCCTCCCCTCCTCTGAGAATTTCACTTCCCATCTCTGAGGAGATCAACAAGTCCAAAAAGGAGCTTCGCAAGATGGTGATAATCAAGGTTAAGTCTGGTAACGCCAGCGTTCGTTCCCTTCCTCACGCTCTACCTGAAGTCCTGAATCTCGATCACAATGGGGTGGTCACTCCCTTCGATAATCACTTCATTCTCTC
Organism: Dioscorea alata; assembly: GCA_020875875.1. NCBI lineage: Eukaryota > Viridiplantae > Streptophyta > Magnoliopsida > Dioscoreales > Dioscoreaceae > Dioscorea > Dioscorea alata. Next base: position 22,116,543 of record CM037014.1, on the reverse strand, counting down.
ACTTAACTCTGCTAGGGCTGCCGCTGCAGTCATTAGAAGAAACACTGCCACTTTTAACTCATTCGGTGGTTGTTGCACCGTTTCCTTTTCACCTTGGACGCCAGAATTTGGCTCCCACGCCCTTGCTGCCGGCGACTATCACTGGATCAGGATGTCCAACATGCCATTGCACTGCTGGAACTGGGATTCGATTGTGGCAGTGCTACGCCCCCTTGGAGACCTTCTTTATGTTCAGAAGAGAGAAGAATCCTCTCTACAATACCTCAGAGTCCTTGCCCGTCTCAAGAAACCCATCTCTTTCCCGATGGATATCTTTATTGATGTTGGGTTTCGCAGCTTCATTGTAACTCTTGAAGATTCTGGTATTCAGACTCTTCGTTCTAAGGCTGCCCATTCTCATGCTTCTTCTTCTAAACCGGTTCATTCGATGCCCAGCCAGCGGAGAACGGAGGGTGTTTCCAGCACGGGTGTTGATGCGGCTTCTGTCCACCCTCGCCCTCCCTCTCGAAGCACTCACCAAATTCCTTGTGAGCTTAAAGGCAAATCCCCAGCTCCGGTGAGAACTTCGGCTGAGCTTCTTGAGAAGACCGTCGAGCTTGGCTCCGGAGTTGCACCTCCTTTGGAGGTCCCGAATGCCTCACACCTCTCTCCCAAACCGGCATCTTCTCCGCTTCCTTTTTCTGATGGCCGGACGGGAGATGGTGGACGTGAGTTTCCTCCGGCATCGGGTGCAAGTTCCGAGAGGAATAGCACACTGTGCATGAACATGGAGAATGAGTCACTTCCACGCTCATCCTCCACTAGCTTGCCTCGTGATATGGTTTCTGATAAAGACCCCGTCCGTTTGCACTTGGCCACTTCCTCTTCTACCGAGATTCATGCATTGCCACGTTCTTGTGGTTCTATTGTTATGGCTGCTGAGGTGGACAACAAACAAATCCCTTCTTCCATTTCCATGCATAGGGATAAGATTTCTACTGATGTGATGATTCTTGATTCCAACAAGACTCCATCCTTGCCTCGGGATGAGCGTCCTGATATGCCCTTTACATCTACACAAGCTGATATTGATGCTTCTTTGCCTCGAGATAAGCACTCTGTTGCTTCTAAATCCCCTGATGATTCCCTTCCCCTTAAGTTGAATTCTTCAACTTTCACATTGCCTTCTCACCTGAAGACGCAACCCCCTAGAATTCCTATTCCTGAGGGATACAAATGGATTATTCTACATGGGGGTTGGTCTCTAATTCCTTGTGATATTTCTGATAAACTCACTTCTAAGGTGCCTGAACCTCCACAGGAAATTCCTTCAGATGAGGAGCTGGTTGATTGGGGAGAGGATGATGATCTTCTCACAGATGAATTTGGTGATGAGGATACTTTTATTGATGAAGACAACCCTCCATTAGAAGTCCTTGAAGATCATTCTCAGGAGGACCTTCCTACCGATGCCCAGGGTGTTGAAGCTATGGAGGTTGAAGAGGGCTTGGCTGTTGGGGATTATTCTCTCCCTGTATCTCACCCTCCTTGTCCTCGTGTACCTTCTTCTGATAGCACCCTTGTTCGCAGAAGTGATAGAGCAAAAAAGCCTTCAACACGTTGGAATGAGGATGCAGGTTTTCTTCCTCACCCGCCCAGATCTGCCAAGAAGAAGATTCCTGAGGACCCGAGGGAAGGTACTTCCTCTTTTAATTCTTCTATTTTAAATTCTTGGTCCAATGTCCAACTGCTTAATTATAGTAAAGCTTGCGGGGTTAAATTTCTAGGTTCCCCCAATCATAAATATAAATGCATTCAATTCATGAGAAATCTTGAATCTGAGAGAGCTGTTTCTTCCTCTCTCCCGACAGCTCCTACTTCCGGGACTGTCAACCAGAACTCAAGCATTCGTAAATGAAAGTCCTATCTTGGAATGTTAGAGGTCTGGGGCGACCTTCCAAACGCCACCTAATTAATGATTTCTTAACTTCTACTAAAGCGGACTTAGTTTGCCTTCAAGAGACTAAACTCCAAGAACTACACACTTCTATGTGGAAGTCTATTGGTTCTCGACACTTAGATTCCTTCCACTTCTTACCGGCTTCCGGTACCTCTGGTGGTATTATCATGGCTTGGGATAAGAATCTTCTTTCTGGTTCCCTTATTCACTCTGGTGTCTTTTCTTTAACCCTAGAATTCTCTAATCGCCTCGACAACTCTGTTTGGCTGTGCACCTCGGTCTATGGTCCTAATGCTAGATCCCTAAGATCTGATTTTTGGAACGAACTTCGTCTCATTAGGAACTTGCGTTCCTCGCCCTGGGTTATCTGTGGGGACTTCAATGTTATGTTCTCGCTGAATGACAAGAACACTGAAATCCATAATCTTGGGGACTTAGTTAATGCTCAAATTTTTCTTAATGAGTTAAATCTTATTGACCCTCCCCTCCATGGTCGGGGGTTCACTTGGACCAACGGACAAGAGGTTCCGATCTGGGAGAGACTTGACCGGTTTCTTTTCTCGCAATGCTGGTCCACCACCTTCCCAAGTTCTTGTCAATATACTCTGCCAAGATTTGGCTCCGATCATGTTCCAATTTGTCTAGAGTTTGGCGCTCTCCCTTCCAGACCTCGGACTTTCCGTTTCGAGAAATCTTGGTATTCTGATGAGAATGTGGGGGCCCTCATCCAGAATTGGTGGTCTGAAATTAATCCGGTTGGCTGTGGTGCTTTTATCCTCTCCAAGAAGTTAATGTTTTTGAAAGGTAAACTTCGTAAGTGGGCCTCAGAATCTTTTGGGTCCCTTCGTTTGCATAAGAATTCCCTCCTATTAGAGCTAAACTCGCTTGACTCCTTAAGTGAAAATAGACCCCTTTCTGTTGATGAATCTGCTCGTCTCGCTCATATTAGATCGGACCTTTCCTCAACCTTGCGTCAAGAGGAACTTCATTGGAAACAGCGATCCAGGATCACCTGGCTCAAAGATGGAGATTCTAATACTAAGTTTTTTCACCTTGTTGCCAATGGCAGGCGGAATAAGAACTTTATTCCACGTATCCGCCACAATGGGGGTTGGGTGGAAGGGAACCTAAATCTTGGGTTGGCTTTTGCTGATCACTTCCGTCTTCTCTTCGGAACATTGCTCTTATTGCTAAGACTTCCTCTCCTGGTTCCATCAGTGATTACCGTCCAATTAGCCTTATCAATTCTTCTTGTAAAATCATTTCCAAAGTTTTAGCTAACAGATTGGGCAAGGTTATTAATTCCCTGATTGATGATGCCCAATCAGCTTTCATTAAAGGTAGATGCATAGCAGATAATATCATTGCTGCCCAGGAACTTATTTTTAACCTTCAAAAAAGAAAACTTCTTGGGTATGCCTTCAAAGTTGATTTCGCCAAAGCCTTTGATTCACTCGACTGGAACTTCCTCCTAGACATCTTACATGCTAGAGGTTTTGGACGACGGTGGTTATCTTGGATTGGCATGATTCTCAATACCTCCAAAGCTAGAGTGCTTGTCAATGGTGAGCAACATGGTTACATTCGCTGCAAACGTGGTCTTAGACAGGGGGACCCTCTCTCTCCCTTACTTTTTGCTCTTGCAGCTGATGCTCTTAGTGCAATGTTCAAGCATGCACTTCATTCTAGGACCCTTCTTGGTGTTCCTTTAGAGCCAGCTGAGAGCATCTGTCATCTTCAATATGCTGATGATCTTATTGTTTTCACTACTGGAGGTCAAGAGGATTTGCAAATTATTAAATTAATCCTTTATCTTTTTGAGGGTTCCTCTGGACTTTCCATTAATTATTCCAAAAGTTGCCTATATTCCACAAATTATGGCTTCCAACCCTTAGTGGCCTCAGCTGCAATCCTTAACTGCAAGCGAGATTGCCTTCCTCTTACCTATCTGGGTGTCCCACTTTCGGGAAGGAGACCGAGACGACAGGACTGGCTGAGGTTAATCCTTACGGTTCGGACTCGCCTCACGTCCTGGAAAGCTAACTATCTTTCTCTTGGAGGCCGTCTCACCCTTCTCAATTCTGTTCTTACCTCAATTCCGACATACTGGATGTCTGTTTTTCACTTGCCTTCTTGGGTAGTGAAAGAGATTGATAAAATCCGTAGAGACTTCCTTTGGAGAGGGCCAGAGCTTGGTCCAAAGGGCTTTCGTTTAATTGCTTGGAGTAGGATTTGCAGACCACGTGAGTTGGGTGGTTGGGGTATCCTCAATCTTCATGAATTTAATAAGGCCCTGCTTGGTAAATGGTGGTGGAAAATTTACTCTGGACAGATTTGTTGCTGGTCCAAAATCATCAACTTTAACTACCTAAGTAGAGGACCCCCTGGGCCTATGTTTCACCTGCCTCCTAGAAACAAATCCTTTTTCTGGGCAGGAATTACACCAATTTTACCTTCCTTCCGAGCTTGTATCTCTATGTCTGTTAATAATGGTGATTCCACGCTGCTTTGGTTTGATAATTGGTTAGAGGGCCGGGCTCCCAAGGACTTATGGCCTACCCTTTTCATTGATTGTAATTTTCCTTGGATTACAATCAAGCAATTTGTTCAGGATTCCCCTTCACTTGCGACCTTCTTTCGTACTTCCACTTTCTCTGAAAGTCTTCACTTCTGGTCTTCCATTCCAAACTATTCTAGCACTCAGGTTGACAAGAAAATTTGGAACTTGGAAAGCAATAGATCATTCTCTGTCCGATCCTTCTACAAGTTTCTAATTGATGGTGGAGTGCGTAGTGCTTTTCACTCTCTGTTCTGGAAAGCCGAATGTCCAAGTAAAATTTCCATCTTCTGCTGGCTTGCTAGTGAGGATAGAATTCTGACTCTTTCTAATTTGGCCAAAATGGGTTGCAACACTCAAAATGCGACCGACACCTGTTTCTTATGCTTTAAGGACTCCGAAACTTCTGATCACCTCTTGCGTAGGTGTGAATTTGCGGCTCGCATCTGGGCTTTCTTTGCACAAATCCTTGATTACCAGTTAAATTCTTATTCTCTTCCTGAGATTTGGACAGCTTGGATTCCGTCCATTGATGTCAGGCAGCGAGCTCTGTGGGACTTAATTTCTCGTGCAATATGCTGGAATATCTGGCTAGAAAGAAATAATCGCATTTTTAACTCTTCTTTTTTGCCTCTATTCTCTGTTATTGCTAAGTCGATTCATATGCTTCTTGCCTGGTTTTCTGCAGCGAGAGATCCGCAGCTTCAGCACTTACCCGCAGATTCTGTTCAGAAACTCAAGCGCGCTCTTGTCTTTTTGGGTTCTCGACAGGATGAGCATGGTTTCACTTCAGACCCTCCAGCTCAGGAGTGATTCATCCCCGCCTCTCCTCCCTCTTCGGCTACGTTAGATGTCCTTTTGTATCCTTCTGGTGATCTTCGACTATCTACCGCGCCGTTTTGGTTTTCCCCTTTTGTTGTTTGTTTGCTCGTTGATAGAAGCACATTATCACTGGTGATGGCTTACTATCTAGCTTTGTTGTTCTTGTCTCAGTTGTTTGGTTCCTGTTTTGGTATGTTTGTCTGTTTCTTCTCTTCAGGTTTGTACTTTTTACTCTTCTCTCAATAAAGTTGTGGTTTATCCACTTTTTTCAAAAAAAAAAAAAAAAACAAACAAACAAACCGAAGAAAAAGTAGACAAATGGCTCTCACCAGTGGTGAGGAGCTTAACTAAAGTGATACATTAGTCCACTTTATATATATTAAAAAATAAATAGTGTTTTACAAGTTCATCTAAAAAAATAAAAAGGAAATTAATGCTAGCTAAGTTCCTTAAGCTCTAGCTAGCTCAGGTGACACGGATCATGAGCTTAACCCTAAATTTTGTTTGGTTCTCTTGAAGATAATAATATAATAATAAAGGTAACTAAAAAATTGAGATCCAAAACAGCTAATCAATGCCGGTGTTTTCATGAATTTAGCTGTAGCGTCTTCTTTCTCCTTGATAACTATATGAACCTTCTCTTTCAACTTGGAATGTCAGAAAATATAAGCGAATTACTGAGAAGGTGGCAGGTCATGGGCTGAGGGTGACTGGGTTGTGGTTAATCTCGTCCCTTGTATTCTGTTTAATGGCAATCAGGTTGAGGGTGATAATGAGATTGGTGGCATCTAGGGGTGGACATGGGCCGGGCGACCCATGGACTGGCCCGAGCCCAGCCCAAAAAAAATACAAGGCTTGGGTTTAAAAAGTTGGCCCAAAGAGTTGGGTTGGGCTCAAATGTTTTGGCCCCATTAAATTTCGGGCTGGGTTTGGGTCAAATGAATTTTAACCCGACCCGACCCGGCCCAACCCGAATAAATAAATAATATATATTATATTATTTATAATATATATAATTATATATATAATAGGTTGATAATATTATGAATGGTATATTTGTACTTGATGTAATATTTGTTGATAATATTACTACTTATTTATATAGAATTTATTTGAACCATCTATAATACTTGTGTTGTATTTTTTTTTAATGTTTGAAAAAATTTTAGAGGTTGTAGTGACAGTTTTATTTAGTTATTTTAATTATTTTATAAAAAATCATTTATTTTTTGGGTTGGGTTGGGCTAGGCCTGGGCCTAATGACAATCAAATGGGTCGGGTTTGGACCAAAACAATTTGGCCCGAACATGGCCCGACCGAGTCCAGCCCGAATATATGGGTTGTATTTTTGAGTCTAGCCCAGCCCAGACCCGACCCAGCCCAGCCTATGTCCACCCCTAGTGGCATCATGGCCAACATTTTTCATAACAAATTCAGCTACAAACATGACTTTTGTTTTAAAGACAATTAATCAAGACTATTTGCATACAAAGCAACAATCAACCATTCCTTTCTAGAGGCCCATTTCTTCAAGGAAATCAAGAAAGCTACTTTCGATTTAGGAGCAGAAAACACCCTTTGGTAATTAGATGATCATTTCCTTCTATTTCTTTTTTCCCAAAAACACCAATTGACAATCTAAGCAGATAGTCTACTTGTGCAAAGACTTTTATTTAATTTAGACGGGCCAACTTGGAATACATTACTTAATTGAATTTATATTGCTTTCATATATATTATATATACCCAAGAAGTCCGATCGAGTTTGTAGAAGCATCAGACTTTCTGCTTATCAACCTTATTGCCCAAAATAATTTTCAAGATTTTAGCTAATTGCCTCAAGGGTGATTGGCTCCTTGGTGGATTCAACACAATCGATGTTCATCAAAGATGGAAACATAGCTGATAATATAGTAGCGGTGAATTGGTGATCTTCAACATTCATAAGTGTAGCCTAGATGGTTATAGTTTTAATGCTGGCTTCTCAAAAGCTTTTGATATGGAACTAGGACTATCTAAATGAGCTATTTAGTGCCTGTGATTTTGGTAATTATTGGATTAGCTAGATTACAACAATACTCACCTCCTCTGAAGCTAAAATCTTGGGGTCAATGGGTATCAGGTAGGTTACATCCGTGACCAACGTGGGCTCAGATAAGGCAATCCCCTCTCCACTCTTCTATTTGTCTTAACAGGTGACTTTCTTGGTGTGATATTTAGTTATGTTTCAGTGCTAGGTATCCTACTCAAAGTTCCTTTTTGAAGACAGAGAAATATGTGTCACATTCAGCATGTGAATAATTTCATTCTTGTTTCAACTCGAGGGATATATAGAAGCTCTTAGAATCTTTAAAACTTATTTTTTTTTTTTTATCTCCATGAATAAATCTCCGTACTCTCTATAAACTTTCATAAAAGTTTCTCTAAGCATTAAGGGAGAGGAATGTACCGGATCCATATGCTGCCCTCACTTTAAACTGTTCCATGGACCTACTGCATGCTACCTATGTTAGTTTCGGAGGAGTAAAAGTGTGATAATTTTTTGCTTAATGTCACGAGTAATGCAATCACACACAAATAAATATGTAAGAGAAATGAGACACACGAATTGGTTAATCAGTTCGGCACAAACTTGCATAAATTTTTTGCTTAATTGTATACATGTTATCTCTTCCTCTCATTCTCCTGAAAACAAATTTCAGATTATAAACATGCAAAAAAGGTGGCAGGTCAAGAGCAAAACTCTCCATTTCTACCATCTCTCTTCCTCTCATCCTCCCCAAAACACTGCCATTCACTCATCTCTATATATTCACTCCCAACCTCTCATTACACCAATAAATACCACCATCTCTAATATAACTCTCATCATCATCTCTGCATCCAACTCCAGTATTAAACAACATTATTCATCAGGTTCAACAGCATCTTAATTAGCTTCTCCCATCATATATCATTTGCTTCATGCATTTGCACATCAGTAATAATTAAAATTAGTTTCTCAAGTTTATGACTAACTTTTTGTTTGATGATATATATTGTTGTGTTAAATATTTGTAGGTTTTGAAATCAAAACATTAATTAATGGCATCCATTCGTGTGTGGATCTTGATGGCCCTGGTTGCCTGCACTCTCTTGTCCAAGACCTCTGAAGTCAATGCCCAAGGCAAAATAGATTATGGTGCTATCCACAGAGGCAACGCCATTCCATGCAGCAAAAGAGGAGGGGCTCAGACTAACTGCCATGACCCTAAGGAAGCCAACCCTTACCATAGGGGCTGCAATCCAGGTGAACAATGCCGCGTCGACGAGGAGCAGAATTAAATATATATGATATATCCTTGAGCTGCATGGATATATGCGTGCATGGTTGCATGGTCATGCACGCTAAGTCCATTGGAAGCAGTGGATCAGCTTGACCAATATCTTTGCTTTTATCTTTTGCAGAATATATATAATAATGGATTCCTTGTGTGGATCCAATTTGTTTTGTAATAATAAATAGCCCTGGGCTTTTGCCACAAGTGGCTGAACTGTAATGTTCTTATTTAATAATAGGATATATATATAAATATTTTTAAAATTCGCGATAATAATGTTTTTATAAAAGTTAGGTCGCTTGAGTACACGTGGTATTCTTGAACTTCAATGAGATGTTGACTTGCTTTGTCTCCTCTGGTGACAATACACCACCAACAAAGTTCAGAGTCCTGTGAATTTAATTTTTTTCAACCTGCTGGGGGACTTTTTTTCAAAGGAAGCCGTAAGTTTGTTGACGTTGATCTGCAGATATAATGGTGATTGATCCGTAGAAAAAGTTAAAATTTTGATTTGATTTTGGTTTGAACTCTGAGCTGATTAATGAGATCATCAAAGTAGACAGTTTGTTCCTCAAAAACAATATGATAAGCATACTTTAATGTTAGCTAAACAGATACAAAATGAATGTATTACATTGCAATGGAACAGTTTGATGTAACAGAAATACTATTACACATCTCTATTCATTTCATCAAAACAATTCACGTTGCATCTTGTCTTTTCATCCTTCCTCTCTTTAATTCTTGATGTATTTTGGTCCATTGCCACACCTCCAGTGATAATAACATGGGCAATGTAATATAAGACTGAAAGTAGCAGCAATGCAAAGCGAATTGTGGATGAAGAAGGGATCACAGTCTTCCCGTCCTCAAATTGATTACTCTCATGGGAGGGTTTTTGAAGGCAATATGCAGAAATTTTACCATCTGAATTGCAAGTATTAATCCACTGATTATCCTGCATTTGCCAATCTCCCATGCTCTTCTCTACAATCAAAACTTAAGGAAAGAAAAAGAAAATAATAATAACCAAAATGTTCTTTGGTACAAAAGTAACAAAGTAATTAAACAGATGAAGAAATAGAACATATATATAAATATATATATATATATACCTTTCTCAAATTGGTGGTAATCTTCATGGTTGCTCTGTCTGCAATGTGCTATGAATTGATGGTTTAAATCAAAGGAGTCAATGTGCTTAAGGTGCATTTCCCTCTTCTCTGTTTCCACCAAAACATCCTCATTGCCTCTCAAAATCCCAACTGTGATTAAGCATAAATGATTAATCAAAAACATGACAGGTGAATCTCCAAGTAAAGCCAAACAATAATGAGAATTATATAAACTTACATCTCTCTAGTAATTCTTGTTCATAAAAACTCTGAAAATGTTCCTTGCTGCTTTCAGAACATGAAGTAGATGAATTTCTGCTGATTGGCTTCTTCTCAGAGACCTTCACTGCTTCAGTGCTTACTTCTACTACATAATTGAATGGATCATTATGAAGCCACAAATATTTAAAATTACTGTTTTTGAAGAACATAAACTTTACCTGTTTCATCAGTTTTTAGTGAAACTTTTTCAGGATTGGAATAGACATTCCTTTTCTCTGCTTTCTTTGGAACAAAACCTCCTTCCACTGGAGAAAATTAGAACAGAATACAAATAAATCTCAAATTAAAACTTCAATTCAGTTTGATCTTTTTCTAAAAATACCTGAGGGGCAGAATTCAGAACAGTTGTGAAAAGGATTTGAAGCATATTTACAGTTTGAGCTCTCTGTTGGCTTCTTTATATTTCCCTTGTTCTGGCCTTTCTTTGGGATCACTGGCAGGCAATAACTCCCACAAACATGGAATGGATTGGATGCATTAGGACAATTCAGATTCCCATTACTTTTAGTCTCATCTCCATCTCTCCCCTTTCCAACATCCTTTACACTTTCCTTCCTTTCATCTGCAACCAGATCCACAACAATCAACAAGAAAATCAACTTCCAATACTACAAATACATGAATAGTAATAACAGTTGAGAACAACACGAACCTGTGTTGCCTCTGAAGCAATAATCAGAACACTTGTGAAAAGGATTAGATGCATTTTTACACATAGGATCCACATCTCCAGTCTTCTTTACCTCTTCCTTCTTCTCCCCTGCAATCACAACACACAGTCAAAACACAATCAGAAAGAACAATCAAGTGCTCACATACAGTTGAAAACTCACCTTTTAATTGACGAAAAGATGAAGAGGAATAAGAACTATATGAACTCTCTCCCTCATCTTCATAACAATATGGACCACATGAATGATAAGGATTTGATGCATGTCTGCAGTTTGGATCTACATGCCTCCTTGCTTCCACCACCTTCTTCACTCCCTTGCTTCCTTCTGCCATGAAACACCACCACAAGCTCATAAACAAACCAAAAATCAAATCTATACATAACCAATATGATCACAATTAACATCAAATCCATATATCTTACCCTGTTTCTTAGCTTGATCAGAAGTTCTCAAGGAGCAGTAGTCTGCACACTTGTGGAAAGGATTGGAAGCATTAGGACAGTCAGGGCGCACCATATCATCTCCATCCACTGAAACAAACATCCTCAGAGGAAGACTATGCTTTTTGTTCTTCTTCTTCATGTTCCTCTCTGTTGTTCCTCCTTGGGAGTGAGATTGATTATGAGATTTAGAAAGAGAGTTTGGGCTACCATCCTCTTCCTCCATGAATGCAAAAAGCTTGGCAGTTGCCACTTGCAAACCCCTTCCATCTTTCCACCAGATCACTTTATTTCATATTTATTGCTATTCCTTGTCAGCAATGTGAAACTCTTGTTGTGTGTGATCCATGTTTGACTTGATAAAAGGTAAACAACGAGTGATGGATGACAAGTGGTCTATAAGATTTGTGAATGATTTGTGTTTCTTGGAACCAGTCTTTTATGTCAATAAAGACGGCCAGCAAACTCTTTGCTGACAAACTTTTCCCATTGTTAAGAAGCAGACAGATTCTTCTGGAAAAAAAAATTATTATTTAAATGAATTGCAGATTGGAATTAAGATTAAGCATCATTGAAATTAGCCATAAGTTTGGTAATTCTATGAGTATTTGAAAACATGGTTTTTGTCTCATTTCAACTGTGCCTTTAAAATTGTGCAACATCCGTAAACAAGAGGAACTTTACTGGAAGCAGAGGTCTAGGCTCCAATGGTTGAAAGACGGGGATGAAAACACAAGTTTCTTCCACGCGGTTGCCAATGGTCGCAAAAATAGAAACTTCATTCCTTTCCTCACCCACAACGGGGGGACCTTATCGGACCCTAAAGAGATTGGGAAAATCTTCACCTGCCGTTTTCAAAATCAATTTGGCAGTAAACGCCCCTCGCGATTCAAGACCGATCTTGTTAAGCTCTTTGTTGATAGGCAGCGCTTGAACCTCTCACAGCTGGATCGTCCCTTCACGTTGGAGGAAATCAAAGCTGCGGTTTTCGATCTTGGTAAAGACAAAGCCCCTGGGCCTGATGGGTTTCCCATACACTTTTTCAGACAATTCTGGGAGACTATCAAATTGGACCTCAGGCAACTTTGTGACGATTTCTATGCTGGTAATGCTAACTTGGAAAGGATTAACTGGGCCAATATTGTTCTCATCCCCAAGGCTGATTCTCCGATTAGCCCAGGGGACTATCGACCGATCAGCTTGATCAACTCATCCCTGAAGATTATCTCAAAACTTCTCGCTTCGCGGCTAAGCAAAGTAATGTGTGATTTAGTGGACGAGAACCAGTCGGCTTTCTTGAGAGGTAGATGCATTCTTGATAACGTTGCCACAGCGGAGGAGCTTATCTTTAGTTTACACAAAAATAGACTCCCGGGATTTATTCTTAAGGTGGATTTTGCCAAGGCATTCGACTTGGTTGATTGGGATTTTCTCTTTGACCTTCTTGTGGCGCGTGGGTTTGGACAAAGGTGGGTGGCGTGGATCAAAAGCATTTTATCTTCTTCCAAGGCTTCCATCCTAGTCAATGGAGCTCCAAATGGGTATATTCGCTACCAAAGGGGTCTTAGACAGGGTGATCCCCTGTCTCCGTTTCTGTTCATCCTTGTTACAGATGCGCTAAGTGCGATGTTCTCGCATGCGCTACACTCTAAGATTTTGGTTGGGGTCCCTGTGAACGAGATACGCATGTGCAATCTTCATTATGCGGATGATCTCCTCCTCATTACTACTGGAGGACTTGAGGATCTTAGGATTTTCAAACTCATTCTCTACATCTTTGAAGGGATGACGGGGTTGGAAACCAACTTCTCAAAAACGTGCCTCTATACTGGTAGTTTGGATGAGCCTCCCGGGGTGGATGCTGCTACTACCCTTAACTGTGAGGTGGGCACTCTTCCGGTGAAATATCTTGGAATCCCTATTTCTGGCAGGAGACCACGCCGGTCTATCTGGGAGGAACTGATTCTCAAAGTAAGTCGGCGCCTTTCGATCTGGAAAGCAAGACATCTGTCTCTTGGAGGGCGCCTTACACTTGTTAATTCTGTACTAACTGCAATCCCAACTTTCTGGATGTCGATCTACAAATTGCCGAGTTGGGTAATCAAAAAAATCGATCGTATTCGAAGAGACTTCCTTTGGTCCGGCCCTGATATCGAGCATCCCCGATGCAGGCTGGTGAGTTGGAAAACCATTTGTAGACCACGGGAACAGGGTGGATGGGGGATCTTGGACATCGCCCTCTTCAACCAAGCTTTACTGGCAAAATGGTGGTGGAAAGTTATGACGGACGATAATTGGATCGGTGCGAAGGTGATTTTTGCCAACTACAATTGGCCAAGGTGGCACCTCTTCCCCCCTACGAACGGAAGGATCTCGCATTTCTGGAAAGGGGTGATGAGCTGTTTGCAACCTTTTCGGTGTTGTATCTCAGTTGTTATTGGCAATGGGGAGGAAACTCTGCTCTGGAAAGATCGATGGCTAAACGGGCAGGCTCCAATGTATTTGTGGCCAGCAAGTTTTAGAAACTGCAATAATCCTAATGGCACCATAATGGCGATGCTACAGTGTTTAGACGACCCTCCTTTTAGTGAGATTCAGGAGGTTTTAGCTATCAGAGATAAGCTAAGACACACAACTGGGGAGGGACATGATAAGAAAAGATGGATGCTCACAGGGAATGGGAGCTACACTGTCAAATCTTTCTACAACTTTTTAGTTGATGGCGGACTGAGATGCCCGGTTGCGAACTTCTTCTGGCGCAATCATTGCCCTAAAAAAATCAACCTGTTCAATTGGTTGGTTTGGAAAAATAAAGTTCTAACGCTCGAGAACCTTGCACGTCGGCGGTGCAATCAGCTCGCAACGGACACATGTGTGATGTGCCACTCGGGAACTGAAACGGCGGACCACTTATTTTTGACGTGCCCGGCGGCGAAGCAGATCTGGAATTACTTCTCCAATCTATTTGCGCTTCCTACTCCACCTGATACCTTGGAAAATCTCTGGGGATCTTGGAGAAGGAGGTTGTCTCCTGCAAAGAAGCCTGTGGGGGACCTCATGGCGAAAGCTATTATCTGGAGCATTTGGCTGACGCGAAATGATTGCATCTTTAATGACAATTGCTTGCATGCTAGTGCTATTTTCTTGAAAGTTGATCGTTTTTTGTTGGCTTGGTTTTCATCAGTTGATAACGATGCATGTGGGGCGTTCGACGAAGCCACCAACACCGTCAAGAGAAGCTTGGTGTTTCTCGGACCACAGGCGGGGGGGATCCAGGGATCACTGCCGACTGAGGAGGACCCAGATGCCGTCGTTGGCTAGCTTGTTTGATCTTTTTGTTGCCCGGAGGAGGGCCTTGTTCCTCATTTGTGGTTGTTTTGGTGCTTCTGTATCTTACCACATCTAGTGGTTTGCTCTGTATCTTTTTTTCTGTTTAATGGAAGTGGTTTATCCACCTTTTCAAAAAAAAAAAAAAAAAAAAAAAAAAAATTTATTAGAGAAGAAATTGTCAATGCTTTGGCCATTGGCACCATTTGTAAATCACTTTTATTAATCTACTTATTTGTCTGCCGTTTGTTTGAATTTAATGTATTAAATGCTTCTTTATTAGCTTTATCATCGTGAACTACCTGAATAAGAAGTCTTTTAGGAAAAAATAGAAATGATTAGTGAGACAATTAACGCATAAATTGGTCTTTCATTTTGCTGTTGCGTTTAAGTTAGTCAATTGGTGATGTGAAACATTATTTATGTGCATTACAAATAATTGAGACGAACTTCTTATTACGTTATCATCAGAGTTGGATAGGATGACACACCTGAAAAAAAAATTCTTTAATTTTATATTAATTCTTTTAAATAACTTTTTAAAAATTTTGAATAAAACAAATAGAAGAAACACTTACATAGCATCATCAATACGTTAATAACATCAAAAATACAAATGGGAAAAAAAATAAAAAATATATTAAACATACAATTGAGGTTTGAAATGTATCTTATCACAGCAAAACATTTTTTTTAATTAAAGTGGATAAATTACAAATTTGTTGAAATAGAAAAACAACATATACAACAAAAATAATATAAAAAAACTTGTAACAATAAGAAACCATAAAGAAGAACTCGTCACCAAAATTGACAAACTTCTAACAGAAAAACAAAAAAAGAGGCAAACACATCTATGAAATGGGATCTTATCAGGACAAAACATTAGTTGATAAAAATAAAAAAACTATTATTAATGTTAATTAGTTAAACTAAGAAGTGTTTTCTTTTTTAATGAAATAAATAAACCATATTTTATTAAAAATTGGGAAAAAGTTTAACAAAAAAGAATAAAATACAACAATAAAGAAGTGTTCACAAATAAAAAATAATTTAAACAAATGTTGGCATAACATTAAACATTAAAGTTTTACTTTTTCTTAGGTAGAACATTTATTTATTTATTTATTTATTGAAACTCAGGACAGACACGTGGGGGAGACACGCTCACCACCGACTCGTGCTCTCACCTTGCGCATGATAGGTTTCAAACCGAGGAGCCACACTCGACCATCGAGACGAAGACCCTACGCAAAGGAATCGGTGCCAATAGATCAAATGGTCGTTGGCCAGAACATTTCGACCATGTAAGAGGTTTATTATTATTATTATTATTATTATTATTATTATTAATTACCATTTCTCAATGGGCTAAACCAGTTAATCATAAGAGCCCAATGGGATAAGAATTAGATATGGTTCTAGCCCTTCATTGCTTGGAACTTGGAAAAGAAACCATAAACCCTAAACCCCAAATCCAAAGCAATGCCCCAACCTCGAACCCGCGAACTCCTCTCTCTCCCGACCCTCGCCATCGTTCCCGCCCGACCACTCCACCGCTGTGGCCACCTTCCTATGCGCGCCGCCGCTTTCAACGCCGCCATCTCTTTCCGCGCAGCACTCCGCCGCCAAGTTGTCTCGCTCCGTCTCCCCTTCCCCCCGGCCAGAGTTCTGTCCTCCACCTCTGAGTCCTTGCACCTCGATAAAGAGGGATGTGAATCCGAGCACGAGATTGGATCTGGGAATCCCGGGGAAGGGCCGCGGACGGCGGGATGGATATCGGAGGCGTCAGGGGAAAAGGAAATGAGGGCGCTTTCAACACCGTCTTTGGAGGTGATTGAACTGGAGGAGCTCCCCGAGCAGTGGCGGAGGGCCAGGATCGCGTGGCTTTGCAAGGAGCTCCCCGCGCACAAACCCGCCACGCTTATCCGGATCCTCAACGGCCAGAAGAAGTGGATTACCCAGCAGGACACTACCTATATAGTCGCGCATTGCATGCGAATCCGCGAGTTTGAAGCCGGGTTTAGGGTATGTGCTACCTCTATTCATGCCATGCCACCTGTTTGTTTATTTGCTTCAATAGGAAGTAGATGTTTAGAAAGCATCAGTCTGGTCTCCATTTTTCTAAATTGGTTCTTTTCTAGGGTTGGTTTTGTCTGAGAGGTCTGTTGTCATTGTAAAGTTCGTATCTTGGTGTCGAAATTGGATTTTTTGTTCATCCATCCCCACTTTGAAAATTGCATTCTTTTAGTTTGTTTTGGTTTATGTTATTTTCCTTCCCCATCAGGTTATTTTGCTTTGTTAGGGATGGCATCAGGTTAATTCGTTTTGCTTGTTTTGAGTGAACAGTTGGATGATTTCAGATACATAATGAATGAAATTTATGGATACCATATGATGAGAATTCTTTGATTTCAGGTATATAAGTGGATGGTCCAGCAGCATTGGTTCCATTTTGATTTTGCCCTTGCAACCAAGCTTGCGGATCACCTGGGCAAAGACAGGAAGTTTGCGAAATGCAGGGAGATGTTTGATGCAATAATTAGTCATGGTCGTGTGCCCAGTGAATCCACTTTCCATATCCTCACTGTTGCTTACCTTAGTGCACCAGTGCAAGGCTGCCTCGATGAGGCGTGCACTATCTACAATCGGATGATTCAGTTGGGTGGTTACAGGCCAAGGCTCAGTTTGCATAATTCTCTCTTTCGCGCACTTGTTAGTAAGCCTGGGGGGCTGTCCAAGCACTACCTTAAGCAGGCTGAATTCATCTATCATCAACTTGTGACATTGGAGCTTGAGGTGCACAAAGATATATATGCTGGGTTGATTTGGCTCCATAGTTATCAAGATAATATTGATCGAGAAAGAATCGCAGCTCTGAGGGAAGAGATGCGGTGTGCAGGAATTGAAGAAAGCAGGGATGTCTTAATTTCACTCATGAGGGCATTCTCCAAGGAGGGAGATGTGGATGTAACAGAACGAGCATGGCTCAAACTTATTGATTCTGGTGGAATCGCGCCTTTTCAAGCCTTTGTTTACCAAATTGAGTTATATGCGAAGATTGGGGAACCAATGAAAGCTCTTGAGATATTCAAGGGGATGAAGGAGAAAGGCATTTCTATCAATGTTGCTGTATATAATAAAATCATTGAGGTCATGTCAGAAGTTCCAGAGGTTGAGATTGTGGAAGAACTTGTTGACGAACTAATTAACAGTGGTATGAAGCCTCTAACATCCGCTTTTCTAGATCTGTTGAAAATGTATTTAAATTTAGGCGTGCATGATAAATTGGAAGTATCATTTGCTAATTGCCTTGAGAGATGTCGCCCCAACCGAAGTATTTATTATATCTACTTGAAATCATTAGTAGAAAATGGTAATCTTGAAAAGGCTGAGGAAATCTTTTATGAGATGCACACAAATCCTGCAATTGGTATCCATGCACAATCATGCAACACTATCTTAGGGGCTTATCTTTCTTCAGGAGAGTTTGTCAAGGCCGAAAAGATATATGATTTGATGTGTCAGAAGAAATATGACATTGAACCTCAGTACATGGAAAAGCTTGATTATATTCTCAGCCTCAAGAGGAAAGTAATTAAGAGGCCGGTAAGCATGAAACTTGACCCTGAACAACGGGAGATTTTGATGGGCTTGCTGATAGGTGGTCTTCGGATACAATCAGATGAGGAGAGGAGGAACCATGCAATCTATTTTGAGTTCGATGGGAATTCTAATGTTCATTCACTTTTGAAAATACACATTCATGAAAGGTTTTATGAATGGTTAAAATCTTTAAATGAGTCAGCTAATAGGGACAATGACATACCTGACAGATTTTCAACAATTGCACACTCCTATTTTGGTTTTTTCGCAGATCAGTTCTGGCTAAAAGGCAGACCAGTGATCCCAAAGCTCATCCATCGTTGGCTATCACCACGTGTTCTAGCTTACTGGTACATGTATGGGGGGCTCAGAACCTCCTCAGGTGATATTCTACTCAAGCTGAAGGGCGGGAATCAGGAGGATTTAGAGAGAATTGCCAAGGTTTTCCAAGCAAAATCCTTGACATGCAAAGTGAAGAGAAAGGGAAGAGTGTTCTGGATAGGATTCCAAGGAGATAATGCAGTTTGGTTTTGGAAACTGACAGAACCTTACATTTTGGAGAATGTTCGAGAGTTTTTGACACCTGAGAGTGATGCAATGAGAAATGAACCCAAAGGAGACCTCTTTACTGATTTTGATAGTGAATCTGATAATGATGAACTACCATTCCTTTAGGAGGTCTTCAACTTTTGCCGACATTTAATGTCAATGGACCATGGCCCGAACTTGGATTGATATTCATCAGCTGTATGAGCACTATTATCAGGTACTTGAGTTAAGAAAATGTCTTAATGTTATCTCAGACACCATCAATGATTTTAAGTCATTAGTCCATGCTTAGAAGTGCCTTGCATTCTGTATTTCTTTCAATCATGTATTGCTGATTGAAGGAATGATCTCCTGGGTAAATGCAGATGGAAGTGAGTTGAAGGAAGTCTGGGGCCCTATTGCATGTATAGGACAAATGAAGCGATAGTTGTTCAGATGACACTGATTGGACGTCTCTGATGCATTTGAGCCAATGATTCAAGAAAGTTTCAAATCCAAATCTTTGTATTTTTGGGCCTAATTTTAGGCCTAATAACTGGAAAGTGTATTGAATTATATATATATATATATATATATATATATATATATATATATATATATATATATATATATATATATTGTTTTGTTGAAATTCACCACTTCACTTGGTGCTCTTAACAAAATGATTATTGATTCACTCAATATTTGGATGTTATGTTTTCCACGAGTATGACAAAGGGAGTCGCTAGATGTTTTTTATTTTTTTGGTTGAGTAAAGTGGAAGGAGTGGTTGGATTCATTTTGATTGCATATAAACCCTTTTTTTAATAAAAATAAATAAATCACTCCTTTATTAGAAACAAATAGTACAGGACGAGACCATATAAACCCATTTCATTTTATTAAAAACTTTATAAATTTTAAAAAACCAAGAAGGGGATTGAAATTCTCCCACTATTTTTTTTTCAAAAAATAAATAATTATTAATATTAAAAAAAACTCAGTAAGTAAAAGACATTTTTTTATTTTTAAAATGTGTTTAATTTAATATATTTAAGGACCACTATTTCCCACTTTGAGATTCGTGTTCGGCGATCGCTGGGAAACTTTATCTTCGAACTTTGTTTTACTGGTTTGCAAAAGTAGCTTCGCGGTCGGATGGCGGCATCGCTCAACTGGCTGCCTCTTCTCTCCGGTCCAAACCCTAACCCTAACTCTAGATCTCCGCTCTTATGGATTCCCAGCTGTCGTCGACCTCCGTTCGTATCGGCAATGGCCGTCGCTCGATCGGACTCGTTGCCCTCGTCTGCCCATTCCCTGAGCCGCCACTCGGCGCTGGTCCTCCAGTTGGCCGCTTCGTCCGCTTTCCTCTTATTTGGCTTGCGTGCCC